>JAPZDY010000005.1:8410840-8430887 GCA_029783645.1 Ctenochaetus hawaiiensis
TCCAGAAATCTTAAGAAAGGGAAATCCTCTCATTCAAGAGTTTTACTGATAGCAGCAAGTTTTGGCCTCCCTCCACTCCCTTTCACTCACACACACTCACACACACACACATTTGTCATCATTTTTCTTCCGTAAAAGGCCCTGTCAAGGTCAGGGTCAGGGGAGGGCATGACGTGAATGGATGAGGCTCCTGATTGGAGTTGTGGTTTACTTAGAGAAAGCTGCCATTACACATTATCTTTTCTGCTGATATGTGAAGCTGTGACAGGTCTATGATGCAAACCTGCATCCTGTAAGTGCCTTTTAACCAGTTCAATAACTTATCACTCCTTCTACCAACACACAGTTTGTTTCCATCAAAGAATATGAATCATACTGGATCAAAACTGCTGGCCATCAATGCAAATGTAGAGGACTTGAACCTTACTTAAGTTCAAGAGTTATAAAGATTTTTTTTATATGAACGATGGTGCATACTGAGATATTTCAGAGGGTTTTCAAATGTGAAAAAGTCAAGTCATTAAAATTACTGGGTTAAGAAAAGATCATATTTTTGCTTTAAATACCTTGTTGGGTCGCTACAAACTCATCTGTAAAAATGATGCAGATGTTTCTTTGAAATAACTGGTGTTGTCGCTACAAACAGGGCTGACTCTTTAAAAATACCCCGCTTTGTCTCTTGAAATGTTTGCAAAGATGTCTCAGACAGTTGTCTGCTGTTATGACACCATCATCTGCTCTATATCCCCACCTAAATGTTATCTGAACTATGTCACTTTAAAAGGGTTTGTAAAAACACTGAATGATACAAAGGAAATGTAACAATTTAGCGTATTTGTGGGTTGCAGAAATTTACAGTCAACATTTCAGTCGGATGACTGTGCTAAAGAAGTCTACTTTGCAGACACATCAATCCATCAATACTGTCAGGTATAAAATATGCATGTCCAAGTTAAAAAAGGTTATTAGAATCTCAGAAAAACAACTTTGCTTCACCAGGATTGTAATACAAATTAGTTTTGGTATTTGTGTTAAAAAGGTTTTCATATGGCAAGGGGTCCTAAAATGTCATCAGTGCCTACAGGTAATGATCCTCCAAACAAAGCCAGAACCTGGAAATCAAAAGCCTCCATCCTTTGGGGCGAATATATTCTGAGGGCTCTTTGATCTTTTCCAAATCTACAGCATTCCTCTCTGTGCCGCTTTCCTGTCCACCGAGCAGACAGGAAAGTACATGGTAGTCATGGGTACTAGATTCGGAATTTAGGTATGGACTTGTTTTCATGGAACGAGGAAATCTCTGCCATTTATAGCTACATCCAAACACACAGACGATCTTGTTCCCACAAATACAGAGATCAGTGGACTGTCATTGTGCTGAGCTTCCTGAGATGTGTGTCATTTCCTGTTTTACATCAGCTGTGGCAGCTTTTCCCATGATGGAAAGGACGGCATTGCTCCATCTGCATAGTGTCTGTAATGGTTTCCCAACCACGTCCTCCGCTGTCCATCTGTTGCTGCTTCATTCTCCATGTTTTCTTTGTCCCTCACTTTCAGCTGAACAGGATGACTTGAGACAGTGAGCTCATGCAGATGGACACATTTGTTCTTCAAGCTGGAGTTGCACTTTGCTATTAAAACCATGCACCACTCCCTGTTTCTGAGAACTGAAAATGAAATGACTCCCAGTACAAAAGAGACCATTGATCTGTTGATTTGTTTTCTAGTGAGGATGCGGGCTATGTTGTGTTCAGTTTCTGTTGCTGTTTTGTTTTTTCCTGCCTTAAATACCACACACTGCCTCGATTTACAACACAACCTAGCTTGCAAGACTTAAGATTCTTATTTTATTTGACCACATTTAGTTTTTTTTCTTAGTGATGCCAACTGTGTTATTAAAATTGTGCCCATGTCATATGAACTACTTCAAATGTTTTTTCTGCTTTTTTTTTCAAATTAGCCAATTAGGGATGCTTGTGCTCCTTTTTATTACCAATGTCAAGACTATAATCCGGTAATAATGCAGAAGAACAATGAGGACATTTGGAAATGTGGTATGGGGAGCTTGATATATTTCTGCACGCCTGCAAAGTGCTCTCTCTGCCAGAGGAGTGGGTGGTTAGGCCTGCCAGATCCACTCCCACCATCAACACCCCCAACTGCAAAAAACCCATTAAATTAATACATGTAGCCCCCACCAACAATCTGTTTCATTCTTTCTCTCTCTCTCACGCTCTCTCAGTCTGTCTCTCATCTCTGTCCGCATTTCTATCCATACTAATCATCTCAGTTTCCCTGTCATGGGGACTCTTTGGGAAAATGAAGCATGGGAACTGTAGCATTCATTCATGAAGCACCTCAAGTGACCCCCTTTTCCACACATAACATAATCCAGTTCCCTTTTACTTCTGCATTACTCACATTTTATGTTTTCTATTCTGTGTAAGAAAAAACACACAGGCATTTGCTCTTTAAATTTGCCTTATCTGAACTTTTGGCCTCTAGGGGACAGCACAACAAACTATTAAAAAACCCCCAACTATTATCTTTAATGAGTTTACAGTCATATAATACAATTAAATTGTTTTCATTGACTTAATAGGCAAAGAATCTACACACTCGGATTTAGTAGGGGGCGGTATTTACTTTTAAAATTGATTTCCAATTTGCCACTAAATACAGCAAAGACGAGGAGGAAGAAGAAGAAGAAGAAGAGGAAGTAGAAGAAGAAGAAGAAGAAGACAAGCACAGCATGCTGCTTAATTATTCAGCAAAGGAGGTATAAGATGTAGAAACACTGAGACGGATAAAAGGTCGGACAAACAGATTAAGTTGCTCAGCTAAAAGAATCCTGCTAACATGTAGCGCAGTGTCACCAAGCTCCCATTTACTCATTAACAACCATCACTGGATCACCACAGCTGTGTCAAGTCTCAGCCAATCCTGACAGCTGCGGAGGATCAGTTTGATCCATTCAGTGAAGCGCTCATCACCGTGACTCTCCTCAGGGGAAAGATTTGGAGAGAGACGGACATAAAGTCAGAGAGACAGAAGGATGAAAACATCTGTGAGAATCCATCTTGGTTTGCATTGTGCTCACAAAGAAGTCCATCAGTTGTATAATGCTTATACGTGAAAGACTGCGTTGGATTAAATTATGTGCTAGAGTCTTGGCACATTCACAGCTAAAATATGCACACAGCAAATCATAAACCACAAGTGACGCCAGCATCTTGCAAAGAAGAATCCAATCTTTCATAATGTGTGAGAGCTGTTTATCTTCAGTTTGAACAGATGTGTGGAGGATGTTTGTATGTACGTCTAACAAGTGCTAATGATTTCAAGGTCTGACTACGTAACGAAAGCTCTTTATTCGTCACTATCATTGTGTAACTAAATGAATTAATCCTTTCCTGTAACTGACACAGAGGAAGACTGAGCGGGAGCAGAGGAGACAGAGAAAGATAGTCTCCTGACCCCGTCGGGACTTTTGCATCCTTAAGATGTGGAATGTGGAACTTCCTCTCTCTGTCTCTCCACGCCTCCTGACAGGGTTTCCTGTATCCACAGAGTGCGTTAATGTCAAAGGTCAGACCTACTGTAAATTCTCAGTGCAGGGCTAACAACACTTGTTAGGCCATTCCTGCATTTCTGAGGAAATTCTCCCTCTCGAGCTTCCCTTTCGCAGTAAGCGGGGAGTTTTATAGGAGTGCATTTCAGTCCTTGAGTTTATCACATCACACCACCTGAACCGGGAGATTTATTGTTCCTTTGAACACTCTGCAGAGTTTGCCTTTAAAATGAACAGAAGGTAGTTTAAAACTTTAATGAGTCTTCACAAAATCTGATTTTCACTACATAATTATTGTGGCCTAAAGATGATGATGTTATTGTCATATTAGAAGAAGTTTTGAAGAAAACTGTTCCCAGCCACTAACTTTGTTTAATGTCTGTTTGTCTCTTTTTTGCCAAATGATCTACAGTTTAATAAGCTGAAGATAGCCTTTTACCAAAATGGTAGAATTGTATAAAAATGAATAATTCCACTTAATACATTTTTCTGCTTTATGGCAGGAGGCTACTAACACTAAGGTGCATTACCTCAATGATCAGAAGGCGGTTTGATGGTCTTTTCAGCTGGTGTCTGAGGCGAAAAGCCTTTAGTCATGCAAAAACAATGGTCAATCACTCTAAGTTTGTTTTTTCAACATGTTTAGTCTATGTCTGTCTCTCTATTTCAAACTGTTCTCCCTCTCTCTTCTTTTGGTCTTATACTCCCATCCCTAAATGGGTCTCCCACACTCCAGGCATTACGAAAAGTGTGATAAGTATTTCCAACTAATGAGTTTCAGCAGCACAGCCCTCCAGGTGGCTGAATGCCGAGGTCAGACTCATATATTCACATGATCTAACACAGAGGTTCTTAAATGTTTCCAAGGCCAAGGCCCCCAAATACTATTAGCTTACAGCGGGGGCTGCCCTTTTGCAAGATGTCTACTGACAGTACTACGAAGGATGTGAACAAAATAAAGAGAAAATAAAACAAAACTGAATATAGCAGTGAATACATAATTTGTATTTGCTGCCTCGTATTGTAGATGGTATTTTGATGATGATGATGATTGAATTAATTACTTTTGAGAATTAGCTTTCAGCATTTACCTCATCATCTCTAAAATGCACCGAGGTGCAACTGCTGCCTCCTAGTGGTGGCCCCTTACTTTGAGAACCATAAGACTAACATGTGTGCATTGCATTGTTGTGACACTTTTCTTGCAAGAATGATTTAGGCCATGATCACCTATGATTCTGCTTTATGAAACAAATAAAAGCAGGATGTGCTGCGATATTCTGAGTTTTTCTTACTGTCAACAAAGTCCACAATAAACCCAGAACCAGCTAGTCCAGTCACTTAATCATATCTCTCAATACGATTACATTTACCAGCCTTGTCTGTGTCTGTCAACCTCAAGCCCATTCACCTAAACAGAAGATGCATTTTTTTTAACTGAATCAAAAACATAGTTACATTTTTAGAAAAATAAGATTACCTCCTAAATCAGCAGAATTTGTTTTGTTTTGTTATGCTTTTTAAAGCAAACATTGCTCACACAGGAATAAACTGTGAATGTTCTAGGAACAGTTTCAGTGGTGGATGAATAACCAACTCAGCATAAAGTGTGATTCTGACTTTTACAGCAGTCGAGACAATACTTGTAAAAAAGACTTAAGTCACCACTGATTTCTTTAGGGGATTTTGTTGACATTACAAAAAAACACAGAATAACACCAGCCTTTCCCTTTAAATACGAGAAAGTGGGAGCATTTGAAATATGAGATATGGAATAATGAAACTATAAGAAGCTCCGAGTTCTGCTAATTGTTTCTTTATTACCACATTGTGCAGCATGAGAAAGGCTGAGGTACGCAAAACTTGAAGCATGAAAATGTGAACTAGTTAGGAGGAAAGTATGCACTCTTAGCAACCAAGATACTGAAATTAGAAAGCCTCATATGTGATTATGGCCTTATTTGGTGTTTGGATTGAAAAGCAGGAGGTAGAGCTGGTGAACAGAGGGAGAGATAAAGAAGTGGAGAGAGGCGGGTGTGTTTCAAACAGTAGTCACTTTCAGGGGCAGTCAGTCAGGGACTTACCCTGGCACCCTTCTCTGGGAAACATTGACAGCCTCCGCTGCAGTCTCTTCCTCCACAGGGGCCGCTGTGCTTCTTCCCACCCTGTCAGACACAAAAAACAGACAACTTGAAGGTTAGAGCTGGGCTGCTGGAGGCAAGGTTATAGATGTCAAATACACAGGGAACTTCAACTTCTAATGCACTGGATGGGACGCAGTGGGGGGTTTCTGTTGTGTACTGTAGGTGTTTGTTTACACTGGTTTGTGACCTCACTTGTGTATGCTTGCCTCTCTGTTGCTTGTGGAAGGCTGTCTTCTGCAATGTTGTATATATTTGTCTGCTGTGCAAAGAGGGTGCATTGGATGTGGCTCAAATGACTCACAGTAGAGACGTAAATGTGTCCATTAAATTCTTTTTATCCGACAAGCAAAGTCCAACTTCTGACAGAGACAAATTGTCTTTGGTCGTCTGCATACCAACAAAACCACCCACCATCACTAGCCAATCTGTGCTAGACATGACAAAAGCTCACACAGGCAGCGAGGGGTCAGTGTGGACATGACATGATTAAAGAAAGCAGTCATACAAACAGGGTTTCCCAACCCACAGGTCAGAGGTGTCAAGGCCTTGAACTGGCTGAGCTAGCTGGAGACATTAATGAAGAAGAATTGGATTATTGGAGAACTTTTATGTGGTGTTTCAAATAAAAATCACATGCAAAATCCAATTTAAACCTTTGCCGTTCCGATCTTGTGCCACAAGCACATTTACCACTCATCAGAAGCAGAAGCAAAACAATTTCAAGTGTTTAGCTATCTTTAGACACAACACAGCCTACTGGGTGCCTCACCTTAACCCATATTGCTGCAAAACAGACACGCATTAAGATATTAGCTCAAATTTATTGCTGGAATTCTGATCCAGATGTTCTTTTAATAGATCTGAGGTTAATCAGCAACTGTTTACACCCTCCGGCGCTGTTTCCATGCTCATTTAGATTCATGAGTGGAAACAAAGCTTTTGCATTTACTACTTCCATTGAACTTTCACAGTGGTGCCTGAGAGTAAATAGTAAGAAACACACACACTAAAGATAGAGTTTATTCTGCTCCAAGTTTCCGAGGTTCTTGGAAACTGGATGAAAAGGCTCTTCAGTGGTCTTTCAATCAGCATATTTGAGTGAAACTTTGACTACGGACATGCAGAGAGGCTGCAGACATGCTGTTGTTATGGCGTCATTCTGCTTGTCCACCTACGTCCTCCACCTACACAGCAATACCATAGCCTGCTTAGGCAGCAAATGCCTCAATACCCTCTCCTCTTCCTTGTTAAAAAAAAAGTCTAAAGGGACACTTTCTGGCCAGTGGCAACAAAATGGCAGATTAAGAATCAGAATAATTCTCCCTCCTCACTTTGACAGCAGATCACAGTGGTCTCTCTCTCTCACAATGGCCACATTGAGACCCTCCTAACACACAAAGGCCTTCTTATACGATAGAGACGCCATCCTTTAAAGTTCCCCTATCTCCACAACACAAAAGACCCTCTTCCACTCTCTTATGGAATGCACAAGGCTGCATTTTTTTGGTTAACTCTCAGTGGTTCTGAGGGGTTCCTTTCAAATCACTGTTTGATATAGTTAGACATGCTGTGATGGGTTTAACTTAGCCTGCACGCTATGGGGGCACACTCACTCTGTCCACAAACAGGATTGTTTACTTATATTGCTAATTTTAAACTGACAAAAAAGGGGAATACGCAAACCAAACATCCACTGTGGGATAAATACCTTTAAGGTATTTTTAGTTTCAGGCAGGGAGACTGAAACAGAAGGTCATATCATCCTAATAAGGATGTAACAGTCACGGCATAACCTTTCTCCACATTCAGGTGGAAGTCCAAAACACAGACAATAGACTGCATCATCTCCGGGCAGACACACAAAGGAAAGGCTCCCATAAAGCCAATTACACGATGTGGAGAAATGCGCCGCCAAAATAGCTGATAGCTCTTTCAGTGGAGGACAATAGGTTTGAGCTACAGTATCCTGTTTTCTCCAGCCACTGTCACAATGACCCACTCTTTGTCACATCACCTTTTCCACAGATACTGTTAGAAACACCTGTTGCTCCATTTATTTGCATAAGTGCAGCAAAGCAATAATGTGTATGATCATCAAATATATACAAAAACAGGTCAAATGATGAAATAGTTTGGATTAAAAGTTTTGCTGTCTAATAGTCATTCTTTGGGTACTTTCACACCTGTAATTGAGGTCATTTTGTCTAGACCAAGGTAAAATACACTGTTGCATTTCGGCTCTGGTCCAGCTGGTTTCTACACTGACAAATTGTCCACAACCGGTGCACCTGCATTACATAGCTTTTCAGGTGACTTGTGGATTGGATAGTTTTCCAATATTGAATCATCAGATAAAAACATCAACACAACCAAACAGGCTAACCTAACGTACCAGAATTGATTTAAACATTTTGGCTGGTAGTAAAACTATTTTGTAAACCCTGCAATGGAAGAAATAGGTGGACAAAGGCCGCATGAAAAGACCGATCTCAGTCTGCTACCAAATGAACAAAACCACAGCTGCAACAACCACCTAAAATTATTTTCAGACGAAAGAAAGCAGGCCAGAGAGAGAGGTTTTCACCCTGTACCATACTGGATCAAGAGCCATGGACCCAGCAGTTGCCATCATACTAAAAAATGCAACAACAGACAAGATGAGACGAGAGGAATCTGGACCACCTAAACACCACAGCGTGGGGTCCTGCAGACTACTGCCATAAATCTGACATGTATGTAAAGCTACAGAGACAGAAGAAAGGCTAATAGTCTCAACATGCAAACCTGACTGCTTTACCAGACTCAACATTTCATCTGTGAGCCAAACTGACACATAAAGCGGCAGCAGATACACTGCAAGGATGATGTTCATTTCCGCTGCTGAAGCACAGACGAGCTGATGTCATCCTGCAGCGTCTCCCATTTTGTTATAAAGAACAAATGAATAACATCTCTACAGTTTAGATATATGAGAGCATATTCTTACACTGTATATGATTGAAAACAATGGCCATAAACCAGGTCAGTTCCTCGGATCCGGTTTACGGTGACCCTTCATCTGTGGCTTCTCATTTACAGTAGCATTGATCTTTTACATATTGTGAACTGCCTGCAGGGATGCTGGGATTCCTCTGTGATCATCTTCTCTACTTCAGAATTATAGTCACATACAAAGACATGAACATGCTTTCCACAAACAACCCCAAACTCCTCTCTTTATATAAAATAAACTGTGCATTTGTATGCAGGACTCAGACCACACATACGTGGAGAAACAAAATGTTCCATGGAGGACAGAGCAGAAAAATAGGCCGAGCCTGTTCAAACAGCAGCATGCTGTTTTTCTCTTAGAGCCAACATAGGGACTCTTGAGCCAAAACAAATCTTATTCTTCTTTTGCCAAGTTCCTCAGTTTTGAAGGGTGTGTATTGAGTTTATCCATCACTGTAAGCAGGGCTTCGAGAAGGACTTAAGTGTAGATGTGAAAAACAATTAAGGGATGTTTCATCAGGCGGAAGTCTACCATTTCCCTTAAAGAAACACTTAGAGGAATACACTTATTTGTTGTATTTGAGTTCAGAGAGTTCAGCCAATTTACGTCGTCCACATGCCAACACCCTGTGTATCTGCAGAGATGTCTTTTATAAATGCGAGCCATTAACTTACATTTTTGTGTTTTCTGTCCACCAGATTTTTGACAGGGCTTCCTTGAATCACTAACTGATGTGCTTTGTTAACCTTATGTCTGAGGTCTTGGAAGTGGTCAGATTAATGCCTTTCCTAATAAGGAATGTTGTTTTTTTTGCCTCCCTGTTCTTAATGGCTGCACTGATATCTCGCACCAAATGTACACCAGCTTCTCCATTATGGTAAATATAATAAACAGCACTCTTTCTCACACTCATGCTTCTCTCACTTATTCTCATTTTATTTATGTTAGTAGAAAAAAACAATTTAGAGTCATATGTGTCTTTGTGAATAGAGACAGGTAATGAAGCGAGCTCTAACAGTTGTGTGCAACTTATTGGAAACATCTGTTGTTATTATGCAAAAACACAGTAAGGTGATGACAATGAGACAAAAATGCACAGCCCTCCCTCGCTGAGTCCACTCATTTCTGTGTCAGGAAATTTCCATGTTTATTGTCCCACTTCTAAAAGGGCGTCTTACTGAGGCAAAAAAAAAAAAATACTGTAACACCAGACTGTTTCTTACTATTTGCAGGTAATAATTAAGTTACTCAGCATGTAGTTAACTCCTCTTCACTCAGAGGCTCAGGGTTACACTAACCCAAACAACCTGCTTCACTTTTACAGAGAATTTTACAGAAAACAACAAGAGAATTAAGACACTTCAGTGGCTGCTGGTCAAAAGTTAAATTGCTATGTAAGAACTTGTTTATAAGAGAGGGGTTTGATAGTTTTTTGAAACAAACTTCATTGCTTTGCTGAGAGCTAGATGGGAAGATTAACACTTTCACACAGAGTATGTGCAAGGATTATGAAGCCGCTGTCAGCAGCTGGTTAGCTTAGCTTAGCACAACATCAGGGAACACCTAACCTGACCTGGCTCTGCTCAAAGATAACAAATCAGCACATCAGCACTTCTTAATCTCACATATTGGTTTAACCTGTGCAAAAATAACCAAAGAGTAAAAACATCAATATGCTCTTTTTCCAAGGTGTTTTTTGTGACTGACTTTTACTTGAACTCTCTGCTTGTTGCCTGGTAACCTAAAAGCAGTAGTGAACATTTTTGGTAAAGATTTCCCAATTAGTCGAAAATAAGTCGAGCCAAAACAACAATACTTATAATCAAATATTGCTTAATTCCATATAAACTAACTTAAAATAGACATGAAACTGCGAACATTGTGTTTAAGTGCCCAAAAATATCAATTAAAAAAACAACAGTCAGTTAATCAAAGATGATTTTTCCTCTTCCTTTTGCCTTGTAGATCAGGACATTATTAACTCATAAGTGGGAAAAAACAAGGTCCTTTAGAATTGTAGGTGGTTCCTGCGCAAATGCAAAAAACAGATTTGTGTTTTTTCAGTTTGAACTAAATGTTTTTTGTTTGTTCCTTCCCATGGTTCACTGAGACATCTTAGCATAGTGTGTTTTTGTTGACCAGTAGTGCCAAACTTATAGGAATTTTCATTAACAGCACTTTTTTAGGTCTGCGAAGTCAAATCATGTATGATTTCTGCTTGATAAATCACTTTTAAACCTGCCATTGTCAATTTATATTCTAACCAGCTAATCCTTTACTCTGCATGCTTCTTCAGTCTTTAAGTGATATCCAGCATCTTTAGTCCAAATAGTAGCTGGTTGGTGGAGATTTTAGTGGTCAGCCTGACTCACCATGGTCGTGCTTTATCCATGTAGTTTTTACATTGGGTTTACCACAGACACAACCACTTCCTCAGGCTTCATGTCAATGGCAAATGGAGCCAAAATCAACACAGCATCTCAGTCAGAAGGACAGGATGATGACAAGACCAAAAGGGGGAAAAAATGCAGACCAAACAAATTGGATGTAAATTATAAATACAGATGCAAAGAAATAACTATAAATGGAATCTGTAAAATGCCTGGTGAAGCTTCTGCCCAATGAAACAAAATCCCAAACAGGGCATAAAACACACACACACACACACACACACACACACACACACACACAGAAGAAGACAGATGGAGTCCAAGATGTCGACACACAGCTGTACATTCCACATCTCCCCCGGTAAATTACACACTAATGCATTCAGTGATCCCCACAGATTATTAACATACTACAAAACATGGTCTGGAAATGTGTGTAATAGCTTTGATTTAAAAGACTGTCATCAAATTGACACACAGGAGTATGTTTCGGAGGAAGTCAGCAAAATTCCTGTTTTGGTCAGTGATTTTTCTCACGAGAACACTGTTTTTTTTTGTTTGCACATTATAACAAATGTTTAGGACTTTTTATTGGACACAATATTCAGCAAAGACAGAATACTATTTTTCATTTGCTGTTGTTTAAAGATCCAGATGTTAACAGATCAACTCTGGTGTAACAAAAAGATCTTATAGCCATCACACAATGACAAACTGCCACTTTGAGATGGTTTCTTGGTTTTCACACATGAAACGACAAAGTGAGGCATAAACAGTGTTTGTGTGGGACCCCTTCCTGTGTTTGCGGTATCAAATGAACAGAGATCACAGACTTTTGCATGTCAGGTCACTGTTTGATCTGCGATTGGTGGTGACACACTTGGATCCCTTCAGTAATTCACACTATGGGGAGGACAACACGGATGAAACTGAGCAGACAGAAGTTAAACATGGCATTTGTGGTAACAGTAATAAAGAGTCTCAAGGCTACTAGAGTTAACAGAAACCAAAACTCACTACAGGGAAACCTGTGGCCATAAGTGGTTGATTTGTGGGCTGTCTGGCAGTTGCTGTTGCTCATCTTTAATGAAGAATCTGACCTGCACCCTTTCCACTTTGACCTCAGCCAAGAAGAACGTCTGATCTCACTACACAAATTTGCTGATGTCAGTTACCTTCCACAAACACTTGTCTCATACAGTGATCCCTCTAAAGGCTGCTGTCATCGGCATTTAACTTCAAAAGACATGAATAAACTAATGTGAAGGCATTACTAACCTCTAGACTCAGGATTAATGGGACAGGAAAACTATTGTATGATATAGCAGATAGGTGTAGGTGCCTGTAAGAAGCAACTCAAAAGTTTCAGGTTAATTTGAGGTTGTCAGAGCACTACAACTGTGGAATTTTTATAAAAAAATCCTAAAATTTAAGTGAGACCCGCATGGGAAGCATTACCAATACACAGGATTGCCAACTGTGTATGCACAGTGAGCACTGCACAATGTTTATGTACTTTCGAGTTTCTTTTGGTAACAAAGAGAAAGTTCCTTTGGGAAAGGGAACAACTGCATGAGCGACAATGGAATTTCTCTCAGAAAGCTGTCGTTTTGCCGATGCACATCTAACCTTTTCTTGCAAGTCTTGTCATGGAAATGCTGCAGAGCAGAAGGAGCAACTTAGAAATACTCATTTGTAAGTTATCTTTACATTTAGCATCTGACTCGATTAGTTGAATTTTCTGAGGGTTAAAATGCAGCTGTATGATAAAGTGATCCTAATGGATCGAAATCAGGAAGAGATCAAGATAACCTTGACTGCACCAGCAGTCACTGGCGGCTAAAGCTGCTAGCATGAAGCTACGGAATGAGGTCTAAAACAGGTTATTCAAATGATCATCATCATTATCAGAATATTATTATTTAGGAGATAATGTTTAACTGTATAAGTCATCTTTATGACCAGCTGCTAAGAAAATTCAGAAATATCATTAAAATAATACAGCAAGTGTGTTTTATCATTAATATCAAACTTAACACTGCAGCTGCTGAGGAAACAGCAATGGGGTTTAACAGACCACATGATTAAACTCCAGACATCACACAAGTTTAAACACGTCTTAAATCTTAAACCACAGCTGAGCTGCTGACAAAGCAACTGTCCCGAGTGTATCCTCGATACACAACAGACACAACAAAGGCATTTCCCTCCTCATGCAACATTTAGAAAAAATGTTTGAACATTTTAAAGTTTTCTTCTTTCCCACCTTTTGCTGCTGCATTTCTCCTGATCAGTACAATGGAAAGAAACTAAAAAACAAAACTATATATAAAAAAGCTGATTAATAATCAGGGACATGCTTACAGAAGTTGCTCTACAGCGCCACAAGTGGACCAGTGCAACTTTACATTGTTAGTGTAGAATTGAGTTGAAATATAACAGACATTGATACATCACCCAGTAAAGAACTTTGTGTGTTTTGTGGCCATTTTGCACGTGTAAGTGTTTTTAAAAAGATTGTGTGTTTACGTTCATACACTGCATGTCTGTTCTATTGTTGTTATCATGTGCAAAGTTAACAGCTGCTCCACTTCACACTAACGATGTGGACATCAACAAGTAAGTGCAAACCTGTTGAATTGAAACACCTGGCTGCAGTGTGTGTAACACACGTTTGTGTTGGAAACATGCAGCATGATACGTCTGAATGCGTATGTGCTCTATCTCTCCATGTCACTGGGTTTGTATAACGTCTTTTACCAAATGGAAACCATCTCTGTAAAGGATTCCCTGTGAGCATGCAGCAAGTCAGAGTTCACATTTGTATCACAAGTTTACCAGAATTAAATATCTCAAACACTGTTTGATGGATTCCCATTAAATTTTTGACAGACAATCAAGACAGAGGATTAACTGTCACATTTTGTCATATTACCTGTAACTAACAAAAGCCTCAGCTTCCTTTTTTGTTGCAATTGGCAAATGTTAGCATGCTAACACATTTAGCTAAGACCATGAACTTTGTAAACAATCAGCTTAACATCATGTGAGCCTGTTAATTTTTTCCTGAAAAACTAATTCAAAACACTGCTGTAAATTCAACCTCCCAGCTGCTGGATGCTGTAGACTCAAAGCCATAATGAGAGTAATTAAAGGTTTAGATGGGGATATCAGTGTGTTTGTTTCTTGTTTTTAGCAAAAAACATCCCTTTGTTTTCATGCAATCAGCTTTCAAAGACAAACAAGGGGCATTTTCTCTGTTTCCCTTGTGAAACAACTCAAATCTAATTACTTTTTTCATTGTAGAGTTTTTGCATAATTCAAAGTCTTTGTCCTCCCATTCACATGCCTTCTCCCAGCAGTTAGACCAGCCCTGATGTAGTACAAAGCCTGTTTACTGTGAGGGTCTTGAACACTATCTGAATGCTTTTGCCACAGTGTCACAGCCCCCGGTTTTTTACTTGTAGCTGCAGTGAATTTCAGATGTCATGAGGAAGAATTTTTTTGAGGACATTGTTTCTTTGCTGCATAAAAAGAGGAAAGAAACATGTCTAAATGACCCCTGTGACTGTGAGTGGGAGGGTATAAACATAAAACCGCAACTGTTTTTGTGTTTGAGTCTGTGACAAAATCATGCTGGTCATCGTTGCTGTCTGACCGTGTGGGCTGCAAGAAATGTTTCCCCCATGATAGAAATCAGGAAAATTGTGCCTGATAAAGCAGAAGACATGCAAACGCTTCATCACTGTTTTACCTGTTCAACTGTCAGTTCAGATGTTTTACTTATTTTATACACCTTATAAACAAGGTTCCCTCTTGCATTTTGTCTTTCGGGCTGGTAAAAGCAAGTTTTGGCATGAACTTTTTAATTTTCCAAAATACTGGCCACACATCAAAGTAATTAGCCTAAATATTTCATATATAATTACATATATTTGTGACCACTTGCCCAGTTTTCTTCAAGTAATCTTTGAGCTTAAACTTTATTAAACCTCAACCAAAATGTCATCACAACATATAAGTGCCGCTCAGCAATCAGAATAAAAAAGTTTACATTTGAACAGCAGGTTTTCACTCAGTCTGAAAAACTAGGAGTGCCATTAGCCCAGGAGTCAATCACAGTAGACAACAGCAGAGGAGATGGTACCACGGTCTGGTTTAGAAACGTTTTAGTTGACTTGATTACTTGAGCAGAGAGCATTCAAACAGTCACAAGATTCTGTCCATGACTCTTCTCCACCTCTGTCACTGTTATTTCTTTGGTCTGTATTGGTTTGTAAAGTTTACAGATTGCAGTGCTGTTGCTCCAGCGTTGCTTTATGTACACAGACACAGCTTGAAATTACAGGTGCATTTTAATGACGGAATCTATGTATGAAAGCACACAACCCCATCGGCCAAAGTGAATAGTAAGAGTGACAGTGTTTCAAGGCCAAAGCCTACTTGCACTTTGTGGGTGGGTGCAAATGTCAAGCCCTGCATAAACACAAATTAAAAAAAAAAAAAAAGAAACCCATCCTATCCAAATCTACTTCAAAAGTCAAAAGTAGGGCAGCATGTCAAAAGGGAGAGTTTATACTTTCTGTACAGCTTTAGCTTCCGGCAATAGTCTCACACAGAATTGAATCAAATAATCAGATTCCAACTGTAAAACAAACACACTCACAGAACAGACAGAAACCCCCACACACACAAACACATACATACAGTAGGTGGAAAAGCAAAACATCAAACATGACCATGTTTGTGTTGGCGTTGTTTTATTACTGAGGCATGTCTTGATTTAACACCAGATGTCCCAAAGGCCTCCATTACGGTGATAAGGGAAACTGTCGTGCAGGCCATGATGGATCTCACAGATTTCTTTAAGTGCAGTTTCTTTGCACCATTGCTTCTTCACAGATAATGAGATGTACTTCCTGCAACGCTGCCATCAACTTCCTGTTGAAGACTTGCATTAAGCCTGGTTTATCGTTACTATTTAATGTGTCGCATTAGTTCTTCAATATATGTACTGCACAAATAATGATAGGATTCACTATTTCTTGAAACAAAGCCTACAGAAGCAGGTTTAAGTGACTTTATGGCCTGTATTCTGTCTCAATATTCATATTTTTTTACCCATTTTTTCTTGTCATGCACAGGATGGGAAGCATGGAGGAGGAAGGAGGAGGGAAAATAGTAAACTGCAGAGATGGAGGGACAGGGTCACTCTGCTAAGAGCGGGACATGACTGTGAAGGAGAACATGAACTAGAGCAGAGGGACCTGAAAGAAGCAGGGCAAAAACTCCCACTGTGCTCCTCTGGCCGAGCTCCAGTGTAAACACGGCTCTGGTTTCTGCCCTGGGCCTGACACAGCTTTACCTTCCCTCTCCTTAACTGGCCTCAGGTCACATGGAGTCTCAACTCTATTTCCCAGTGGGCCACACTTCGAATCAGTGCTTCCTGCTAAAGTCCAGGCTAAATGGTAGTAGGATTAGGACCATCTCTGTTCTGGACATTAGTGCAATCCAACCTGTCAGACCTTGTTATGTTGAAAGAACTGTTGCTCACCCCTCTTAATCAGATGATCAATGACATCCAGATGGGAGGATCCATTCAACAACAACTTGGACACCAGAGAGGCCTGAGAACACTTATGTTTGTTGTTTTTTCCCGCTTATGAGTTATTAATGTCCTCAAAGAAATTGAAATCTGTGAAGAATCTTCCAAAATGAGGATTACAAGGGTTGGATGTAGTTTTTCATAAAGCAACCCTCAAAATGACTGATTAGGTGGATCAGATGAGTGTGAGTTGACTCCAGAGACAGAGAAGGTGGAAACTAGGTGTAACTAGTTGATTATTTTTTTCACAGTAACAGAAACAAGACTGTGAGTTTATCTCCATGCTGGCAGTTCTGTGAGGTTGTATTCAAAGAGGTTCTTTGATCTGATCACTAATGTTAGCAAGCTGAAACACTCACAATCACAATGCTTACCTGCCAACTTTCAGCAGGTATCATGTTAACCATATTCATTGTCTTAGTTTGCAAACATTGGCTAATTAATGTTAAGGATACTGCAGCAGAAGTTTCACGAAACATCTCATTTGACTAGTCAGCTGTCAAAACCACCCGTTGGTTTTGACTTTGTACATTATTGCACAATAATCTTTCATCTAATCGGTGGCAAAAAATGAGAGAGATGAGGCTGACATGTCAGAGCTGTCATGGCTCACTTTCAACACTGTGAAATGTGTTAGTTTGACTAAGGTTGGTGAGAGTATTATTAGTTCTGTAACTAAGCCAACGTACTGAACACATTAAAATTTTAATCTAAAAAGTTATTACATTTCTTCCTCAAGGGGACATGGAAGTGTATTTCAATTTTTTTGACAGTCCATCTAAATGTTTTAAACATTTTGCTCAAAACCACAAATGTGAATCTGCTGCTGGTGCCAGACGAAAAGTCTGAGGATCACTAGAGTCATTAAGATTCACCCTCCGGATGCCATTAATGTTTGTGCCAAAAAAGAAAAAAAAGTCTCAGCAATCCAACCAAAAGTTTCTGAGATATCACAACCATGAACCAAAGCAGAGGCGGACTGCCATTACAAACTTATTTGCTCCTTTCTAAAAAAAGAATAAAGTCTGACGGGGATGAGGGAGACAGAGAGAGAGGATGAAATTGGACAAGGTTTGGTGACCACAAAGTGTGCGTTTAACTTTGTTAATATTCTTCCCATGACAGGAAATAATTCAGTATAATCAATTAGACCACAGCTGGGATAGAAATGAATGCTCTATGTCTCCAGTCCAGAAGAAAAAAATGTCTAAACCAGGACAGTGAGATCATGGCCGAGATCTGACTTGATATGATAGCGCAGTGGTGAAATTATAGACGACCTACATACCACAGGATACAATTAGTTCCAGTCCACACATCAGTGCACAACAAAACAAGAAAGGAGTATCACAGACATCAAACTCATATAAGTGACTCCAAAAAGTCACTCACCGTGGGGGCACCTGTTGGAGCGGACAGTACATAATCTAACAGGCCCAGAGTAACTTTGTGAGAAAAGGGGGGATGTATGGTCTTTGGGTAAACACAGCTGGAACAATCTTTCCATCTGAGCTCACTGAGAAAACTCACCTCTGCTGAGGAGAGACAGACGACCAGAGATGCACGTGTAGGAGGAGGACACGAGGGGGAGAGGAGGCTGAAATGTGAGGGAGACAAGCTGAAAGAGGAAGAGCAAAAAGAGAGGGAGGACAGACCGTCTGCCAACTGTCCCTTTAGAGATGGATGGAGAGAGAGCAAGGGGACAGTGGACGAAGAGGAGATAGAAACCAGGGGCAAGAATGAGGCTATAAAAGGAAGTGAGGGACAGAAGAGCTCAGAGAGACTAAAGTCTGGGAGGACTGGGAGGATCGAGGCTGTGGAATTCTTTCAGCAGAGTCTGATGGGACCCCTGCGTCCCCCCCATTAATCACAGGAGGTGGAGTAAGGGCAAAGGACAGGGGCGGATATATACAGGGCAGATATATACAGAATATACAGCATACAGGGATTTTCCAGAGGCCATGTCCATGATGAATTCACATCCGAACTTCATTCCAAATCTAATAAAAGTCAGTTTAAACTGCTGGAGTTTAGTGCAGTAAATTACATTTACAAAAACTGATTAAATAAGGGGAGACAGAGAGGTGAATAAGAAGGTTAAATACTTCATTTCAACGACTCAAGTCAGTAAAGAGGTGACGGCATCTTGTACATCCTGTATAATTCCAATGGAAGACAGAAGTGTAAGGAAGTTTAAGGGGTATTATACATAATATACTTTATCTCTGTACATGTCACTTTTTATCACGTAATCAACGTACATATTGTCATGAGATACATTTTCTTATACCTTGCCTTACATTATTACAATGTGGGTAGTTTGTGCAGCTGAACAATGTTAAACTTCCCTCCATTGTCCCTGCTCCAACAGCCGCCCATTCAATTGAGGCAAAAAGACCTTTGCTGTTGTTTGAACTACAGATTGCACTTCCGCATTTTTGTATGTCCCTCTTCACGGACACAAAGACCATAAGTCAGATCGAGAGAGAGCTGCCATGCTCCTTCTCACGGTTCAGAATGGTGGCTCACAAAATCAAACTGTAAAAATGAGGCAGTGTTGATCACATTTGAACAAAGACTCAGTTTCTGCAATGCTGATTTCTCACCTAAAATGCTTTGACATATTTTAAGAGATAGATTGTGACTAACTCACTGCCATATTGCGTCCTGTTTCGAAACAAAAAGTCAAAACCAAGCACCACCAAACAGCTACCACACTCACCAGAGGAATGTTTATTGGTCTACGTGGAGCAGTGCATTCTGGTTGTTGCAGCAAAAGGAAATACTATAGATCCTTTTTCCCTGCTTCTCTTGTTATATAGCACCGATTTCAAACGTGTTTAGATCCTTCTACTTTATTGGCCACCCAGTTTTACATTAAATCATCTTTTAAGCATGAATATATTTCTTTAAAACCAATGTGGACACTGTTTACAGATAAAAGAGCCAGACAGAAATAAATGCAATTAATTGGCATCACTTTGCACTGCAAGGCCATTACAGTTTTTTGACCTTTTGACCTAGACCAGATAATTTTGCATTTACTGAGGTAATAACCAGCAGTTTTGATTATTGAGGGCTGTAGTTGCAGTCACTGAGTGATAGAGATAAACTATCTTGCATGATCTTTGACTGTGACTATCATCTGTCATATTTCCCAACACTAGAGTATACATTATGTCCTGCAGTTTAATCAGTAGAGTCAGATGGCTCAGAGGACTGAGATCACACTCAGGTTTTGCAGCACTGTGAGAAAATCAATTAAATGGATAAATCTTGTAATTCTTTTCCTATTGTTTCAAAAACTACTGTAAATACGGACAATATATTTGGTGTCCAAATTAT
>JAPZDY010000005.1:8453824-8481234 GCA_029783645.1 Ctenochaetus hawaiiensis
GATTATTTTTCCAGAAGGCCCCAGAGTTAAAGTGAAGGTTGTAACCTTAATACAATCCAGATAACTTATTATAAGTAATCAAATCAAGCTGCTAAAGCAGCTAGAGATGTATTCTCAATGGTGAAAAAAGCAACTTACAAATAAATTTTTACTCCATGTCCAATTATTAGCCGTTCTTTAATCTTAAACTGTATTATACAATCTTTATCTCAGGCAGAGATTGCCCAGTTTTCTAATTTAATTGTAAATGCTGAAGTGTAAATCTTTAATAAACTCAATCTGCTTTGGAAGATCGAGATCACCGTCCAAGATCAAAAGGATTGTGTCCACTGATTCCAGTGGTCAGTCTTCCCATAGTTTGATGCTTAACTTTTATGCCAATGAGAAATAAGAAAAAGTGAACAGACTGATGGACTGTCTGCTGGAGAAGATTGTGTGATATGATCAAAAGCTCCAGAGCAGCTACTACAGAAATTTATTTCTGTCCAGTGATATTAGGTCATGACTATGACTTAAAAATCTGGAAAACTTCATTAGAGATTTATGATGCCTGATCCTAATTCTGTGACAGGTTGTACTTGCCTCAGCTGCTATTCCTATGGTTCTTATTATGCAACGGCTATAGACTCACCCTCCGGTTTTCATTAGAAGGTTTGTGTTAATGTCGGGATTTCTCTCGCTGGCTGAGGCCTGTAATCTCCAGAGCAAACATTACTCATCACTTTCTCATCTCAGCACTGGACTTACGTATGTAATGATGTCAGACATATTGAGCAAATGTTGTTGAAACATCAGACCTTCTGGGTCTGACATTGAGGCTTGAACTGATGTAACCCTCAGCACCTGTTATACATGAGCCAAAACACTGAACTAAATCAGTCTACTTTATGAAGGCCTGTGAACGTGCCTTTGCCTACCCTGCCACAAATTACACCCACCCCATCCTCCCTTTTCTGTTGGCATTTTATTCTTCTATCTCAGATTCTGTCAAAGCAAACTTTCAGGCACGTGTTTTCCTGCCCGTTCCAGTCTCAGTAAACAGTCTAAAACCCACTGTCATCCACACAATTATGATAAGGCACTGTTTTGCACAGCGCCGAGTAAATGTAAACACTCTGCCAGGATACGTCATATTGATTTTTCACAGTTTGGAGACATCCAGGCCTGCCATCCAGACTTAGGAATGACATAAACACTTGTCCAGAGACACGTGAGGCAGCCTGGTGCAGAGGTTTACTGAATCTGATAGTGTTTCTCCAGAGCCCAGTGACTCACCAGCCTCTGTATATTCACAGTAGACATTAACACTCATCACTGCAGCGAGTCTCGGGCTTCTGCTCAGTCTGTTTGCTCTGCAGAAGATCATGCTGTTTGGGTTGAGTAACACTATCTACATCTCCTTATTTTCTCACACGTGCGACTTTTTACTTGGCAGAGGTGATTCAGGTCACATGCTTGGACTCGAGTCAAACACGAGTTACAAGTTTGATGACTTTAGACATAACTTGACCAAATCAAAATGAGACTTGCAATTTGACTTGGATACCAATGACATGTGACCCTAAGTTGACTTGAGCCTTTTGAAAGCACTTGATAACAGTGAGGCGATGCTCTGATGTGAAATTGGCATTACATTTGTTGAAGAGTAAATTATGGCTTGACTTGAGACTTGTTTGTCTCGACCTGGGACTTGACTTGGGACTTGTTTGCGAAAGCCTGAGACTTAGTTGTGACCTATAAAACAATGACTTTGTCCCACTTTCAGGTTTTGGTAATGTCAGCTAACCATGAATGGCTAAACCCACATTGATTTGCAGTGAAACCCTACAGCTGGCTTCCCATTAAAGCACGTATTGTAAAGCATGTGCAGGAAGTGATGAGAATAAATAGCAGCTTTATGAAATAAAATTAGATGAACAAAGCAGAACAGAATCTGTCAACAACAGTATTTGATATGGGTTTGTCATGTCTGTTTGATAGATCTAATGGCTACAGGAAAAACTGTGAAACTCTCATCTGAAATAAAATGCAAAAGAAGAAAAAGTTGGATAAAATAGAAAGACTTAAATATCTCAACCAAAAATGAAAATTTTGCAGAATTTGTATAGATGCACTTTTTTGTGAACTTGTAAGTCTATCATCCACCCCCCACCCCCATGACGTGACCCCCCCAAGGCCTATAGAAATGGTATTTATGTTAGAAATGATCCCCTGTTTTGTGGTAAAGATAATTCAGAGCCCTCATCATCCGACGCTACCCAGGTATCTGTATGATAAGCTCCTCTTATGATCCCTTTTTCCTGCAAAGCCAAGATACCGAATCAGACAGTCATCCATTCTTTGGCTGCAAGACTCATCAGCAAGATGCTCTTTTTGTGCAGATGTCAGTCGGGTCTTTGTGCTCTCTGTCCCATCTGGTGTTTGGGTTTCTGACAGCGCATAACGGATGTAAAATGAAAACAAGCAGAAGAAATCAAAGAGACCCTACTTTGATCTACCTGCAGATTACTTCCCTGTGTTTAGACATCCAGCAGTAAACATTACAGGGCGACGGCTTTTTATCGCACACAAACACACACATGGTGTCCTCACCCTCGTGCATGGTTGGTTCCCTTTTCATGCCCTCCAACATGCAGGAATGTCGGCTCAGTCTTATAGAGGATGAGAAAAGTGCAGATAAGTCAGAAAATGTGAGATGGAGAGCAACAGGTGAATGAGGGAAGAGTAAGGGAATACTTAAGCAAGCAGCTGGGGTTTACTTAAGTGGTGCTGACAATATGCAAGTGTGTTCCCTCATTGCATTAGCGTGTCTTAACTCCCTTGATAAATTGTCAAAAAAAAGAAGAGGAAGAAGAGAAAAAATCATGTTAATCCTGCATCAGGAGCTCTCATTGCTGCAGGCCAGCAGGTTCTCAATAATAAAACACACATGTGCTTCATTTTGAGAGTCAATATTCCTTTTCCCCTGTGTTTGTCTTATAACACTAATCTGATCTGAAGCAGGTGTTTCTGAGGTTTAATGTGGCATAACAGAAATTAATCCTATGGAGAAAAAAAAACCTGAGGAACCAGGAGTGGAGAGGTGAGATGGAGTGAGTGAGAGGTGTTTTAGAGGGCAGGAATGGGAAATGAGGTACTTGCGGCAGGCCACACATGTTATATACTGCATATAGAGAAGATCAAGTGCAGTTGGACAAGGTGGGGGCAGTCTGAGCTGGAGGTCCTGAGAGTGAAGTGCTGTGGTTTCCCATGGTTATAGAGCTACATATTGATTCATTTACTAGGAAATCTGGACACTGTTGCATGCAAGAAGAAGGACATGGGATATATTAAAGACTTGGACTATAAATTGATTTATAGAAAAATGTAGAATAAAAAATGAATTATGTGAGAGTAGTCAGGTTTAGAGAGTTAAAAATATGTCATGATGAAGGGTGATGGAGCCATTTATTTGTCGTGTGTGTGAGAACAAGAGGCAGACAGATAAAAATATTTGAGGGCTGTGTAGCTGTGCACTCTCTCCAGGCCCTGCAGAGCCCGTCCAAAGCCCTGACAGGCTTTTGGCTGGACGCCTTGCACGTGAGTCTAGCAACAGCTGGACGATGGAGGGAAAAGGAGGAGAGAGCCAAGACAGTGCAGGCCAGTTCCCAGGCTCCGGCCTCTGGAGACCCCAGAGGAGAGGAAGCAGGCGGGGGGTGGGGCGGGCGAGCGGGGGAGTGGGGCTGAAAAGGCCAAGAACAGCTGCATTGATGTCCTTCTGCCTGCATGTAGTTCTGCAAAGCTTATCAGTGACCCCCACATATCATTTAAAAGTAACTGAAAATGTGAAATAAAGCCCTTTTATACTGTCAGCACAGGCCTCAGTAAAATTAAAGTTGTTAAAAACTGTATAGCATTAAATGGTAGGTAGTTAAAGTTAGCAAATAGCTTGTTTAGGAGGAGGAGCTGGTGGAGACCAAAACAGAGCTTAAAGGAAAGTGAATACTGGACTCACACCAGTTAATGTTGCTTCATGTCTGATGCGAACAAGCAACTGTTTGTTAACAAGTTTGTCATATGAGCAGAAAATATGAATGTTGTGTTAAAAGCTTGTTTCCGCTGCCCCCAAGTGGCCAAAACAGTCTCATGATGCATGTTTAAGAAGCAAGAATGAGGAGAGCTGTTGAAATGCTGATTCATCCTTTGCTTAGTCACCATTTTAGAATCATATTCCACTATTTTTGATTTATAAATGCTCATTTGTGAATGAAAATGTTGCAGGAGTCTAGCCAGAAGTCATTGTGGTGATTTACAGTGTCAGTGGGATATATCTGGCAGATGTGAGTCACTAACATGCTATAAAAGATGAAGAGTTTGTAGCACACGTTGTACATCTGATGGATGACATCAAGTAACCTCAGCAGGTGTCTCTTATTCTGTCCAGCTGGCAATGTCTTCATTTGTTGTGCACATTTTTTTTTATGCACAAACATTCTGTTTTTGATTTTTTTTTGTATTTATTTTCTTTTTGTCTCCAAGTGATGGATAACTTATTTAAATGGTTTTCTTCTTCTTCAGGGTTGTGGGACATCATGCGGAAAATGTGACTGCAGTGGTGTAAAAGGAGCAAAGGTGAGATTTTCTTTTTTTGCACTCATTTCAAT
The DNA here is from genome assembly GCA_029783645.1 of Ctenochaetus hawaiiensis. Lineage (NCBI taxonomy): Eukaryota > Metazoa > Chordata > Actinopteri > Acanthuriformes > Acanthuridae > Ctenochaetus > Ctenochaetus hawaiiensis. Next base: position 8,458,468 of record JAPZDY010000005.1, read on the forward strand.
TGTCGCTGTGAATCAATTATTATGCATTTTTTCACTCACTCCATCCCACCATGCCCGTTAGCTTTTAGTTGCAAATAACAGTCTTTTAAGTTCATAGCAGGCCAAAGCAGCTGTGACACTGCTTCATATGTTGTGACTAATGTGGGATAGACTGGAGCTGGGCCTGGCTGGAAAAGCTGGACGGATGGATGGAGCTCAGTTATGGGATGGAAACAAAGATCAATTTGAATTAGAGCATGTCCGGACACACAGCTGGGCTGAAGACCTTATTCCCATCAGATGAAGGGAAGCTCTCAGTGGGCTTACAGATGTACAAATGGTGGGGACACAAGCTGTTACCTGGCTCTGAGCCTGTGAGCTGTCAACACACCTGTCTGAGTGTTAATCACTGACCTGAAAGATGACAACCTGGAAATAAGTGACTTAAAAAGCTACTTTTGACAGAAAAAATACATTTTCTTTCTCAAGAGATACTTCTTACACACTAACAGTACTCTGTCCGTTTTGATGCATTGTAAAAATCACTATAGAAGAAAATTCATCCTACAAAGACATGTCGCCTTTGTAGCCAATTCCTGATAGATCTCATTAACCAATTAGCATACATAGCATATTTTTCTGTGAACCTATTAAGATAAATGCCTTCTTACTTATAATTGCCATTTATTGTAAAATTCTCTGAGCCAAAAAACAAAAAAAAAAACAGTGATCAGTGTTGATGTTGCTTTGTTTTTTATTGTCACAAGCCAAAAGAAAAGTCATGAGCCATTGCTTTAAAATAGATTCATTTTTCACTGCTGCCCCCTGCTGTGTGATTGTACATGTATATTATTGGTTTCATCATATCAGACATTTCCAGACTGTTATCTGTCCCCATAATGCAACAGTCTGGACTTGTAATAGCTCCTTCTTACACAGCCAAATATTCATCTCACCCAACAACAACAACAGATGTCGTGACTGTGTTCAGTGGAGCTCGGCCAAACCACTGCAGATTCAAAGCACCTCAGTGTTTGAAAGTCACTAAAAGCCCCAAACAGCCGCCTGAAAATCTTCTATGAGCTTTTTTCCCCAATGATATCACTTCCTATGATGATTCCCACGGTTCATCATGCAGTGTTTCTCCTGACTGATGGGAGTCAGGTGTGTTGTGGTCGGGGAATGGAAACGGATCCAAACAGTTTCATTATGGTTGCATCTTTATTTACAACCCAGTTTTACACGACTGTGTCATGCTTGGCAGCTCTGGGAGTGTTGTAAAGATAACTGGAGCATGACTCCCCTTTAAAAAGCTTTGCAAAGCAATGCTGCCATCTATTGGTAGAAAGTAGACACAACATAAAGGAATCTTTTCTGGTTTGTTTCAGGTCACTGCAAAGGACACAGAAAAAGACAGTGACCAAAAATGTACATTGTTTTCAAGTACACATTGCATTTTTGGCATAATAAAAGGAAAGCATGACAGGTCTTGTTGAATTTCTATGAATTTCCTGAGATACAATGATATTTGTTTCTTCTAAAAATATTTAAATTCATCACAAATTATTTTAATGGAAGAAGAAATTCTAAACTATCAGATGATAAATCATTAGTTGATAAAAATAAAACTATTTGCCAACTATTATAACAGGGATTTTTTTGGTAAAAATGTGAAACATTGGCCTGGTTCCACCTTTTTTAGGGTAAGGAATGCTGCTTTTCTTTGTCATGAAAAGTCTTGGGATTTTTAACTGCTGGTTGGACAAAAGAAGCAATTGAAGGCATTACTTTGAGTTCTGTGATTGAAACTGTGATGTTTTTTGTGAGTTATTAAAAAATTTTATAGACTAAATAATTTATTTTGAAAGTAACCTAATGAAAATAACAGTCAGAAACACAGTGATGCTACGACAACAACACCTATGAAGTAACATTGTTATTAAAATCCCAATAAAAGTTGCTCTTTTCACTTTTTTTGTTGTAAATTTATTTTAAAAAAGGTCTGGAAATCGGTTTAAGAGAAAGTTTCTGTGATTTTGGCCTAAATGGTTCCTTATAAACTCAGTTGATATAAATATTTTTGACCTTCTGCCTATTAACCTGTCTACGCCTCACAGGGGGAACGTGGATTTCCAGGCCTGCAGGGTAATATGGGATTCCCAGGGATGCAGGGACCTGAGGGACCTCCAGGGCCGATGGGCCCCAAGGTCAGTACACACACAAGCACACAAGCACAAAAATAAAGAGTCCTAAAAAACTTTTGATTGACCCTAATGTTGTCATTTATTCTTTTTAGGGAGATTTAGGTGAACCTGGAGCTCCTGGACTAAAAGGAGTGCGAGTAAGTAACAAACTGTCAAAATTATGACACAGTCTGATATGATATGATATGATATGATATGATATGATATGATATGATATGATATGATATGATATGATATGATATGATACAGACAGTAATGCTGATATGGGCCTTATCTTGCAGGGTCCTCCTGGTCTACCAGGCTTTCCAGGAAACCCAGGACTACCAGTAAGTTCCCTTTAACCCCATAATAATAATCAGAGTTGTCAAACATGGTGAATATTTCCCCTTTAATGACACACTATAGATGATGTTACTTTTTAGGTTGCAACTTATTTTGATACTGTCTCAAATTTTTTATTTGTGCAAACCCACTCTTAGGGCATCAATGGAAACGATGGTCCTCCAGGTCTGCCAGGTATCCCAGGATGCAATGGGACTAAAGTAAGCCTCAGCTTAAGTTCTGCTGTGTTTTGCAGCAGACTGTCCCCAATATTTTCTGTCATCTCTTATTCTTGACACTGTCTGTGGCTTCTGATTGTGTTGTGTGGGTGTTTTTCAGGGAGACAGAGGAAGGGATGGCATTCCTGGTATTCCTGGTCTTCAAGGACCTCCTGTAAGCAACCATGACTCTAATGATGACCTACCCACTCCTCACTTCTTGCCTCGTCATATGGAAATAATACTAAGGCCTTCAACATTTTTGTAAAAGCAGGCTTATTTTTACGCTGACTGGCATATTTTTGAAAATGTTCCTCTTGGTTTCGAGCAGGACCTGTCAGCCAGACGACTGAAACTGAAACATAGCATGTGTTAGACATAACAAGATTTCTACATGACGTGGCAACATGTTAACTGTGCAATTTCTCACAATGGAAATGTGCATCCTGCCAGAATTTTGCTTCATGTGTAGATTTGTTACCGCTTTCTTCTCTTCACAGGGCTCGCCAGGACTTCCTGGAATGAAGGTCAGTGATATTTTTGAATCCTTATTATCTTAGGTGTAGAGACGTTTTCAAAGCAACACAAAAATGGCTCATCTTCCACTATGATGAGACCCTTGTGTTCTATCTAACCCTCTTTTTTTGTTTTGTATCCTGCAGGGCGACCCTGGTGGTGTGATTGGGATTGTTCCCCTGAAAGGAGACAGAGGATTCCCAGGCTCACCCGGATTACCTGTAAGTTTTGTGTTTGAGTGAATATATGTGTGTGTGTGTTTGTGAACATGTATGGCAATATGAGTGTTGAAAGAATAAGTGTCAAACTTAGACAATGTAATTTGAATTTTCATGGAAATGCAAGTTCTTCCTGCACACGTGTTTCTCTCTCAGGGATCAGTTGGACCCACTGGACCTATTGGACCTCCAGGACCTCGTGGCTATCAGGGACCCCAGGTGAGTTATTTTACATTAATGAACTATTTATCATCCAACAGAGTCAGTAATGAACTGTATTAGTAGCATAAGATATAACATTAATTTTTACTGAAAAGCGAATAAACTAGAAAGTGTAATCTCTGTAATTTGTAAACTTAACATTGACAAACTGATGGATAATTTTCTCAATGTGAAACAGTTTGTTTGACTAACTGAATAACTGTTCGACAGGGAGATCCTGGTCCCCCTGGCCCTCCCGGAGAAAAGGTAAGACTAATCATTCATAAAGGTTGTACAGTCCACCCTCCTCTGACCTGATCACCAAGCTGATTTTTTCCACTTTCCTGCAGGGTGACAGGCTGGCCTTTGTGAGTGAGAAAGGAGATAAGGTAAGAGTTTTTATTTTATGTTTTCTGATAAAAAAAAAAATGCATTTCTCATTTGATGCTTTAATTGTGTAGGTAGTGGGAGCATTTTATGTTTTTTTTAAAATGGCAGGGTAGAGTATTATCTTTGTTACCATGTGTTTTCAGATGAGAAATAATTCTTAATAGAAAAGAATAGAGGGAAATGTGAAACACATCACATACGCACTGCAAAAATAAGAAAAAAAGAGCACTCAAAAATACTTGATTGCAAAGTTTGGAGATGCTTGGTTTTAACTAGATGATATACTGTTTTCTTTAAGTTGTGTTTGTGATTGTTACTGTCTCCCTTCAGGGTGAACGGGGATTTCGTGGCCCGCCTGGCCCTCCAGGGCCTCCAGCACTGGGAGTCGAGGGATTGCCCACCACAGTCCACGTTCCTGGACCACCGGTACTCACTCAGCTCTTTAAAAACTGAATAGACACAGTGCCTTCTTATGCATGAATTAATCATGATTGGTGAAAGTCTGTTTATATGTAAGAGATAACTTGTCATTGCTGTAATGTGTCTTTTCCTCAATGTGTTTTTGTGTTTTAAACCTAAAGGGTGACAGAGGACTACCAGGAGACAAAGGAGATAAGGTCAGTATTTTGCTATTACATGTACAGTTTCTTGACTTACAGCAGCATTTGTTCTTGTTCTGCTTTTTCCGACACCTGGTTTTCTTTGCAGGGCTATTGCATCCCATATCAGCATGGTGTCAAAGGTGATCCCGGCCCGCCTGGACAAAGGGTAAGACAAAATATACATCTATAGGATGGTTATAATGTGTCATTACAAATTACTCAAAATTTGTTTTTTAAGTTTCTCCGTGGGCCCTTTTTTCGAGCTTATAGTCCGCAGGTTCAGTCCTTCGTAGTAATCTCTTTACTATCAATCCAAGTTACAACAAAACTAATCAAAGAGTGCGTCTCTTTTCCATTCTACTTATAGGGTAAACCTGGCAAGGATGGAGAGGCTGGACCAAAGGTGAGAATAAGTTACTGTGTTATTCACCTGCTTTACTCTGCAGCCCAACTATGGCTTTTATATCGTAAAAAAATATCGCTGAAGTACCTTCATACTCTCATACAGGGAGAAAAAGGCTTTCCTGGACCTCCTGGATACACTGGTACCCAGGTAAGTAATGCACCTTTTATTTACTCTGCACATATTCATGACTAACCTGTAACTTCAATTGTCTTTGAGGTGCTCTGGTAAGACTAACTCAAATCTCTGTCTTGTTTCAGGGTGAAAAGGGAGAAAGAGGACCACCAGGTTTTGTGAGTGATATCCCCCACTGCTCTCTTTTTCTTTTTCAACTATGTCTCTCTCTCACTCATCCTCTCTCTCTCTCTCTCTCTCACTCCCTCACTCTTTCTCCATAATCTGCTCACTCTCTTGCTTATCAGCTACAAAAAGGATAATTTCAAAAAGTCACCAGCAGATGTCACCGTATACTCATTCAGTTCAAATGCGGGAGCTTGTCATAGGGGCATCCCAGTGTTTTCTTTTGGGTATACAATTTTAACATGCGGTGTGTATTACAAACTATTTAGTGACTGTTGCAGGATCCATAAGTAAGGAAATAAGACAACACAAATGAAAACATTTTTTATGCACTGTAGGAATAAATTGGAGATGATGGCAAAATGAGATGCAAAAGGATGCAAATCCACCAAACTGTGATTTCTTCATTGTTATTTCAATATAAATAAGTTGCACCAGAACTGCAGTGATAGTCAGCATTAGAGAGAGGGATGACAGGTATGGAGTTCAGCAGTTAAATGACCTGAGTTTGGACAGATTGGTGTAATAAAAATTTTATATATTTATAAAAAAATGGACAAGCATCAATAGTTTTTGTACATATGTCATTTTAGGGTACTGGGGCCCCTGGTCCTCCTGGTCCTCGTGGTCTGCCAGGGTTACAAGGAGAAAAGGGTAAAGTTTGGCCATTGAACACCAGCAAATATTCCTATTATGCCTAAACAAATGAATCTTAAATCAGTTTCCAATGATAACCATGTCTTTCCTTCTCTTTTTTTTAATCCACAGGTTTTCCTGGTCCTCAGGGAGAGGCGGGCCCACCAGGTAAAATAACACAGTATATCAATGCTGCATTATGGCTGCTTATGTTGGTCAGATACTAAGTGGTTTTCTTATCCTGTACTTCAGGCCGGCACCTTGAAGGGCCTCGAGGAGAGAGGGGTCAGAAGGGAGACGTGGGTGAGAGAGGAGACAGGGGTATAGATGGAGAGTCTCTCGTTGGGCCCCCAGGACAACCAGGACCCCAGGGACCCTCTGGTCCACCCGGATTACCGAGTATGCCTTCTCTTTAATTATAACAATCATTTTAAAGATGAAAATAACATGGAACACCAGCACAAGGTGTGTATACACAAATGTTTTAATAAATAATATATGTTTCTGTGCGTTTGTGTGCTGTTGTGTTATGACATGGCCGCACAGTTGATCCTAATGAATGTGATGTTGAGAAAGGAGCTCCCGGCCCACCTGGACCTCCAGGGTTACAAGGGGAATTGGGACAGAAAGGTAGGAACATCTACAACTAATGACGATCAATACTAGTCATTAGTGATTAAACCAATTAAAATTCTATATTTCATTGTTGGAGGTGTAGTAAATCCTTTGTAGGCACATGAAACACAAGAATCAACAGTGTTACTGGACTGTACATTTATCTACAATATGTTTTTTAATTTTTCTCTGTACTTCTTTTCAGGTGACAAGGGAGATACCTGTGTTCAGTGTGAGGGTTTAAGTGCACCTGGATTACCTGGCCCCCAAGGCCAAAAAGGAGAGCGAGGTGAGTAAACAGTGGTCACGTTCAAATACTATTGGGGCTGTGATCTAAAGTTTTCTTTATTTGCTGCAGACTCTTTAGTAGTTGATACCTCACATTTTACACTTGTGAACCATTGATTATTTTTTTGGCCTTCAGGTGCTTCTGACATCAGCCGTTCATGGTTGTCATTGTCCAAATGCTGTCCTATTCCTTTATGTCTTCCTAAGTATTGATTTTCACCATGATGAGTATTAGATGAGCTAATGGTGTACAATTGTCTATTTCCACCTTGCAGGGCCTCCTGGGCTTGTAGGCAGCAAGGGAGAAAAGGGTCGATCTGGATCTCCTGGACAAACTGGAAGACCTGTGAGTAGACTAACATCCATGAAACTTGAAACAAGATCTGAGCCAAGTGTCTTCATGTTTGATCCTTTCTTCTTTTAAACAAAAAAATCAGAAAATGTCATTGTTTTTTTGGGTTCATTTCATAATGCATTTTTTTCTCCAATGATGTGCAGGGTCTTCAGGGTAGTCCTGGTTTGATGGGAGCCCCTGGTGCTGTAGGTGAGCCAGGGGACATTTACATTGCTCCTGGTCTGAAGGGAGACAAGGGTTTGCCTGGTCTTCCTGGATCACCGGGGCAGAGGGGGCAAGATGGGCTGCCAGGAAAAGATGGACACCCAGGTTTACCTGGCACCAAAGGAGAACCAGTAAGTGTATTTGTTTGTGTGATGAGGCAAACTGATCAGTATATCTGGACCACATGAACTCCACTAGTTATGCAAATAATTGAAATTCCTGTTAAATAATCATTGTCAGCTTTGAAAGAACTGTAAAAAGTAAATGTAAAAATAAACAGGTCGATTATCTTTTGAAACCCTTTGCTCCAAATGAAATTAAGTAACTAATACCAGACCTCACACTGCTTTTAGCTCCAAGCAGCTTTTTAGCATCTTACTACTCATTGTTTTGGTCTCACAAGTGTTTTCAAGCATCTGTTGAATATAGTGGAGCATTTAAGAAAAAAATGTACCAGATATTTAGGAGGATTGTGCCAAAAACAGGGCTAAGAGGATAGAAATGGACTCTTAAGTCCAATATACCACATGTCCTCAAATAAAAGCAGGGTCTTAAATTATGGCTGGGGTCATGGTCAACACGACCAAATAAAGGCAGGAGGGAAAAAATAAAGGGTAGACAAACCCCCGGGTCCTGTTACGTTGCTTGCATTCCAGATATGCATACTGTACGTTTCCATCACTTTAATTTAATAAATGCAACCGTATAAACATGCAGCTTTCAACACTTTGTTACTATAGATTCAAAACTATACTATTCACTACCAAGGGGATGATTGGTCAGTGCTATGTTTCCAGCTTTTTGCACTGCCCTCCAATTTCTTCCAGTTATTCTTGTATTCACTCAAAAGTATTTAGTCTCCTTATTTATTGTGAACTTTAAAAACTAATCTTGCTCTCAGGCAAAAGAAGGCATCAAGGGTGAACGTGGACCAAGGGGGGACCCTGGTTTTATTGGACCTCAAGGAGAGAGGGGTCCACCTGGTGTGCCAGGCTTCGGTCGACCAGGAGATCCTGGAGAGAAGGGCAGTCAAGGAAGACCGGGTGTCCCTGGATCTCCTGGACCACCTGGTAGGCATGAGCTTACACACACAGACTCGCAGATACTATCAAAGGCTGTGTTCATATGGTCGAAGAAAGGTGTAATCAAGCTTTTAAAACAGTATGTCTCAGCATTTACAAACTGACACTACACACAAACATATTTACTGTATATTTTGATAACATGTAATTTGCATCCAACAGGTGCAAAAGGTGAGCCAGGTCAAGGCGTGAGCTCTCCTGGACCTCCTGGACCTCCTGGAGTACAGGGAGAAACCGGCAGACCTGGACTTCAAGGTGAGAAACACAGTCATCAAGTTTTCATTTACACTCCTCAGCAAAATTATTGATGTATTATTTGTTTCCTGAAGATTAATCTGTGAAGTTGCTGTTGGCTGCAGGTGACAGAGGCCAGCCAGGAGACCCAGGGTTGCCAGGTTTCCAAGGACTGAAGGGTGACCAGGGACCTCGTGGAATTGGATTTCCAGGCCCAACCGGTTCTAAAGGTAAGTAATTCCATGTTGACCTCATTCCTTCTCTCACTAGATTCATAAAAAATATGGAAATTTATGGGCTCATGAAAAAAAAGCAATTTTCAAAGCAGACTGTTTTGTCCATTTTTCTAGGAATCAGTGGAATTCCTGGAGCTCCAGGATTACCAGGAGAACCAGGGCGACCAGGACAAGACGGCACAACTGGACAACCTGGTCAATCTGGACAAAAAGTACGTATTTTTCTGAATATTTATTTTTATTAAAAACTGAAATGTATTAAGACATTTTAAATAACTATTGCCAGAGTTGAAATGCAAATAGGTATTTATCTCCATACTTTGTAGGGTGAACCAGGGCGAGGTCTTCCTGGCCCAAAAGGTTCGCAGGGCCTCCAAGGAATTACTGGCTTCCAGGGAACAAAGGGTAACATTGGACCAGCTGGTATTCCTGGACAAGAAGGCCAGACTGGACCACCAGGGCCTCAGGGAGTCAAAGGTACTACAAGACCTATAAGACGACTCTGAAGTGAATTTTGATTCAATTTAGTCCATGCCACACAGGCAATTTAAAAAAAAATTCTTGCTCCTTAAAATTAGGTGAAGTTGGACCCCCAGGACTTCCAGGACAAGTTGGATTACCAGGTGCTCCAGGAAAAGGCTCGCCTGGAGCTCCCGGACCACAAGGACCAGCTGGAGAGCCTGGACCTTTCGGTTAGCACAAACTCAACAAAGACTTTTTTTTGGAAGATATTTTTGTCACAGAAAGAAAAAGAAAATGAGTGTAAATAGTAAGAATAATGATGGCTGGGATCCATTTAGCCGCTTAAATTTCTTGATCTTGCTTGCACATCACTTGAGCAGACTCTTTAATAGAACACGGTTATTGTCACGGTAAATGTAACATCTGTGATTTTCTTGTTGTGACAGACTTTTGTTGTGGAAACTGTCATGATTATATTTGTGTGTGTTTGCTTGCATGTTGAACAGGTAGGCAAGGTGTAAAGGGAGAGAAGGGCTACCCAGGTCCTCCTGGTCTGGACATGCCGGGGCCTCAGGGAGAGACGGGAGCCCCTGGGTTTCCGGGAGTCCCAGGTTCTAAAGGACTGCCAGGACCACCGGGTTTACCAGGCAGGGACGGACTGATTGGAAGTCAAGGTGAGACTGACAAACAGCAAGCACATTTACAAACAAAAAATCTAAAAGTGAAAATCTCTTTCTTCTCTGTCTTTGTGTGTTCTAATATACATATATATATATATATTATTTTGTTTCTTGTTGCATTTGCACGAACAAGCCAAATGCACACCGTAATTTACTCAGTATAGCATACCTTTCAACATCATTAATTCATTCATTTTAACAACGTCTCCGTCATGCTGCTTTGAGTTTTTATTTTCTTTTATCAGAAAAATCTTCTAGTTTTTAAATCTCCTTTTTATTTACAGTGATCTCATCTTAAGTGTGTGTGTTTTTTAAATTGCCAGGTCCGAAAGGTGACATGGGGGTTATGGGGACACCGGGAGTACCTGGCCTTCCTGGACCACCTGGTACACCTGGATCTCCTGGACAAAGAGGTGAAGAAGGATTGTGAAGATTGTTTATAATTTTTAAGATTTCTGTAGCCTCCTATGCTTTAGATTTTTTAAGCCAATATGATAATATCTCTCTATCACCATCTCTCTCAGGTAACCCTGGTCTAACTGGACCAAGAGGTACCATTGGAGACCCTGGACTTAAAGGAGAAAGGGGAGAGAGAGGTATTCAGGGGCCTCCTGGAAACATGAGCAAAGTTGACATGGAGCATATGAAGGGAGATAAGGGAGACATCGGAGACACAGGTATAAAACAACCTTTGGCTTCATGAGGTTTCCTACAAACAGGTCCATGAGTCCATGAGTCGCACAGTTTTAGAAAAATCTCAGTGTGCTTTTTATTCCCATTTTTTCTTTAAGGTGAACCTGGGCTCACTGGACAGAAAGGCTTCCGTGGAGTTCCTGGAGACCCTGGAGTGCCAGGAAAAGATGGAGAACCTGGAATGCCTGGACAACCAGGTAACTACCTGGCCACATGAATGTCATTCTCTGTTGTTTTAACGATGTAGATTTCATGTTGTAATCATCTCTGTTTTTCCTGTTCATTTAATTTAACTCTTATTTATGTCAGAAAAAATCCTGACTAGCTTTGTTACCCAATGACAGTAGAATGTAAATAATAATGTAAATAAAAACCAATATTAACATTGCAATCTCACTGATGTGTCTCAGGTGAGAAGGGAGACCCTGGTTTCCCTGGAGAGCCTGGCAGTATGGGACCACCTGGACATAAAGGCAGTGTAGGAGAGATGGGAATACCAGGTAAGAACACACAAACAAACAAACATGTCGAGAAAATGTCAACCATTTGATGTATGTGTTTACAAGAATATGTCATTTGTTTTACAAACATGAAATTTTGTCCAAAAAGCTGTTATTTAGCATATTTAAAGCATGAAAAAAATCTAAATCTTGTCTGCCTTTGTGTGTGTGTGTGTGTGTGTGTTTATACAGGTCCAGTTGGTCCGAAGGGTACCAAAGGAGATATTGGTACACCTGGACATCCTGGATTCAGAGGCACAGATGGGCAGAAAGGAGACCAGGGAGGGGCTGGTGAGCCAGGTATTGGGATCCCAGGACATCCAGGAGAAAAGGTAATCTAACAGCTGTAACAGTGGTCATGTTTTACAACACTAGTTCAGTAAACACAGACAGAAACTTCTTATGGCTCTACAAACTTGACTGCTCACATTGTGTGTGTGTGAAAATAAGCAATTCGAGCACTTGCCAAACTCAAATGGCCATCAAACTTCTGTTAAGTTATTTAGTGATAATAAATTGCTAAAGATTGCTAAAGTAAAGTAATTTGGTACAAAGGCTCCTACAGCTTTCTTGGAAAACTAGATTCTTTCATGAAAAGTGTGAACATGGTTACTTTAGGAGAGAAGTTAGATTCTAAAAACCTAAATGAGAAAAAAACTGTTTTAAGACTATAAATCTAGACCTAAGGCAAGGCAGAAAAAGTGTATTGCTATTGCAACATTTAGGCTCAAGGTAATTCAAGGTGCTCCAAAAAAATTGACAATAGTGAAACATTCAAATTGCATTTAAACGATAATTTAAACAAAAATGTGCCAAATAAAGTTAAAGCTTTACTGAAAAATTGCATGTGAAGAGCCAAAATAGCCGTGGATTAAAAATAAGTTTTGTATGTAACTGACTGGAAAGCTGCAGTAAATACATATTTTTTAAGTACTGATATAAATGAGCTGTCAGTTTCAATAGACCTCAGGTTTTCAGGAACCTTGTTCTACAGATTTGGAGCATAGAAACCACTTCACCTTGCTTGGTTTTATCCTGGAAACATTAAGGATGACACCTTAGCAACCAATAATAGTTGTACAATGTTAATGTAATAAATTTAGTGGAAAAAAAACTAAAATGTTGAGGTTAAAGAATATAAACTGGTGCGCCACAGCGATGGAAATAAATAAATAAATGTGCTTGTCAGTTTTACTGTAATATACACTCTCTTTGCTCTTTTCTGATTAGTTACTTGCAATTATCATCAGTGCCTGCCTGTCTGATGTCCTCTTCATGCCTTTACTCTCTCAGGGTCAGAAAGGCCAGCCAGGATTCCCAGGATTTCAAGGAGAGAAAGGTCTAAAGGGTCAGGAGGGTATGCCTGGCAAACCAGGACAGCAAGGACCCAAGGGAGATCAAGGAACCATTGGGTATACAGGTCGGACTTCAGTCTATGATGTCACTTTCATCTTGTTTGTCTATAACACCAGGTTTAGTAACCATACATGTTAATGGAACTTCATATTGTGGTGTGTGTTGTGCAGGTCAGCCAGGTAGACCAGGTGAGAAAGGTACCCCTGGACTGCCAGGGTCTGCAGGAGAACCTGGTCTTGACGGTCGGCATGGTAAGTAACAAGATTATTCAATCAGCTCTGCAGACAAATCCCCAAATATTAATCTCAGCAATTATTCCATTAATTTGTTCATTGTTTAATACATCATTAACCTCAGAAAGACAGCCTTAATCTTGTGAGATAAGTTTTTGTGAAAAGAGTTTTAAAAAGTCCACAGAGAACTGAACAAGCCGGGCAGCCAGAAACCAAACTAATGAGAGAGCTGTGAGTGACTTCCCACTCCTCAAAGCTCCCAACTGTGGCACTTTGAATACAAAAGTAAATATTAATCTGTAGCTGCTTGGCCTTATCTAACATGAAATTCAATGAGAAAACCTGTTTCAGTGGATAAACAAGGAAAAACTTTCAAGACCAGTGGCAGCTCAGAGAATTATGAACTAATTAAATCAGATACAGAGAGGATTCGTAAACCTTCCCCACACAACTGTTTAGTTAGTCTCGCTAGATAACAAAGAGAAACGAATAATCTGTAAACTTGTTCACTCCAGGTGAAGGTGGGCTGCAGGGACCGCCTGGACCTTCCGGAGAGAAGGGAGAGCCTGGAGTGGATGGCATCCCTGGATCCTCAGGAGAGAGAGGAGACCCAGGTTAGTGGAGCTGGACAATGAGCAAGAACACACATGTTTATCCATAAGTAGTTGCTGTAAGTACAGGAAGTCTCTCAGCCTCATAGATCCCTACAGGATCACTTCGGCTTGGTACCCTTAAATACACCTTGAACGAAACCTTTTTAAGACCAAACAACCAAACACATACTTGTTACTTGTCTTATTTTTGATGGGTTTTTTGGAACATAAATACTTGAAACAAGAAAGTCTTGCTCATGTAGTCAAACACCACCCATCAACTACAATCCAGGATTCAGGTAGCTTTTTATTTTTCCGCAGGCCTCTCATTACCAATCAAATATTAAATAAACTGCCTGTAATGTTCTTTTTTTCTGATCCTCTCTGCAGGTCTACCTGGCCGAGGTTTCTCTGGACCACCTGGAGTGCTTGGTAGCAAAGGTAAGAGCCCCCACCATTGTAGATTTGTATAAGCCCTCAATAGGAATTGAACATTGATCATGTTGCCTCTCTTTGCCTGTCCAGGTGATAAAGGTATTCCTGGCATCCCTGGTGCTCCAGGTCACCCAGGTGTCCCTGGTATCAAAGGTGATAAGGGACTTCCAGGCCTGCAGGGACGCCAGGGTGAGCCAGGTGAGAGAGGGTTCCCGGGTATCTCTCAAGAGGGCCCCAAGGGAGACAGGGGAGAACAAGGACAACCAGGAGAACCAGGTACGCTATGTTCATGGCATGCCAGTGTTAGATGTGTAAAGAACTGTCTCTAAAATATTTTAAAATATTGAGCTACTGACACAAGTGAAAAGAGTTTTGAACAGAAATACACAATGTGTTGCATTACAAGTTCTTGTGTTTGTCAAACAGGATCCACTGGAACACCAGGACTTGCTGGTGTGCCAGGCAGAGAAGGCCTGAAGGGAGACAAAGGAGACCAGGGTAACCCTGGTTTCCAGGGAGAGTCAGGACAGAAGGGTGACTCTGGAACTCCTGGACTTCCTGTATGTCATGAGGCTGTTTTCCATGATTTTCGCTTTGTATTTATACATGACTTAAAGGTCCAGTGTGTAAGATTTAGAGGGATCTATTGGAAAAATATGTCAGAAATGGAATATAATATTTATAAATGTGTCCTTTATTAGTCTATAATCACTTTTAAATAAGAAATAATTGTGTTGTGATTGCCATAAAAAGAACTGAGGATAAGGGTAAGCAGAGCAATATTTAGCTGGTCACAATCTGCAACCATTAAATCCTACACACAGACCTTAAACAAGCATTGTGAAAAGAATTATGTAATGCACCTCAATGCCATTGTAAATCTGCAAAAATGCTTTCGGACTGTAAATTTAAATGTCAGCAAGTTTTCAGAGAAACCCCTATTAACCTCACTATATTCAATCTTTACCTCTCTAGCCCAAGGTTTAACTGTGTGTATTTGTGTGTGTGTATATTACAGGGACAGCCTGGTCTTCCAGGTATTGATGGACAGAAAGGAGAGAGAGGAGTGCAAGGTGTCCCTGGCTTCCCAGGTGAGTTCATTCGATGTGATAGTCTATAACAGTGTGCACTTTCATGTGTTTTTATGCAAATGTGAGAGGAAAGATGGGATTTTATTCAGATGATTAAAATTCACTGTTTTTGTATTCAAACCCCAGGTACAAAGGGTAGTGTTGGTGACTTTGGATTCAAAGGAGAACTGGGAGACAGAGGATTCCCAGGAGAAAAGGGTAAAAAGTTGTCAAAAACCCTTCATAGCGTTAATATACACAAAGTTTTTCTATTTCATGAACTAGTGTTGATCAGTGCTCACTCATGTTGCTGGAAATCTTGTCAGTTGATCTCCATTAATTGTTAAAAGAAAAAAATGAAGAATATAATGTAAAGATAGTGTACAATATTTTTCAGGAAATGAAGGCCCCCCGGGTCCTCCAGGCCCCCATATTTTCGTTAAAGGAGACATTGGGTTCCCAGGTACTCAGGGCTTACCAGGACCACAGGGACCATCTGGGCTTCCTGGTCAGAAAGGACAGCAAGGTGACATTCTGCTTTAAAATTCAACAGTTTTTGTTTCCTGTTCAGCTCAATTCTTTATGCTTCATCATCTTCATGGCTTTCTCTCAGGTGTGACAGGTATTCTAGGTCCAAAAGGTGAAGATGGCCTTCCTGGATATCACGGTGTGCCTGGAAGCAAAGGAGAACCTGGCCTCCCAGGACCCCAGGGTGAGAGGTCCACATCAACACAAGGTGTGGGTGATGGCTGTTGTATTATCACCGTCATAACCTATTGATTTCTCCACATTTTTAGGACCCAGAGGACACCCTGGCCCCCCTGGTCCTGATGGTGTTCCAGGTCAAGTAGGTCAACCTGGCCCATCCTCTATGGATCATGGGTTCCTGGTGACCCGTCACAGCCAAATGACGGACCCTCCACCATGCCCTGTGGGAACCTCGCTCATTTATGATGGCTACTCTTTGCTCTACGTACAGGGCAATGAACGCTCTCATGGGCAGGACTTAGGTGAGAAACACCACATGAGAGAGAAAGACAGAAAAGAAGAAAAAAAAGAAGGAGTGCTCGAAGGGGAAGATTTGTGAGACGAATAACATGTCTGCTTGATCTGTCTTAGGTACGGCCGGCAGCTGTCTGAAAAAGTTCAGCCCCATGCCCTTCCTGTTCTGTAACATCAACAACGTGTGCAACTTTGCCTCCCGTAATGACTACTCCTACTGGCTCACCTCCCCTGAGCCCATGCCCATGTCCATGGCACCCATCACTGGTGAAAGCATCAAACCTTTCATCAGCAGGTAGATCAGCTGTTCCATCCATACTGTTTGATTTTTAGGTTTTTTATGAGACTCATTTGACAATCACATAACGATATTGACAATCCACTACTATGTGTGTGTGTCTGTGCAGGTGTGCTGTGTGTGAAGCTCCAGCAATGGTGATAGCAATTCACAGTCAGACCATCATGATCCCACCATGCCCTCACGGCTGGGACTCCCTCTGGATTGGCTACTCCTTTGTCATGGTAAAACAAAACAGGATCAGAGCAAATATACAATTTGCACTTTCAGGATTACATTCAGTTCTTATTTTTCTTTCATTTTTCACGCCATATATGGAAACTAAAAAAATCCCAAAGTTGTGATGATCTAGGTAAATCTGGAGAGCATTTTGCAATATTGTGCAACATTTTTTTTTCTTGTGTTTTGGTCTTTTTTTATCAAGGAAGTATTTCATGCTGAATTGCTTTTATACAGACATTGTGTTCACGGCTTTGAAATTTGACTTTATCAGTGTCTTGCTTTACTATTTTAATAAGAGCAGTGGATGGACAGCAGTAAAGGATACTTCTTGTTTTTCAAACATTTGCTGGATTATCCATTAACAAACCCATTGGTCAGAACACCCATAGTAATCTTTACATGTACATGCTAACATATGCATCTATAGATTTACAGATTTTTGGAGGAAATCCTCCCAAAGAAGCCCTTTTTGCATGCACACGCACAGCTTCAATTAAAAAAATCAAACAATAATCATGTTCAAAAAGGCCGACATGTGGTTAATGAGCTGTTCTCATCGTGTGTGTTTGTGTAGCACACCAGTGCTGGTGCCGAGGGCTCCGGCCAGGCTCTGGCCTCTCCTGGTTCCTGCCTGGAGGAATTCCGCAGCGCTCCGTTCATTGAGTGTCATGGCCGCGGAACCTGCAACTACTACGCCAACTCCTACAGCTTCTGGCTCGCCACCATCGAAGACGATGAGATGTTTACGTAAGTCAGAAAGACTCATATTCAGACACAGCTATCTCGTGTTTGGCATTGAAGAATAACTTGGTACACTTAAAAAAACTCTTTTTTTCTCATTGACCTTCAGTGGTTTCAGTTTTTATTTTGGTGAACTGGCACTGGTGTGCTCCAGGACCCTGTGATATCACTGTTGGCGTGGTAGAGGGTGCAGCAAAACACACTTTAGCTGTCAAAAAGATTAAGTTCTGTGTCTTTTACTTGAAGCCTTTTGACCTTGATGGAAAACATCATGAGGTTGAAGATGGAAGAAAAGACATTTGTGGTCTGGCTGCATTTAAACTAAGTTATGTAATTCTGTGACAGTGGATGTTGAATGGTGTGTCACTTAAATGACAGAATCATCACCCTTATTTCCTTAAGGATGCTCCAGTGTACCCTTTGCTAAAGGAGATAAGAAAGGAAGCACAGAGGCAACTCTCCTTTGCATTTAGGGAATTTGACCAGCTCATATCATGGCTGCCTCTTAGATACTTCCAGGTCATTTCAGTCTTAACAAAATTTACTAAACATAAAAAGACAGTTTGACTACAACCTGATTGAGTAAAAAAAAGCCTTAAAAGCCTTGAAACTTTAAAGCAAAGTGGGTGGTAAAATACATGTTTTTTAACTCGGTGTGTTACTCTTTTAAATTTTGCCTTCACATTCACATTGTAATCTTTGTAATATAAGTGGACATCTGTTTTTTTTCCTCTCTACCTTCCTTTTCAGGAAACCTGTCCCAACAACGCTAAAAGCAGGCAGTCTCCGAACACACATAAGTCGCTGTCAGGTGTGCATGAAGAGGACATAAACCTCAATACTCCCAAGTCCTCCTTCCTAACCTGCGAGCAATACCACGTGCGCTGACATCCTGGACTTGCCCCTTCTTCCTTTTTTTTTAAAAGGATGGTGCTATTCCCCTGCATGTGTAAGAGGAGAGGGACAGAGATGTGGTTTGCAGAACAACCAGAGACTGAACATTTCAAAACCAAAACACAGAGACCAAGCGGCCTTTCGCTCCATGCAGAACACTTAACTAACATCATCACAATGTGTCTCTAAAGAATTGCACCCAGTTTACCACTGCACTGAGTACATGCCCCCTTAACTGGTAAACTGGTGTTCATTTTGAAAAGGTTGTTTGTGTAGGTGAGGTGCTACTCTTATTTATCTGCCTTATTCCAATGTTGTTTTCCTTTTTTTTAACCTTCCAGCGTCACAGCTTCAAAGATATAGCTACTTATTATAATAGATTTTCACACCTTTTATCTAGTTTAAACATATTAATATAAAGGATGGGACTTACCACTGGTTACAGACGCTCGTCATTGGCTAAAATCACCGTAAAGTTGCATTCACAGATATATAACAATCACTCTGTTGTAAATATGATGCATTTCTTTCTAACACAGTTCAACATACTCTCCTCAGGTTATTCTTGAATTACTTTGTGTGTTATTAAGTCCATTTTTATTTATAAGATTTATGAGAAAATGTTGGACCTGAGTGTATCTGAGACTCCGTCGATTCCAAAAACAGTGTTTCAATGTCTGACAGTCAGCGCCTTAGTAACATACAAAACAGCACTGAAATTGCTTTGGCTGGCATGTGTGTGAGTGAGAGTGTGAGTGTACATATGTGAATGGATCTTAGCAGCTTGGAAGTAGTGTGTGTTTTGTGATGTTTGCGTATATATATTGTTGAAGAACCACAAAAAGAATTAGACAGGATCACCACCTTCCCTATAGCTTCACTCTGTCAGAACAGCTTTAAGGATTTACTCTTGAACCAAATGTTTCTAACTCTCTGATTCCAAAGAAATGCACATGTATATATATACTTAGACATAACATGTACTTGCTATTTTGCCCATGTACTTGACTGTTTGTGATTTACTGTCATTATCCCTGTTGATTTAAAGAAAAACTGATTTTTCATTGAGAGTGAAGGGTCATCACATCATTGTGTTACATCTGACTCAAACACAGCAGATGAGGAGGACTGTATTTACAAGTGTCTATGCAAACTGAGATGTTTAAAAAGGTCTTAACATGGGTTTTTACTTTGTTTATCCTTATATCTTCAGTTATGGTCAGAAGGAGAAAGGCTTCTTGGACCCCAAACAATTTCTTTGTCCCTTTCAGAGCTACTCAAAGATACAGTGTTTCCTACTGCTTATGTTATAGCAGATATTCAACATTGACAGTAACCTGCTTTTGTTTATATGTTGTGATAAACTGCTCCTTGAGGTAAATATAGTGTTAGCAGTTTTTAAAAGAACTTGATTACTGTGGGATTAATCTTCACTAGTTAACAAACAGAAAAACTTAGACAATTTTATACTTTTCAGATCCCAAACTGTGTAATTCCTGCAATAAAGCCATTTTTAGAATAGTCCTATTTATTTATCATAGGTGTTATTTTCCTTTTAGTTTTTATGTTTCAAAGATTATATTAAGGTTTTTAATACTTTGAATCGGCCACAAGGGGGCAGCACCAGCATGCTTTTGTAGGTGAGTTGCTGAGATGTGTGATCTCCAGTCTCTCCATTCAAAGCTGTCAGTGTTTCTCAGTTTTTCCTGTCACTGGCTATTATCTCAACCAGAGGTAGCAAAAGCTGACCTCAAATCCGTCTTGAACCCGGATTTAAGTGCAGCCTTTGCACCAACACTTCCACGGCGCGGTGCAGCCAATACCTCAGCACTTCAGCTGGGACGATGGCCAACAAACCCGCTCACCCCGTGAAAACACAAACAGATCGATACGCTCCGCAGAGAACCAGATAACCCCTCCTTTCATCTCCACTCTCGTCTTTCATCTATTACCGGAATCCTATCCCCTGTTTCCTCTCTTGTCGCCAGAAAGACAAACAGAGGCCTTGGAAACTTGCTATCTTCATAAACATGTCTAACAAGGCCTTGACCTCCCACCGGTGAGTGCAAGGTCACTCAGATGGGAGTCACACTGGATGACCATACAACACCAAAAGGCCAAGTGGTCAGATGACAGGTACAACTGAGAGTGATGGGCTAATGGCAACAATCCAGATCATTCAAGGCTGAGATGTCTGCAGTGAGGGCGAACGTTCACAGGCACAGTTCCTCTGCTTTTTTAATATTAACCTGTGACACCGGAGGCAGTTTGTTCACCTGTATAAAGAGTCTTATCAGTACCTCTTTTTCTTTTGTAGAGCATCTTTGTTTTTATCAAGTGGTCAGTGGAAATGTAAGCCTACCTGTCCATCATTACTACTTACTACTACTTACTACTACTTACTACATTACTTACTAACACAGATGGCAATTGATTTTAATAGTAGCTAAAGTCATAAATTATTTTGAGGATTAGAGAATTTTGGTTTAGAAGTTATTCTCTTATCAGTTTCATGCAGCATGTTTCCATTTTAGAGTTCTAATACTTCAAATGGAGTGAAATGCTCAATTAAACAGAGCACATTAGGAAATAAGTTAATGCTATGCACAGTTTCTTAAGCTGTATGAATAGTAAAACTGTCAAAAAAGTTATAGTAAACAAAATCAGTTTAAAAAATAAAAAAATAGGAAGCTTTCCACAAAAATAGTGTTTTAAACAACCAGTAAAAAGGTAGCTCAAAGCTGGTTCACACCCTGAAAACAAAGAGAAGTCCCATGCAATCATATAATATATATAACAATATTTAAAATATATATAGTTTTGAAGTTTGGAGCCTGTGTAATGAGAGCACATAAACCACTGTGACACACAAATACACACACAACATCACTGCCATGTGGTTCGGTTTGACACACAGCTCTGTTGAGGGGCTTTGTAGTTCAAAACTTTAACCTCTTTAAGGGTTTTAATCCTATAGGCTGTTTGCTAACACTGCTAAGTTGAGACCTGACTTAACGGTTACAATCAGCTTCAGAGAACCGGGGATTATGCTGGTAAAACTTAAGTGCAATAATCTGCCCATAGTGTTGCTCGTAGAAACTGCAAACTGACTGACCGCCAGCATGTAGTAATGTAAATTAACCAGTTGTGGGTTTTTGCTTATACATGGTTGTGATCAACAAACTCTCTTTTAATCAGGACCTGGTCTTGGCGCTTGCTGAATTTGCTGAAGGAGTTCATTAATATACGTCAAACTGATAATGAGAACCTGGCTGAGTTCCTGTCATTTAATATGTCATGTTTTCACGAATGTGTTTACAATACACTGCAGGAATGCGTCAGGAGGTTAGTATGGCCCTAACCTTTCTCCTGAGTAGATCAAGCCCAGAGGCCACAACCCTTGCCACACCCCCTTGACCTCTGCTGTGCCAAATACAGATTAGCTTGCAACACAGCACGCAACACAAAACATAACAGAAGCCATACAAGGCAAACACCCACAAACATACACACACACAAGTGTAAGTGAGGGACTTTGCATACCAGGGCTTTTTTTGCATCAGTCTGGGATTACACACAAACAGCCACAATCAGTAGAAAATACAGTGATCATTTGGTGAAAAAGCTCTCATATCTTCATGTCTTACACAGAAAGAGATATACTCATTTGGATCCCATTGTTTTATTCTGTCTTTGAATGAATCTTACAGGATTCAGAAAAGAAGGTGAGATGCTAAACAACATTCACTGAAATTCAACATTAATGGAATATATTTCCTATATTAATGTGAATGCAGTCATGCAGTGGTACCTCACCTGCAAAACTGCAAACAGTAGAGTAGATCAGTGTCCCACTAGGGGTTACCACTGATACTAATAATTTAGTTTAGTTTTCTCTTGTTATGCATGTTTTTTTAAACAGGTGCTGCGGACAACTAGAGATTAACAGGTTTGTACAAAAATCTCAAGACAAATTAAACCTGGACTTACAAATTTGACTGCAGTGTTTCATAAACACAGTTTGTTCTGGCCTTAGGTAAAGACCCTGCACATGCCCACAAGGGTTATAAAGTACCTATGAACTCTGTGCACTAATAAGTGGGAAGATATGTATGTTGTGCTGAAATAAGAGCTGCAACAAGCTCAACAGGCAGGTGACAGAGAGGTCAGTGAAGTCTGAGGTCAGTCACATAAGAATAGAGGTACAATGAAAGTAAAGGAGAGTTCACCTGTCGAATCTAATTACATAATGTTATAAAAAGCAGGTGTGAATATCATATGCAACATTTAACATAAAATATAGAATACATAAAGAGATCATGATTAAGATCAACTTGTCCTGTTGACTGGTGATAAAAAACTGACAGAAAGTGAATTAAATCTAATTTTAAACATCTTCAGTAGTGAATAAATAGAAAATAACTTCATACTATTGACCTGTCAAAGGTGTAAACACGCCCTGTGTTTCCTCAGATACAAGACCTTTTTTCATGCTTCATGTGACTTTACTGTCATGTCAAGGAAAATGTGTTAAGTCATATTTAGTGTTGTCTTGTGTCTTCCTGTTTTATTTTGATAGTCTCGTC
>JAPZDY010000005.1:8482961-8511241 GCA_029783645.1 Ctenochaetus hawaiiensis
AATTAACATCAGTCTGTGATTCAGATATTTTTAGGCCAGCAGAGAAGGCCTTGAAGGCCCTGACGGCCCGCCACTGGATTCAGAATGGTGCAGAGCCTCGTGGAAAACACCTGTATTGATGGATGTGCTGATCTCATGGTGAGAAGTGAGATCAGCAAAGTTGTTTGATGCAAAATACCTACTTGTTTGTCAGAATGATTAGTGATGAAAAGATCCTTGAAAGGAAGGAAGGAAGGAACCAAGTTTAAAATGTTTGTTGTTTTTGAGTTAAAGTAATAAAATAATTCTATTTTTGTAATTAGACAGACTGTTGTTGTGATTGAAGAAAATAAGAGTGTATCTTATTTTTGCTTCAATCTCCAATGTACAAAGATGACATAATTCCATCTGTGGAGCTTGGCTCTCATGTGAGGTCTGATCACGATCTCAGCATGATCGGAAATCTGATGTGCTCAGATAAAGCCAAACATGGTGCTTCCTCCTCCTCCTCCTCCTCCTACTCCTCCTCCTCCTTCGCATCCTCTTCCTGCACAGAAATTTCAACTCAATGCAGCGTCCACTCAGAAATATGGAAATAGTGTGGCATCGTATGAATGAGAGGAGAACAGAACGCCTCCACAGCTGAGCGGAGGAGTAAAAGGAAGAGTGGACTTCACAGTGACAGAGAGTGCGTGGGCACAAGAGGAAGAGTGGGAGTGAATTTGTGGGAGGCTTTTCAGTATGACTCTCTGTCTCCTCTCAATATTCTTCTCAAATATATCTCTCTTTATCTTGTAAATGAAGATCCCTTCCACTGGAAAATATGCTTTTCAGAGATTTTTGTCCTCTAAAATGTCAGACCTTAACGATGCTCAGACAAAACGATGCTTAATTTGTCACTACAAGGTGTGTTTGCCATTAACACTGTGTCAACCACTTCCAGATACAAGCTAACATGCAAACAAATTAGATGAGCAACTAAAAGACACCAACTTACCATTCTGATGTATTCTTAATAAAGGCTTAAAGTCAACATGAAATGGCATTTCGAGAGTATCTAGCTTCTGTGATTTGATGTATTTCTGGATATACAGGAAGGAATAAAACACAGGGAGCAATTTGATTGGACCACTGAAAAACTGACCACATTATACCAATCATGGAGGAATACAGTGTTACTATTATGAGCGATACTGAGTTTGAGGCTAACATTAGCCTTATTTTAGTTGTGGAAGACCACTTCTACAGCTGTAACTCTCTTTTGATGTTTTCTGGCAGTGAATCTAAACTCTGCCACTAACAGCAGATTGATTGACAGGAGGATGCAATGATACGAATGGTTGAAATTGTTCTGAGCAACATCAATCATGTGACTATTTTTTTTTAACAGGAAGGAAATATGATTTAACTTTGATATGAAAATACAAAGAAATTTAATTTTTGTAATTTTTTAGTTCACTAACATAGTTATGTAAGTGAACAATACCATCAAGGATGAGATCTAAGAGGATTTTTCACTTCAGGTGGACTTAAATAAAAGCTGCTTGCAAACAACTGTCCTTGAACAAACTGTCATGCCTTTTTCTTTCTTCAGTTCACATTTTTCCTTTTATTGAAAGTTTAGATAATACGGACAGTAAAGGAATATCCAGATTGGTAGGCAATCTAACAGAAATAAATACCTAAAGACAAAGACTATAAACAATATACGCTGAGGTTTCCAAACATCTTGCCTAGACATTAATACTTTTAGTTTTTAAAGGGCTGAAAATTGTACTTGTTATCCACTATACAGTGTTCTTAAAAGGTCAGAGTAAATATGAATAACTTGATTTTCATAGCAACTTTCTAATCTTACATCTCTATCTATAAACCTCATACTTTTTAAACAATAATTTGGCATTTCACTCTTTTGCTTAGCTTAGCATAAAGACTGTATACGGGGAAGGACAGATATTAAAATGAAATTGATCACCTCAAGTAACTCTTGGAAAGACAGTGAATAAGCACATTTCCAAGATGTGGCACTATTGTTTTAAATATTGGAGAAGCTACTGTAGAGTTTTCACAGGTAGCTCAGAATTTAAGCTGTACACATAACACTTAAGACAATTATTGTGGTGAATGGCTGGCAGTCAGCACTTGAGGGTCTGCCCGGCCCGTCTGGACCGTTAGTACAATCAGATGGTTGGCCGTCCATGTCTAGTACTAGAAACTGAGAATGAGGATGGGACACAGTGTGGGAGAGAGTCAGACAAAAAAGGAACCATAGAAACTGTGCAGAGAAGTGGAGGCGTAGCCGCCAGACGAAAGACGGAGGGTGAGCAGGTCATGAAATACTCTGTGTGAGATTACATCCCATCCCACTGCAACCTGGCTTTGACATCTTGCCTGTAATACTTCACATTCAGAAGTCAAATAGTTGATTAAAATCAGGAGGAAGCAGCGGGGATGGGTTTTTTTGGGGGGAAATCTGGTGTTCTATAAATTTTATCCACAAAGAGCTTCTTAACTTTGATGGGGAGTGCAGTGACGTATGGATCCTCATTCTTTGGATATGCAGTTAATGTTTGCAGTGTTAAACCACAGACAGAAAACACACACTCTGTACTGTCCACTCTTCACACCAAATGAGGAATAGTGATGAGGTACTGTTCTTTCCGAGTGCAAGAGGAGGGTTGTGGGTGTTGTGTGAACATTAGCAGCTACGGGTGTGAAGACTCGTACTTAGAAATTACATTTTCAGTAAAACACAACTTTTTCTTCTAGTAATCAATCACACATGTCAATAAAGAGCACACATGATCAGTATTGTAGTGTGAGCACAAATACAGAAGACTGAAATACCCCATCCACGACTGACCAGTATTTCCATCATCTGGAACCAAAGTGATGGCAGCACCTTCTTCAGCTTTTACAGTCTTGTCACATCATAATGTAAATGACCAACTAATGATTATTAAACTATATGTTAAGAAGAAATGCACAATTGATTATGCGTGACAGTGCCATCTGTCTTGATGTCACTTCATCATGTAAAAGGTTGGGGGGCGAGCTCTTGGCTCACTGCACAGTATGCACTGGCTGTTTTTAAAGGACTACACCGTAACTTACGTTCTAATTTACACGGTAGACAAATCTGTAACAGCACATCATACTTAGTAAATAACCTTTTATCTTGTTTCATGCTAAATTACCTCAGTTAATATTACAAGCTGGATGCAGGAATCTCTCCCCGACTTGGCTGCTTCATTTACATGCTGAGTGAAGTCATCACTTACCTCTAGCACCATTAGCGAATTTGCTTGTATTAAAAAAAAGCCCAATTACAACAGAAAAAAGAGCCATGCATGCTAAAGCTAACCAGCCACGTCTACCATTGCCGAGAGTGCTCAGCAATGAATGGTGAGGTCATAAATGAAAGAAAAAACCCGAAATGTTGGTAAAACACAATTGTTTCTGTTCCATATGTTTACTGCATTTCAGGCTGAAGTGCTTTTCTGAGTAGAGCTTTGCACATTGCATTTCTATTATGCTCTATGTGAGTTGTTCCCCTGGTTATCTGAT
Source organism: Ctenochaetus hawaiiensis (assembly GCA_029783645.1). Lineage (NCBI taxonomy): Eukaryota > Metazoa > Chordata > Actinopteri > Acanthuriformes > Acanthuridae > Ctenochaetus > Ctenochaetus hawaiiensis. The sequence goes on from JAPZDY010000005.1 coordinate 8,486,508, forward strand.
GACATTGTCTACAACGTTGTTTGCTCTTTTAGAAAAACTGGATTGTTGATTTTCTCCACACCTGCTGAATTATTGAACAAAGCCATCATCACACCAGCAGACCAAGTATTTACAGTACTATTAGGGTTGTTGTGGTGTTAATGGGCCCTTCCATTAGCCTTTGTGAAGGCCAGGGTAACACCTGCATCAACAAAAACACACGGACATGTACACGCACGCTCGCAGACACAAACGCTGTCACACAGTTGTTGTGGGGGGGACCCTCATGGGAGTTAGTTGTTTTTCAGCAGTGGTCTGAACACGTCAGAAAATGTGCTTACACCATGGCAACACATGCTGGCTCAACAGTATTACGGAGCGTGGCTGTCCTTCAACGTCTCAGGAGAGTCCAGATTAAACACACAATCACACACATGTAGCCCTGTGGCGACAGCATGCTGAAGGATGTAATAGAGCTCTAAAGACTTTGCCTTTCTTGGGTGCCTGCTGTATTTGTATGCATAGTGTTTCCGACCTTTTATGTCTGCGTGCCATGAGTCCTTTCCGTCATTACTGGCAATGAGGGGAGAGCTATAAAGAGTAAACTGCAACTGTGAAGCCCTCCAGAGAGATGCCTTTGGCCTTTTACTTGTGCTCTGGAAACTTCCATGTTTACAGTCTCCATCAATGACTCTCCTCTGCTCCTCTATCAGATGACAAACTGTTATGTAAAGCAACATAGTGGCAACAACATGGCTTGCCAGTATTTGATTTACTCGCTGACCCAGTCACCCTTATCATTTCACTCACTCACACACACTCATACATGCACACACAAACACCTTGTCATAGAGAAGACCCCCTGCCACCAGCACTTTGCATGGTTTATGTTGGCCTATTTCAAATAATAACATCAAGGTTGCCAGCTTTGTGTAACTGGCTGTAGTGAGATTTTGACGCAATAGATTTTTAATCACAAATACACACACTACGTCACATAATCACATGCACATATTTTGACTCAAATCACCATCAGGGCTTGCACAAAATATGCAGCTTACATGTGTGGTTGAAGCAGGAGCTCAGCTCTAAGATTTAGGGATGTAGCCTGAAGTCAAGGACATGTTGTTTCCCATATCAAAACTATTCCATTTTATTTAGTGTCAAGTGGCAAGAGCTAGAAATAACATAAACAATAAAGAACACAAAAAAACACATACACAGAGCCAAAACTACACATGAACACCATCCAAAAAATATATACATAGGCTATGCAAATTTATATGCATTACACGAATTACACAACACACCTCTTTGCTAGCCTACATCTCACAAGCTCTTCATTCCATTACCGTAGTTTACAGTAATAGTGATGGCAAATTTATCTAAGAAATTTGTGGTATTCTTTTCAAGCAGATCTTCCATTACATTACAGGTAAGAAAAAACAGTCAGTCGTGTCTAGTAAATCACTGCTGACTTTATCAGCAAATGATTCTGCCATTAGCTAAATTGATACGGTTTAGCAAGCTAACTAATTAATGCTAATTCTTTAAGGTGGCTAAAACCTTTTTTCACGTAACTATTAAAATGTTTTCATCTTTGTTTTAAGATAAAAAACTAAAACAGGGTCTCAGATGTACACCAAAGGGCTACATGCATGAGTCAGTGCTGAAGCATCATCTGCTCAGCTTAAAGCTAGCATCCCAACCAGCTAATTTTTGTAAAAGAGATGTCAATGAAGATCATCATTGCTCTTTTATTGAAGAGTAGAGCTGGTCAGCAGAATTTTAGCACCGTATCAGAAACTAAAATGTAGTCAAAATTTAAAGCTATAAGTTCAAACATTACCCTAAACAATACTTAAGAAAAACATACTTTTTCATAACAGAGGTCAGACTCAAGCATCACATGATATGTTGCACTTTTACATGATAAAGGACTTGAGGATGAGGACCAACCAGGTACTTTAGGATGTTAGAGATGATTCCCAAATAAAGAGAAGGTAACAAGTGCTAACATTAATCTAAACTCTGTTAGGAAACCAAACTAAAACTAAAACTAAGTGCATCAGTGATGCTGGTGAGATAAGAACCCTGTGCAGGTCCTAGAAGACAGAAAACAACCCAGCCCCCGTCTGTTCACCCTGCTGTCATCTTGCAAGTGATACAAAAGTATCAGCTGCCTTACCACCAGACTACAGAGTAGCTTTTTTTCCTAAGGCTGTGAGACTCCACAGTGCATTAGCTACACTCCGCTAAAAATAGTATTTTTTTAGTTTTATGACCTTTCTTTGTGAGTAACATGAAGGGTCTACAGCAAGCATTTCTCTATTCAATGCTGTGCCATAGAGTGATACATCCTTTTTTGCACATCATTTTCCTACTGGTAGATGTTTGTTCATTTATGCTCATCTGTTTTTCCTCATTTGTGTTCGTTTCTGCCCTTTTGTCAAAATCTTGGTCAATAGGTTTTGTGTTATCTGCAGGACTTACTGTGGACATATGAAGACACCAGGCTTGTCATTACAACCACATCCTAATATTTCTCTGTGTCACATGAAGGTGCGAAAAAAATGGGAGCTTTTATTCTTAATCAGTGGATCATATGAGACAAGAGTCTCACTCAACTTTGTTGATGCCAGTGCATGTGAGGCCTGATTATTAGCTGTGAGCCTTTGTTGACAGGAAGTTGCAAAATGATCTGAATTGAGGCTGACAGACCCATGCTGTGTCTGGTCTGTATTTATTAAAGGTTGACAGTGTGTAACTAAAGAAAAGACGTTACTGTTGATGAAGACAAGTGAAACTGTGGAAGGCGGTGGTAAATCCTCCTATTTCAGTTCCGTCACACATGAGGGCTCAGATCGTCAACCACCCAATTTCTTCCATATCAAAGCTCCACCCACACACTATCACTGTCAAGGCCCATCTCATGAGGCCACAACCTGCAAGACTGCTATTTCTAAGATCCCAAAGGCCTCCAAATGCAAATGTATATCTAATTATTCTTCCCTATATATCCTTTCTATGTATAATTTATTCTGTACACAAGGGCAGCCATGCGTTGAGCAAATGCCACTTCTCTGCACTGTGCTTCTGCAGGCTTAAACCCCTTTTTCTTGCATAGCTGTTAATATTTCCACTGCTATTGGACTTTTGGCTACTCTTGTTGGAACGTAATGCCGTTTATAATAAGTCCCACCATAACATCTTCAACAAATTCATGCAGATTGAACTCACTTCCATAATTTTTTCTAGGTCTAATAATCGCATGCATACATTGTACACTGTACATATATCTGCAAATACATATTCCATCACCCACACACACCTGAACAGATTGTGTGCAGACGTACAATCATGCATTCATGCACATTAACACAATGTTTGTACCTATAAGGTTTTCATTAACCAGTCCCCACTCTTATCATCTTGTTGAAACCCCATTAAACAGAGAATGGAACGAGTGAAATGTTGGTATGTAAATGTATGTAAATGAGAAGCTCTGCTACTGTGTCAGTCACACTGAACAGTGACAGGCGTTTTCAGTGTCGCAGTAGCTACAGGAAAGAAACCTCAGTGCCATGGCTCCCAGGCTCCCTGCCCCCTCAAACCATCAGATGGGGGTTTCATTGTTCAGTGCTCTCCTCTTTTAATTGTCTAATGAGATCACTATATCTGAAACTTGAAATTGTGCTTAATGTATGCACAATTACCTCTGTTCAATCAATTATGGTCATCTAAATTTAACCAAGGATTCATTATTGAGTTAATGATCAGAATCTTGATGTTTCTTTATATCCTGCTTCTATTTGCCACACCGCAAGGTGTTTAATGTATTTAAAAAAGTATAATGCAAAATGTTGAGGATAACATCTTAAAGAATAATGCTGGCTGTTTGAGCAAAACCTCCACTCCCAGATGGAGACTATTTTCAGATGTGAATGGATTCAAAACACCACAATAACAATGATTGGTAACTGAGAAAGCGTTGACCATCATCAGACATTATTTATTATCAGTGTTTCAGTGTTTGTGGGTGGATTCATTCAGATTTTGGTGAGTTGAAATAAAGCTTGACAAAATAAAAAATCAACTTGACTGAATAAAATTTGATTTATCGACTCAAGGCAACAAATAAAGGTTTCTGAACCGTTAGTCCAAAAAAAGATTTTGTGAAATGAGAGACGAACAGACTTCTCTCTAAACATTAAGTGGATACTTTGCTATAGTTGATAAAGGCTCATTTCATGAAGATGTTTTGCACTGATATTGTTGATTCAGGATGCAGCCAATCGTTGTTGTCTGTCCCACAGGGGGTGTCCAGAGCCTGAGGAGGATGTTTCCTGTGTTCTCTGGCAATCAGTCCACCTCCTCACATCCTCCCACCCTCGTGGTTGCCAAAAACCACTCCACTACTCCTCTAGCCTCTACCCACACAGCCAGCCTCTGATTGACGAATGTGCAAGCAGACAGAGGATTTTACCCTACTACATACTATTTCTGTGATCTCCACCCACCAGCAGCTCAAACATGGTGAGAGAAATATGCTGCTGAATCTACATGAAGATAACGAGGACAGCTTCTCTTCTTTTAATGGAGAGTCTGGTTGAAAAAAAAAGCTGTCTGATTCAATGAAAAAGAGGAAGATGGATGCAGATCAATCTAAAATGTTGAATATTTCAGAGCTGCAGGCCTCAGACCAGTAGAAGTGGGGGAGGGGGTGGAGAGGGGATGGGATGGGGGAGGAGGACTGAATGTGAGAAAAATGAAAAAGGAGAGGAAAGAACGATATAAAGCTCCATCCTTCTAATTTCAGAGCAGACTTTATTACAAATTCGTGTAATGGTGCAGCCATTAGATGTGTGTGTGAATGCATGTTCGTGTGTGTGTAGGTTTGTAGCGCAGCCTGTGATCATACATATTACCTATCACTTCCACTTTAATTGCACGCAGCCAAGAGAGGGTGGGCTCATATCAATAATACTGATAATACATAACAGCAAATTTTCTCGTTTTTCAAATTATTTGCTTGAATGCTCTCTCTGGAGTGTTAATAGCATTTATGTACGTAATGTGTCTGGGAAATGCTATTATGACTAATTCTTTCATTAGCGTAGCCTGTGTGCATGCATGGCCTTGTGTGTGTCTGTATGCATTTTCATGTGTGCCCCTCTGTCTCCATATAGACTTTCATTACAACTGCTATCAACGTCCAATTTATTAGATATCATGTCTCAACTGGTAGCATGTTGCACTTCAAATAAATGCAATTATGGGGCTGTTGTGTGTATATAACGGGCAGTCAACAAATTATTTATGTTATTTGAAGTGTATGTACCCTGACTAATAGGATTTTAATGCCATTACAAAACAAGAAAGATTAATTTAAGAACAAAAGTAATAAATGTTGGGTCGGCCAATAAGTTTGTACATTCATTCAGAATGCTGCCATCATGTATACAGTGCTAAAGAATGAGAAAAAAAAGGACATTATGATCACCATTTTTTGTAATTTCATTTTACTTCCTTCTAGCAACCTTCAGCAATGGTTAATAAGGAATTTATGGTGTAATAGAGATTCACCTGCACCTCCACTTCATCCAACTGAGGGCGGTGAAATATGTGACAAGCTACTACAATTTTTAATGTGCAGTCATAATAAATTGATGAACTTAACTATAGGAAGGCAATAAAAAAATATATCAATAAATCAAATATGCACATAAGATGGGTAAGTGGCACACTAAAATTCTTACAGTTTGCTCTTGAAGCTTGGCGACTTAGTGACTACTGGTGTTTGCACTCTAACTTGCAGTTATTTAAAGTGAAAGTGTCTGTAAAATGAACTTAATCTTGTGTCTTTTGCAGAGTAGTTCATACTAAAGTGGTTAAGTTGACTTCTTCCTCCCATCTTATGTTCTCTTGGTCTTAGTTTCTTGGTCAACACTGTCATGACTGCTTCTATGTGTCAGTAGCAAGAATTTATAAGTCATAGTTTAGCAACTCTATTAAAGATGAAAATAAAATTATTTTTTAACTATTGTTGTAACCAGGTCTTTGAAGGCTTTTTTTATGCCTTTTTTAATGTGAACTCTAACTTTTGAGCTTTATTTGATAGTTTGAAATGAAGAATCAAACCACGTACACTGCAGCTATATAGCACGTAATGTAAACCAAGAGGCGATGCAGATCCCCCATGTGTTGTATTTTAGTGTGAGGTCAATACAGTCTGAATGGTTGAGCTCTAAATTACTGAACATTTACAGTACAATCGCACAACAGGATGTGATGACATAATTAAAGCCATATATCACATAAGCTAATGACCTACTAATGACTTAACAATAAGGCGATATGCAGGCTAATTGCAGGTGAAAACGAGAACAACCATTTTTCATAATCACAATAAACCAAGAGGTTTTGCGTTTATGAATTAACATGTTTGAGCACAAAGCGGCCATAATTGTTCTAGTTGTCATTAGTGATCCTCCTCTCGTTGGGGAAAGCCCTCTTTGACCTGAGTGTCATCACTTCATTTGTGCAGACGAGTCATCAACATCTAATTTAAACACTTAATTAGCTAATTACACTACATGCATAATTTAACTCTGTGACCTCTCTCGTTCTCTTTTCTGTCTTCGTTGAGAACATTTACACGCACACACACACACACACACACACACACACACACACATGCATACATGCATTAACACCTGCACACATTTATGGTGGAATTAACTGCTCTGTTTTTACAATTTGACTGCAATAAAAGCGTTGAATTATTTGAAGTACATGAAAGTAAATAATCGAGGGGTCTCAAGTATTGAGAAGCTGTGCTTAAATTGCAAGTGCATCTTCATGTTTGAAGTATGAGCACTTCATAGTTGAGACTGAGAGACACTTATCACCCGGGCACCTTTTCCCTTTCACGTACAAATTCAAAATGATGCGAATATTTCCATGAATTAAGAGCTGTTCTCTCTGCCATATCAGTAGCTGAGAAACAACCTTATGACCGGATACCTTCCACTATGCAGCTACACCCATGAAACAGAAAAGAAACAGAAACAGTGGGGAAGCGCCAGGGGGGTTTTCTTTGTTGGGTGGCAAACAAAAGGAAAAGAAAAATATGATTAAATGTTACAGGTAACATTTTGCTTATTTGCAAGCATAAGCAAATCATTTCATAAATTGCAAATCAAAAAGTAGTATTTTACTGCCAATACTGTTTACTGTAATGTACTTTTAGGCTGTGCTTGATGAGAAGTCGTTGTGATATGAGGAGAAAACAGACTCTCAGCAGACATCCTGAAACATTTGAGGTCTTTGACTTTGACCTTTAAACATCCTATAATGCCAAAAGCTGAACTCATCCCTAACCAATGTTGTATTTAGGTTACCAGAGTGTCTTCTTAAGCAAGCTGTCTTGGTCTTACAGCATAAAAATGTGTTTTTTCTCAAGCATCCCATGGCACGAACATATCAAGCACAGACTTTCATTTATTCTTTGCTTTACACACAAACCAGCTGCTTAAGCAGGTTATTTATGAGGGGAAACGATAGTCTTGATAGATAGCACTGCAATGTTCCCCATTTTGATATACTATACATATGTGTCCGTCTGCATCTGTCTGATTTATGAAAGCTGGCATTTGATTAAGAAGTAGTGGAATGATGCAAATTATAATGTCTTATGTGTTTTTTACAACAGTGAGACCTGATAGTTTCCTCTGTGAATCCTTTGGATCTCGTTTCCTGTACTAGTGTTTTCACTCAGATGTTTCTGAGCCATTTAAGGTGGATTATACTTGACTTCTGGAAAGGGAATGCATGTCAAATGTGCCTCAAGTGACCACTGGTAATTGCATTTTGCATTCCTGCTCCCACTTGATTTTATTTGTGGTAAACTGGGACTAGTGCTGCTAAAGAGACAGAAATATACATCTGCTCTGAGCCGTTTAGTTAGAGAACAAGTTTGCTGCTTGTCTTTGGTATTGTAAATTGTTATCTTCAGACAAAATCAACTGTATGTTGATGTATGTCAGGATGGTTGAAGATTAATCTCTTTTCATACTATACTAAAAAACTGTCACATACTTGAATAGTTTCATAACAATCAGATTTCAAATTTATATATTTTTTTAAATTCCTGTTGCACAAGAGAAAAGCAAACCAAACAAAAGATCATAAAAAAGGAGGATTCACAAAGAGTGTAAAAAATGCTAGCTAAGATAACACCAAAATCCCAGCAGTCACTGAAAGCTAAAAAAAAAAAAGACCTGAGGAAATCTGTCATAATTATTTTTGTTTTTTATAACCTATTCAAGCAGTCAGCATCAAGTGTCACACGTCGTTTAATTCAGGAAAACCTTCAGCCATATCCATTTTGTAGTCAGAATTTTACATTTGCTAAATTTTAGAATGGATTAACTTAAGCTTCAAAATAAAATGCAAGCTATTGCTTCACCAGCAAGGACCCTATCAAGACAGTTTTTAACTTCTTTTGTGTGTACTTTTAAATACAGTCATAGCTGTATGTTTATCTATCCTATTTTCATCTGATCTTGAACCTAATGCAATTTATGTTTTGTTTTTTTAAATTTGTTTTAAAAAATATCTGCTCCTTTTGTACAATCTTTTTCATCATTCTATTATATTGTGAATGTAAATTATATTATTTGATGTTTGCATAATCAGGATTCGATTAAAACCGAAGCCTTAGTCCCAGTGGGGTTTACCACAGTAGAGGAGTTACATGTAACATTTTAGCACCACTACAGTACAATTATTCTCTTGAACTCTTTTGACTCTATTTGTGTGTGGTTCAATGTGCTTTAAATCATCTCAAATCAAATTACAGTGGTTAGGACACCTGGTTTTCACCCAGGCAGCCTGAGTTCAACCCTCGGTGTGGGAACAGTTTCATGTCTTTCAGAAAAGCCTCATCGTGCTACCATGCAGTCCCTTATTTCCACAGCACTGTTTAAATGAGACATCAACCTTGTACACAAAGCACAGAGTACTTATTTGACCTTTATTGTACCGTGATTGGTGCTAAAATGTTACATATGGCTCCTTTCAAAAAAGGTTACATTCCAGCGCTCTTTGTTCTGCCTCTACTATTAACCTTTGTGTTGGGGAAAACATGGCGCCTGTTTCCACTCAGACATGTTTCTTATTGAGAAATGCTGTGATGTAAAGGAGAAACAGAGAGGCATGAGACATATCACATGAGAAAGTGTGGCTTTTAAGAGACTGGGACAGTATCTACATTGTTTGTATTTACCTCATTTACCCTCCACTGGCATAATTTTAGTTCACTTATTAATGCCAGATGCTCAAAAGAACAAAACAGTGATGAGTACTATTGCAGTTACTTGTTCGTGTGTGTGTGTGTGTGTGTGTGTGTTCACGCGTGGGTACGTGTTTGTGTAAAAGAACAGAGAGAGAGAATGTGTGTACTTTGTAAAAGGAAATGAATATTAGATCAGCAGGTCAGTTGAGGCTAAATCACAGAAAAAAAATCAATAAACACACTGAAACACACACACACAAACAGACACGCACATAAACACACAAACAGGAATTGGTAACTTCCCACGCACTCCTACTTAGATGAGTTCCAATTTTAATACTGTAGATGCCACCTACCTTCCTTTGATCGTCCTTCCGCTGATCTAACTGTGGACTGTGTGATTAACTCCAAGGAAACAACATTGATCATCACGATGCTGCAGTGGACAAAAATACAATTAACACTGACGTGATCCAAACATTAGGCTGGCAATGTATTATTAATCATCAGGAAACAGTCTGCAGTTCGTGATAACCTCGGATGTAAACTGTAAACTGTTATTGTTTTTTTTAAATGGTGACTGTAAAGCCATTCTGTTTCAAAATCATGCTTTATATTCACATTTAGATGAATGAATTTAGATGAATATTCTTTCTGTGACTAAGGCCAGAGGATTTCAGCCCCATTTCTGACCCAGGCAAAGAGGGGGCTCATGCATCAATGTCATTTATTTCAAACCACGTGACTCTACGTTATGCATAATTATGACAAATGACTGATGATGGTAATATGAAGCCTGAATATCATATGCATTAATATCTGTTTAATAACGGATGCAGAGAGCTCAGATTTTAGATGACAGGCTGCTGTTATATCTCTCTGTGTGGCCAGGAGAGTCATCTGTTAGGGGAGGATGTGCCCATGAATAAATATGTTGTCTGGTTATGTCTTCAGCTACAGAAATATATTATCACTGGTTTCTCTTCTGGTTAAATGAGCACGCTGAGGCTGCCTGATATGTCTCCTGTCCCTTTTAATGAGTTTATCAAATAAATATCTGTCTCAGTGACCTGTGAAATGAGAAAACCCAAGTCATATTGAGTGTCTGTACAACAAATTATTAAAAAGAGGTGGTAACACCATGAGCGATAACGTTGGAATAACAGTAAAGAGTGAAACTATCACAGCGCAGAATGGTTTTAGTGAAATTTCTCAAATAAAATGTAAGATGCAAACGTCTCTGCAGCTCAGCGGCCATTATTACACATAGCAACCATTATTACCTACTTCCCAGCACTATACACAACTGCTCATACCCTGTGTCCAGTTTACAGATTAATCAAAAATTGATTACGTCCATTTCAATTGAGTTGGTGAAGTGAAGTAATCAAAACTGTAATCACTTGTGCTGTGGCTCAATTCAGGCACATGCAATCATGTCCAATAATACAGAGATCTCCATTGGCACATGCTGTCTGTCTTCCGCTTCGGCCTGCCTGCGATCGATCAGCACAAAAATTAACTAGAAGAGAAATTTCAATTTCGCGTTTGCTGTATTGATTAGAAAATCGAGTCAATTATGGGTGACAACATGAGATTGAACGGAGCGATCTATATTGTTTGTGAATAAGAGCTCAGAAAACAGCCTCCATTATCATTACCTGGTTACAATACTGGGTTAGAGAAATTGCAGCCTTTGTGAGGAACTATGTTGTTATGTTCAATTAGAAGGTAACAGGGCAAACTTAAATGGTTCCTTGTATTATTAGAGAAGAAAGTTTATAGAAAAGCCTGACAGGCGTAACAGAGGTTTGTCACTGATGCTATGTGCAGCCAGGTTTTTCACATGGCGCTGTTTTAACCCTCATGTTTTTCTGACATCAGCTTTACTTCCTTATTATTAAGGGTTTTGCAAACCCTAGTAATTCTAGATTATAAAAATATTTTTTTAAGCAGATTTTTTTCTTTTCTTCTGACCCCATAAAATTCCAGTATGTAGAAAAGTGCTGATCTTTTCTTCTTTTCATTTAATGATTATGACGAAATCTAAAAATTGACCATTAAGTATTGTAATTACAACAGATAAGAAAACAGTTTGTGTTTTATATGTAAAAAAGAAAATATTAATATGGAACCAAAAAGTCATTAACAGACAAAGAGATGTATGTTTTGCTACAGTGAATGTTACCCTTAGTCAGTCTGCCCAGTTCAGTTTTCAGTTTTCTACAGTAGCCCAGAATGGACAAATTAAAACCTAGGCTCTAGAGGAGGCCTGTTGCATTTATTGCAAGTTTCCTGGCCCCCGAAGGTTCTCCAATGTGGTGAATGAAAGATGATGAGAAGGGTGATGGTGAGGTGTACTCATTCAGTCAGTTGCAATATGCATTTTCACCACTAAATGCCTCTGAGTCCCACACACTGGGTCTTTAAATCCTATAAAAAAGTTGCTTCTCTTACATAGGGAAAAATAAAAAAAACAATGGGCATTAAAAAATTCTTATTGAACCACTGACATGACGAATATTCTCCCTCTCACTGTGCACACAGCCAAACATACTTTAGGATCTTGAGGTGGCACTTCGGGTTGTTGGTCAGATTTCAGTAGTGGCCCGTTGACACTTCAGGGCCTCCTTCTGGACGCGGCCCTGAATGCATGTTTGTGTTGTTCATTTGATGGGGCTCTATGTGGCAGTGAGTGAAGTATGACTGAGCGTAATCTTTACCCCCCTGCTGCTTGTCCTTAATCTTATCTCATCAGATTGGCGATTCTAATCTGCTTTATGAAAGCTTATGAAACTAATCGTTGCACACAGTGACAGTGCAGTGGGTGACTGAGACATTATGTGCTTGTGACTCAGCAAATGGGGCAAGTGAGGCTGTTTGTATTTGAAGGCCTGCCTTAAGAACTTAAATGAGATTAGGTCTTTAAAGCTACAGACTACTGAGTGAACTTAGACAATCTATTATACTTTGTTTATTCAACCATGTTTGATTGTTTGCTCGTATTTAAAGTGCTGGCATTAATATCACTGAGAAATAAAATAAATCCAGAGTGAGAAGGACCATCTGCTGTGAGAAGATGCACCCTTAAACTCACACCTCTGTCCTTCCCTAAGTAAATAAACCTATGAAGACCTAATGAGTTCATACCAAGAGAAGATGAGAGGGCCCATTTAAAGCCTTGTAAATCAGCTTCAGCTGGCCATTTAATTAACTTGTAAATTGATGCACCATGCTGTGTAAATTGGAGGGTGATAAATATTCATGTAGTTACCTAAGAAAAGGGCAAGGACGAATCACAGACACGACCAGATCCGGTTTGCAAGCAGCTCAGGTTATGGGACAATCGCCCACCTTATTGGTATTTTATAGACAGCTGATTTGCATTTCTTATGCTTCATAGGTTATGCAAAAAGCAAGAGTCACTCCTTCAGCCCCTGCTCTCACTTCACACTACCCCACTCAGTTTCTGTTTATCTCACCACAGGCGGGTCATGGTATTACACAAGCTGAGCTGTCATGGAGTTTGATTTCATACAGAGACAGTCTATTTATAAATTATCACAGGTGTAAGCAACTGTAGATACACTTAATGTTACATAAAGCAGCACATTTGCAATGTGGTCGCTGTGCAGTCGTTGTTTGTTATCAGAGCCTGTGAAGGTTCTGATCCAAGTTTGTGTCTGTCATGTAGGAAATCTAATATCAACAAACAGGGAACCCTCCTTATCCTACAGGGAGATATCTGAGCCCGGGAGGTTTAGGCAGCCAGCTCTTCCACATCTATTTATATCAATGTGCCTTCATAGCACTTTGGGCAAGGCTGAGATATGCACAGTGGCTCATATAATGATAAGAAAACGACTGCAAGGACTGTAAAATCTGCTCATTGCTGCAAATGGACCAAATTTGTGATCTAAAGGTTATTTGAGGGACAGTTCACAAGGAGCATTGGCTTAATTTGATTCCTTTTTTCATGGTGGTAGTAGTCAAATCATTGCTTCTGGTGGCATAATTGACCTGCACAGGCTATGGTAATTGACCTTGCCGCTAAGGACAGGGTGGTCTGATGCTGGGCCAGCACAGTGGAATCTGAAGGAAAAAGGAGGATTGGGTGGGTGGGTGGGGGGGTGTGGTATGAATGTGTGAGGTGGGGATAGTTTTCAATATGTTATCATCATGGGACATGCCGCTGATTATTGACAGGTGATGGACTTTGAGCAGCACTGGGAATGCAGATTAATCCCCATTTAATTACTGTTCAGGACTAAATTTGATTTATATGACTGAGTCTGTTTACTTTGTCTACATTTGACCTGCATATACAACCATCAGGAAACATATTGCAACCAGTTTTCAGCATCATCCCTCTTTTGGGCAGGAGGAGGTGAATCTCAGTCTCTCAGGAAGTAGAAGACAGGCTATTGGCTGACTGCTACACACTCCGTGGTCCCCAGCTGGCTTCAGCATTTCATCATTACGCACATTACCAGCCATTGACGCATCATGATCAGGGGAATGTTTTGCGTCATCATGATATCAGAATTTATATATATATATATGTATAAATAGCTTTATCTAGGTCATCCTCTTTTTTGCTGACAGTAGAGGTCTTTTTTTTTGTATATAAAGCTTTAACCTACTGTAACCTCAAACATTCTGGCCATATGTTGTCACACTGAATTGTATCACGCCGTCGTACACGATTTCTGAATGGGAAAACAAATACGGATAAAGCAGTCGGAAACAGACCGATGAGCAGCTACATCCTGTGAGCTCCAGGCAAACATGAAAAAGGCAGAAGGCGACCGTGTTACGCAATTAAACACACACTGCACTTTACACCTTTTACATGCTCTTCTCCGCTTCTTGTACGAGCTGTTTTTTTTCGTGAGCACTTTAATGCTTTTACCAAAAAAAAAAACGAAAAAAGGAAGAAGGGCTGGAATATCCCGTTCAAAACGTGAGTGTATTCTGGTTGCGGGGAGAATATTAAATTCCTGTGACAGACCTGCAGCTTGTTTACCAGCGGGGGAAAAAAAGACTGGAAGGACTCCCTCTACAGACACGTTAAAATACGGTCATGGGGTTGTGAAACACATAATCGGGGATAAGAATAGGCTATGGCTATAAATGACACGTAAGAATGAGGAGTTAATACACGTTTCCTTCACTCTGTGCACATTTCAACTCTATGTTTAGGTAACCATTTATTACTAATATCTTTTATAATCCACCTCAACTCCTTAAATGACGCACACGTAGGCTTTATAGGTCAGGAGCATCTAGTTGGATATATTTAGAGCGATGAAAAATCTTCACAGTATTCAAATGTTGGATCACAGGACCGGAGTGGCTATAAATAAAAGCTACAGTCCTGGCTGACTACGCTCAAATGAGTCGGAAGAGGGCAGAGTGATAGTAGGAGGGCTTTCTCCTTCTCTCTCTCTCTCTCTCTCTCTCTCTCTCTCTCTCTCCTTTGAACAGGGCCACCTCACTCCAGCATTCATCCCTTTTCCACCAATAAGCCCAATGAGCTCAGTGCGCACCGCCCACCGTCGGTGTGTGTATTTTTTTCTTCTCATTTCCCCTCGTTGTTTTTTTTTTTTAACCAGAGCTGGATGTGTAGATCGTCACATGTTGTCCCCCCCCTCTCATTCCGAACACTAGCAGACATGTGTTATTTATTGCTCAGCTTCGGGAGAAGACGAACGCACGCACAACCGACTCTCGAAATAGAGGATTAAAATAAGCGCGTTTCGTTTCTTTAGCAACTCGAGGAAAGGAAGCATTGTGTCTGACAGCGAAGGACACTAGAATGGCGAGTCCGCCAAACACGGGAGATCAGTCGTTATTGCCCAGCTCTGCGAACGTGAACAGTACCATCAAGAAATGCGGATATCTCAAGAAGCAGAAACACGGACACAAGCGCTTTTTCGTTTTGAAAGAGCCAAGCGAGGGTTTCCCTGCCCGGCTGGAGTATTACGAGAGCGAGAAGAAATGGAAAAACAAATCGGCCGCGAAGAGAGTTATTCCTCTGGACTGCTGTCTCAATATCAACAAGAGAGCGGACGCAAAACACAAATATCTTATTGCTCTTTATACCAAGGACGAGTACTTTGCCGTGGCGGCGGAAAACGAGCAGGAGCAGGAGAGCTGGTACCGGGTGCTGACGGATTTAATGGCAGAGGGGAAAGTATACGACGGCTCAGCGTCCAACTCTGCGTCCTCGCTTGTTGGCTTCGACGAGGCGAGCTACGGTGTAATAACGCCGGTTTCCGCAGCCTACAAGGAGGTATGGCAAGTAAATCTAAAATCCAAAGGCCTCGGGCAAAGCAGAAATTTGACCGGAGTGTACAGACTCTGTCTCTCCAGCCGGACTATCAGCTTTGTGAAGCTGAATTCAGAGGTTGCCTCCGTCATTTTACAGCTGATGAACATCCGGAGGTGCGGCCACTCTGACAGCTTTTTCTTCATCGAGGTTGGTCGATCTGCAGCCACGGGTCCAGGAGAGTTATGGATGCAGGCTGATGACTCGGTCGTGGCGCAAAATATCCACGAAACGATCCTGGAGGCAATGAAAGCCATGAAGGAGCTGTCGGAATTCCGTCCGCGCAGCAAAAGCCAGTCATCTGGTACGAACCCTATCTCTGTGCCTACACGGCGTCACCTGAACAATCTCCCCCCCAGCCAGACCGGGCTTCCCCGGCGATCCCGCACTGACAGCATGGCTGCGACCTCTCCTGTGAGCAAATTTTCCTCCTGTCGAATACGCACGGCCAGCGAGGGCGATGGTACCATGACACGCCCCATGTCAGTGACTGGTAGTCCTCTGAGCCCAGGGGTCCACAGGACCCTGCTGAGCAGATCTCACACCATCACAACGCGCCCTTGTCGGACATTTGAATCTTCTTCCCTTCAGCACAGTAAGTCCATGTCTATGCCCCTGTCTCGTTCTCCACCCATGGCCACTCCAAGCCCAGGTAATCTCTCCTCCTGCCCGGACAGCAGTGCTCCTCGCCCTTCCAGCTGCAGTGCCTCCTTTTCAGGCTCCCCCAGTGATGCTGGTTTCATATCATGTGAGGAGTATGGCTCGAGCCCTGCGGATGGACGGGAACTGAGGCTACCACTCACCCTGCGTAGCAACACTCCTGAGTCTCTCAAAGCCGATACTCCCCCCTCCCGTGATGGCAGTGAGCTTGATGGCTATATGTTGATGGAGCGGCAGAATCAGAGTGGTTACCGTCGGTTATCGGAGCTGGACAAGGCTTATCGAAAGCGCACATACTCCCTCACTACTCCCCGTCAGCAGAGGGGTCCCCCCAAAGTATCTTCAGCCTCTTTGGATGAGTATACTCTCATGAGGGCTACTTACACCAGTGGAAGTCAGTCTTCTCGCAGGTGTCACACTGCCTCACCTAAAGGAACCTATCCTGAGGATTACAGGGATGTTCATGTTGGTGCTAGCAGTCTCCAAGGTGACAGTGGCTACATGCCCATGATGCCAGGTGTTGCACCTCAGACACCGGGGTACAAGGATGACCCCTATATGCCTATGAGTCCCATGTGTGTCTCTGCCCCAAAACAGATCATCAATCCCCGTTCACACTCCTCCTCAGTGGGGCTGGCCCCACGTACAGAATCCCCCGGGAGTATTTCTCTGGAGGACAGCGGCTATATGCCCATGTGGTGTGGAACCAAGATGTCAGTTGAGAGCTCTGATGGAAAGCTCACCAATGGAGAGTACCTGAACATGTCTCCTGTTGACCCTATGGTGTCTCTCACACCCCCAGACTACATCCTCAGTCCTCTAGGAGGAGACCCCCACCCCCAGCAACATCACAGACAGCCTTATTCCTACAGCTCTCTGCCACGCTCACTTAAAGGCCAGTTGCAGCGCAGCACGTCTTCAGACACTGACCAGTACGTGGTGATGAGTTTACAGAAGCAGAGAATAGAGGAGGAGTCCAACTATTGTCCTGTCTCTCCAGGAAACTCTTTGCCTTCTCCAGGGACCCCAGGCACCCCTTCCTCTGCCCCATCCCCTCTCAGACTGACTCGGTTAGATGGAGGTCTTGTACACCGGAGTAGGGTCTGCCGACCCACTCGCCTGGCTCTTGAATCCCTCAGAACGCTACCATGTATGAGTGAGCACCCCCTTCCTTCAGAGCCACGCAGCCCTGGAGAATACATCAACATAGACTTTAGTAACGCTACCCACGACATGCTGGCATCCACAGTGTCAAAGAGCTCTGAGTCCTCTGTGAGTGAAATGTGTGCAGAGAAGGGGTCACATCCTCTCTCAGACTATGCTAATGTTGACGTCAGCTCCCCGGGTCACCTTGGCAAACACCAGGCTGGGGGTTCCCCCCCTGCAGGGTGCCTGAACCACACGCCTGAAGTTTTGACTTGTCCTGGTCTGGTGAACACCCAGCAGAGCATGCAGACAGGCAAGGAGGAAGAAGAGGAAAAAAACACAGAGGGACAGGCAGAGGAGAGGGGGATGGTAGAGGAATATCCTCTCCAACAGCAGGTGAGCCTGGTATGTCAGCCTGCTCTAGTCAAGGATGACTACACTGAGATGACTTTCAGTCCTCCTGTTCTCTGCACCACTGATGCTGCTCCCCTCCCCACCAGCCCCACTGCCTGTGTCCAGAGACTGACCCTTGAAAGCAGCATTGTGGATGGGGTGCCCCCAGTGCCATTGGACTCTTTTCTCATAGGGGGTCCTTCGTTATCTGTCACCCTGGTGGATCCACACAGAGGGGCCAAAGTAATCCGGGCCGACCCTCAGGGGCGCCGGCGGCACAGTTCTGAGACCTTTTCCTCCACCACCACTGTCACACCCGTGTGCCCATCGTTTGCCCATGACACCAAACGGCACAGCTCTGCCTCTGTGGAGAACGTGTCACGCACTGTATGCAGCTCTGATGGACCTGAAGAGGACTACAGCAGCACCAACTCCATGTGCAGGGAGATGTCAGCTGGTTATCAAAATGGACTTAACTACATTGCCTTAAACTTGATGGAGGGAAACCTTGGAGGATGTAGATTAGGGGACTGTGATGGACTCCTGAGGTTCAAGACAGCCTGTGGCTGCAAAGGGAGCATGAATGGTTTCAACACTAGCCCTTATGCCAGCCTGGGATTCAAGGAGACTACTGCTGCTGCTGTGAAAGGTGAGAGCTTTTTATACATGTCACACACACACTCATTCATGGAGCATGTTTTCATTCATAAAGGGAGTGGTGCCGGGGCTTGAGTAGGATAGAGATCCGCCTTGGTGCTACTGTACACTCTGCAGAGATAGGCCACTCGTTGCTAAGCAGCACGTCTGAGCTCAGTTTCATTCCAAATTTGAGAGTAATGATAATGTTCCAGAGAACATGCTGGAAACAGTCAGCTCCATTCATTTTGTCTTCATCTGTGTGTCTGCAACACAGCCTATGTATTTAACACCGACTGTGGCTTTAAACCAATGATTGCCAAACACACACTGTTGTTTATTTGGATAGATGTGTTATATCCCTGTGTATATCAGTCTAAATATCAAAATGTTTTCTTCTAGTTTGTCTCTCCTTTTCACAGACCATAGACCACATCTGTGATGTCGTATCATGACCTACCGTTTTATTAAATCAGATGTAGCAAACGGCATCTCTGTTACATTAACAGTGGTCACATATCGACACACGTGTGTTAAAATAATAGCTTTGGTCTATAAATGCCGCCTACAGGGACAGAGGGAGTTAAAGTTGTTATGAACTTAGCTGTTAGGTGTAGGCTGAGGTGTTTAGATAGGATTAGTCCCCTGCTTGTCACACCCATGACACACGGACACATCTCAAGGCTGTTCGATGCTGAGGAGGGCTGTTTGCTGAGTCTTTGATCCGCTTCGAATTGTATACAGATAGTAGAGCAGCAGCACCGGAAACCCAATATGTTCCCTTCCAAATAAAAGCTTTAAAAGAAACTTAGTAAAACAGTGGCATGTGCATATATATGTATAAAATTTTTCAAGAGCATGGCGGTTTTGCACCTTTTAACTGTGGTGTTCCTTAAAGAAAAAAAGCAATTTTAGGTCTATTTCATCTAATAATAAACATGAAAAATAGATTTTATTCGTCTCATCTTATTTTAAAACAGTTTTATTTTGAAAACTGTAGCTGGACTTGTAATGCGTTATTGTGGCTGGATTTATGCTGCTTCTGTGTTTTTGTGTGAATGGTCTGCTATGGTCTCCCCTCGGTGACGCAGTTTTATAACACGTCAGTATTTCAGAAAACATCTATTCTGATCCAGTGACGCATGCAGCACTTCACATGATGCGCATGTGGAAGTAGCTAAAAAAAAAAAAGTGGTTAATTTCTAAAACACGGTGTAGTGTAGCTTTTATGAGCCTGGTATGTCTGTGAATAAGCCATGAAATCATGGTGACTAGACGTCTTTGTGGGAAGGAGCAGTTGCCATCAAAATATTACCTTTCACCTCATTTTGTTCTCTGTTGCATCAGTGGCTTTTCATGCATCTCTAAATGGCAGGGATTATTTACAAGGATAGATGACCTAACAGGGCATGTCAGAAGTTGCTGCTGTTTGACAAGAAAACACACAGTGTATGGATCAACGTGAGTCAGGAGACAGTGATCCTGATGGTGAAATACAAGAGTTTAATTGCTGTTTGTGGTTTCACAACCAAGTTGTCTCGCTTTGTCTCTGTCTCTGCTGGCCCTCGTGCTGTGAGTGAAGCCAGCGTGGGGCTTGGTGCAAGTCATCGGGTTCCCCAGAAAAACAAGTGAGTCAGTTGTTTATCAGTTGTCAGGTACTGGGTTTCAGGACTGGAATGCGGTCAGTGTGCAAAGGTTGCTGGGAGGGGTGAATACTCACTTGTTTTTCTAACCTGGTGGGATGGACTCAGAGGAGAGATTTGTGTAGTCTTTTTTAATTATTTTTTTATTCTGTGTACAACTTCACAAACGCACCGATGAAAATGTATTACACAATAGCAGCCCTTTTGCTAATGTTCTCTGTTAACACAGGAATTTTACAAGGCACATACTCTGCCTGTGCAACCTCACACCTATTATAATCCTCTCACTTATTGTCTCATCACTTCATTGTGTCCTCAAGCTTTTGTGTTCCAGAGGACAGGGCCCAAATATTGAACTTTGTACTTCAGTGGAGACGTTTGTTCAAGGCTACAAGAGCGGAGGTGGAGAGACAATGGTGAAGGATGGATGACTAGTTTTGTTTGTTATGTACAGCAAAAAAAAAAAGCGAAAAAAAAAACAATTGAGTTGTTGACTGAAGGGGTGAAGAGAGAGTGAGGGGGGGAAGGAGGAGGAGTGAAATGCAGAAGGAGACTGAGGTCAGTGTCGTTCTATCAAGAGTTTGCCTTCGCTACTGTATCTTGGTTACATAAGCCCTTCCAGACAAACAAATGCCCTCGTCCTACATAGTCGGAATGACTCAGCTCTGATCTGGGATGTGACCAGCGTAGCAGGTCTTTGATACTCTCATCAAAATAAAAACACCTCTGCTGCTTGTGAGAGTGAGAGAGAGGAAAAAAAGAGGGCATGACTGTTTACTACAAGGTGACGGGTTCAACCGCATTCTCTTGTTATCACTGAGTGAACCGTTTGCATTCTCCGCGGTGCATCAATTTGAAAACAGGTACACTGGGAAATCAAAACACCAGACCTGGTCCTTCTATGGCATCTGAAGTTATTTAGTGTGAGTGAGTGATGGAGAGTGAGGAAGTCGGCTCATCAAATATGCAAATGTGAAGGCATCCTGCCTGACACTGCATAGATGTTTTCATGAATGGTGACGTCTGTTAGTTGATAAGTTACATTGTTGTTGTTGTTTGGGGTTTTGGCGCAGACATTACATGCAGGAAGAGCAGAGGTGAAGGGGCATAGGAGGGGGCTGTTTAGCTCTCAGTGCATGCCTTCTGGCCCAGCCAATGTTTGTTTTTTGACCTCTGAACTCACACTTTGTGTATGAGAGATTCTATGGTGGGTAATCCACACGGACCTCCGTCTCTGTGTGCTATTTTTACTCTTTTATTTACTACCACCCTTTTCTTTAGAGTACTTACATCTGTCCAGACACTTCTTTTTTTCTTTATAAAAGCTTCTTTATCACCCTGCTCTTATCTGCTTTCTCCACTTCTGTCCTCGTTTATCTAATGTTTCTCTCTCTGACACCCAGTCTTGCATGGGTGCAGAGAGGAATGAAGCCTGACTCACAATCTCCATGCCTTGCCCCACTGCATGCAGCCCCGCCATCACCCGAACAGACACACACATTTTCAACTTTGTGTGTGTGTGTGTGTCTCTTCCTGTCCTGTGCTCGTACATGTACACAGGCATCAGCAGATGGTGGAGGGGTGGGGTGGGGGGGGGTGGGTCGCAGGGTTTTGCACCTGCCCCGCCAAGCAGTGCTCACTGGTTATCTGGCCCATCAGAGGAGAGTGACAATACGCTAATGGCTGGCCACCATCTGCCACAACAACAACAAGGAGAAGCCATATACCAAAACCAACCCCCCCACCCCCCCTTCCTCCTCCTCTGCATCCTCCTCCCCTGTTTCTCCTCCCTTTTCTCTCCAGGCATTGGTTTCTGTTTTCAAGAAATCATGTGATTCAACTCCCACCTACCCATACACACACACACACACAAACACACCTCCACAGCGGTGTGTTGTGTTTTTTTTCCTGTTGTTATCTGACCTCAGTGGACTGTCTCTGATTGGCTTTTCACACGTGAGGCCATAGAGGATTGTCTAACGATGCATTAAACAATTAGCTAATCATATCTGATCAGAGGCACTAACAAGACACACACTCCTCTTTGCTGCCTGGTTTAATCTCACGCTGCAAACAACAATAGCAGACAATTAGTGGCCGACTGGTTTGAAGGATTGATCTGAAGAGCCACAACAATCGAAAGATTCGGTGAATCAGCAGAAATTTATTGGGAAATTTAAGTAGTTGCAGCCAGTGAAATGTTTTTGTTATGATGTGTTTATGAGCAGATGTGAAAGTCTGACATCTGACAATTAAGAGCTGGCTTGCTCAACAATAACCTTTTTGATGCAAGACGGAACTCACAGCTCACATGCCTGCCTTTCAAATTTGACATCTGATATTGGCACAGTTCATAAATGCAGTGGGTTTTGGCAGATGTTATCATAGTTTGTACTGAAGAAAGTGTTCCTCCCTAGTTAACTTATATGCTCTTGCATCATAGGTCTTATTTTTGCAATCTGTTTTCAGCCCGGAACATGTAATTTTGCAAACAATGACTCCACTTGATTATCTGATTACATATAGTATTTTTAGGAACATACAGTACGATCTTTGTCCTCACCTGTCCTGTGCACCTGTCCTCTTCAACATGAACAGACACATACACACACACACACACACACACACACACACACACTCCTGGCTGTCTGATACATAACTCTTTGAGCAAAGTAGGGCGAGATGTTCCAGGGTTAGATAAAAACAAAGTCAGCCTACCATATCCTCAATTTAGCTTGGAGGTAAGAAGGATTACATTCACTTCAGGATTAGAAGTTGTTGAGTAGCTTGTTTTGTCTAGAGGTAGAAGAAGAGGTAGAGCTGCTGTGTGTGACATACACACACCAGGTCAGCTCAGTCTACTGGCTTCTGGCTGATTTAGAAGTTTTTCACTGACAAACAGTCCAACTCCTAATTCTCTGGACACCAATGCAATGTCAGTGCTTCTCTACAGAGGAGAATTACACATATTGCTTAAATATGAGCATGTTTTGGAAATAAGGGAGGCAGTGCTGTAAAATGAAGCAATGGCTTCTAGATTTCATCAAAATTTAGCTTGTGGTGATAATATTTTTGTGTGTAATCTCAGCATGTTTGGTATCCTGCAAAAAAGCATTTAGGCTGGCAGTCATGATACTTTTACAGCTGAAACTATTTGTGAACTGGCAAAAAGTTATACAACAAGCTAAAAAAACATGCATTACTGAGTCCCAGGCTCTCAGCTGTGATGATTTACTACCTATTTTTGTCAAATATAATAATAGAGTGATAATCTTACGCATTTACACAAATGGTCAGACTAAGTCAACTTTGGATCTTAGAAAGTAAAACTGACTTTTTTTAAAAAAACTTTCCAACATTTCACAAGTCAAAGCTAAACTGATGATTCAAGGAAAATGTAAAGTCATTAGCTGCATGATTGACGCTTACCAGGTTTGTTTTGAGTGATAAGCAAGTTTTTTATTTTTTTTTTTGAAGAAAAAAAACGGATAATATTGACGAGGATAATTACACCTGTTATCTGGAATCTTACATGTAACAGTGAGTCAGCAGGATGGCAGAGTTAACAGTGGTTTTTGTTGTTGTCGCTGTTTTGCCAGACGGAGGTGTGGGAGGTCAGAGGTGAGGAGTCAGTCGGTGTTTGTTTGCTGGAGCCCTTCTGTAGATCAGGGAGGAGCCAGCAGGGCAGGAATGTAAACAGAGCAGATCCGAGCCTGCTGATCTCTACCTGTCTGTGGAAGGAAACCTGCTCCTTATGTCAGCCCTGTTGTTTGCAGAAGCTCATGTGCAGCCGTTGATCCTCTTCCTTTCTTGATGCTCGGAAACACAGTTGGAGAGGTTCCATCCAAAAGCCCATTCATTTACCTCTGTAACAACCACAGAGCCAACTCAGAGCCACTCGGGCGGGCGATGCATCGACAGATATGGAGACATGTTTACGCTGCTTCTGAAGCACCAGAGAGGAGCCTGCTAATACATGCCTGCGTGTGTGTGTTCCAGCCCTGAATGGAGCAAGGCTAAATTTAGCCTGTGAGAACTAAATAAATAATGAACAGAGCTTGTGTGTGTGTCTATGTGTGTCTGTGCGTGTGTGTGTGTGTGTGTGTGTGTGTGTGTGTGTGTGTGAGTGTGAGTGAGTGAGTTGCGACAGGGGGGCACAGACGTGGATTGTTAGGAGGGGCGCTGGGGGTTTTGGTGTGTGTGTGTGTGTGTGTGTGTTCAAAAAAGAGGCGGGGTCGGGGCCATTGGGTTCATTCCCTCGCTGGACCTCTGTCCCCTTCTCTCAATAACCCCCTCCCCCGCCTCTCTCTCCCCAAATCTCCCTGCCCACCCACACTTTTCTCCGATCAGCATGTGTTGAATAGCACCGTGTGTGTGTTTTTGCTTTGTGCGGCGGGTCCCTACACGCCACATTGTTCCTATTGCACCATTGTTCATATTTTTGGAGAGTTTCTGTACATGGTTACACCTGGTTGCTAATCAGAGCTGTTAGTGATTCAACTCTTCTTCCCGGCAGATCTCAGTCATTCTCACCCAAGTGTCTGCCTCTACAGGCCACTGACTGGCCCGGCCCCTTCAGAAACACACACACACACACACACACACACACATGCACAGATTGTTATGGACTGTCGGTCCCATGACCTCA
>JAPZDY010000005.1:8511341-8535546 GCA_029783645.1 Ctenochaetus hawaiiensis
GTTATGGACTGTCGGTCCCATGACCTCACTGCATTCCCGTTCCTCTCTGTCAGGTTGATTCTGTTACTGTGGTTTTTCCACCACTTCCCACCCTGCTGTTTCTATTTTCCTCTGTCTCTGACACACATGTCAGTGAAGAGCTCAGCCAGCACAGGTGTCCTCAGCAATGATTTTATTTTTCAGATTAATTCTGTGGTTCCATATTTTGATGTCTCAGACATCCCTGATTTATGTGTGGAGAAGCCTCAGCCTCTTCAGTGTTTGTTTTTCCTCTTTGATGATTTGGTCATTTGTCTTGTTTCAAGTGTCCGTGAAGCTTTAGATTTGATATCAGCCTTTGATTTTTCATTGACTGCGCGCATGTATAGGGCAAAGAGAGAACAGACGTGTGTGTGTGTGTGTGTTTGTGGTGGGAGTAGTTGAGGAGGGGGTAACCACGAGGACTCTGAATGAACGGTTTGTTTTAGAGAATGACGATCACATCCAGCTTTGTGAAAACAGCTCTTGTTCATGGCTGGGAAGGAGGGAGAGGAGACACCGAACGAGGGAAGAAATGCAGCCGCGTAGAGGGGCCGTGTGTGTCTGTGTGTGTTTGTGTGGTTGTGTGTGTGTGTTAGCCAAGACTTCCGCTCCCATTTGATAGCGCTGCATGCAAATGAAACCTCACAAACAAGTACACCGGGGCAAGGGTCAGCACAGCTTTCCACTGGGAGAAAAGCGACACTCTGAGGACTTTTTGTACATAAAAATACACAGCTGTGGTGTGTGTATGTGTGTATATGTGTGAGTGTGAGAATGTTTTATTTACTTGATTTTGTAGGTGTGCAATCAAGAGTACCTGAATATGTGATTTCTGGTGTGTGGGAGTGTTGCTGCTGTCTCTTCTGGCGTCATTGGAGACTAGCCTGTGTCAGCTGCACAGTGCTAAATGCCACTCTGTTTTTCCCCTGCCGTGAAAGCACCTGCCACTTCAGTGTCTACCAGATGAGGAATACACTCATGCACACACACACGCACACACACGCACACACACTAACGCACACACACAAAGGCAGGCCGCTTGAAGAGCACTTATTCCTTACTTGGTAACAGAGTGGGGGTATCCGTTTGACCTCCCCCTCCCCTCTGCTCCATCCTGCGTAATAAATCACATATACTGTCTGTACACAGACTTATATTAAGTTTCTGAAGGGAGTATTGACCAAGAAATCTCATTCAGTTGGATTCTGCTTCATGCCTGTAAATCACATGACGAGAAACTAACTCCTGCTTTTTTTCTCTTCTTCTTCTTCTTCCAGAATAAAAGGCTGATGGGCCCCAACAACACCACCTCTCCTCTCCCTCCTTTTCCTGTGAACGTAGGATTTCGCTGCAGCCAAGTGACGAGGTCGCCACGGCGACAGCTGGACCATGTACTGCAGTCGATGTCCTCTGACCTCTTTGCCGCCTTCGAGGGTCACAGGGACGGCCATCACCATGGCAGCACGGACACTTGACCCTTGCCCCAAATCTTCCCCCCGCTTTCCTCGGCACCAAAACATTCAGGCGCCATCGCTGCTGCTGTACTAGATTACTTAAAAAATAACAAGAACTTAAACAGACTATTAACTCTAACTATAGATAGGTATCTATTTATCTCTGTGCTTAGGCCTGCAAAACTCTCCTGCAGTATATTATGTTAATTATTATTATTGTTGTTATTGCCATTCAAACACTTTCAACTGGTTTTTCTTTTGGCTTCAGCCAATAGTTACCAGATACTCTCACCTGAAAACTTGTGAGCCAAACCTGGAGAGCATAGTGCACACACACTCGCAAAAAAAAACCCCATTCATGCATACAGATTACATATATTTATTTATTTATCATGTATGCATGCATTTAATGAAGTGTGTGACTTTGTATACAGATTGTACTGCAAAAAGAGGTGGCATTTATGAACATATTTAAAAAGTCAAAGTTAACATTTGCTTAAAAAAAAAAAAAAATTCCCTACCTCAGCAAAAACCAGGTTGGTATCAATTCACACAGTAGAAATATATATAAAATATTTATTTTCAGAGGTGAATGTTTTTTAAAATCACCAATCCAAAGCCTTACTCTTATCCATCAGCCCCCATCTGATGGAAGTTTTTTTAAGTTTGGACCTATAAACACGCAGTATATCAAAGATTTAACCAATCATCTTATAGACCGAATGTTGATCAGAGCCGAGTAAGAGACAGCCTCTCTGAGATTAAGTTCCTTTTCTCCCCATGTTACATTTATGACAAGATTATGTATTAAAAATCCAGAGTAATATATTTATTATTATGTCTGAGATGGAGGATTCATACACACTAAAAGACCAGAGGAATACTTGACGTTGCATTGCATCACACATGCATGCAGGAGTCACACATTCAAAAACACTGCAGCATGAACCAACTGGACCTGACCACCAGACCTGTGGCCTGTCTGAGCCTGAGCCTCAGCACCTTCATACACTTCACCTGTGATAACCTGCACATCCACGCAGCCTGCGGGTAGTTACGACCTGTCACGCCAAGGGACGGGAACATGAATGTTTTAAAAGTTATTTATACAGAGTAACTGAACAGCTCAGAATCTTACATTCTCTCACCTGATGCCTCATTGCGGAGCTCTGTCACCGCCACGCTGTTGGCTGGCAGACGCAGGCAGCGCTTGGCAATGTGGCCGACGCATGACGCAGTCCCAATGGACTGCTCCACGAACCGCTCTGTAGCTCGAATTCAAGGGCCTCCGCTGCCACTTTGAGCTGAGAGAGAGAGAGCCAGACAGGACACGCCGGAGCCAATGCATGGTCTTGCACTTACAAACTTTCTAGATTGTAACACAAGACACGTTGAATGTAGTACATGCTGTGCTCCGAGTGTGGGAGCACACAACCCAACAAACACCATGACAACAACAGCAACAACAACAATGAAACATGCAGAGGTACTGAATGGACACTATGACTCAGATACAAACCAGGGGTGAATATCTCTTTATTTATCTGAATTCACTGGTACTTAACCTTTGCCTATATACTGTATATAGTGCGACGTTACAGAGAATGACACTTAAGCAAACGCTGAGAAACTTTGAGAGATGTTAAGTTAAATAACTTATGTTGTTTGTACTGTACATAGTATGTGTTTGAGTGAACTTTTGGATACAACAAAAGCACTAATTAAGTTATATGCTAACCAGTATGGTTTGGCTTTGATTTTTTTTTTTTTTTTTTTTAATGTCATGGGATAGTCTTGTGAAATGGATGCCACTACAAGGACATTTTCTAATGCTGTAATTCTGAAAAAAAAAAAAAGATTTTAAGAGAAATCATTAATACTTGACTTAATTAATTCTTGTTACTTAGGTACAACACAAATGGCATATATGCAATATTTACACTTTTGAAAATTAGTTTACAAAGACATACCAAATGTATAAATACTGTTAATAATGTTTGTTAAACCTTAAAATTCGATTTCTGCTGTTTGTAAGTTTTTTTTTTCCTCCAAAATTTGAAATGAAACTTTTTTCTGTGTGTTTTTTGCTAATCGAGCCTCTTGATGTTTTGAGCAGTGTTTTGCATTTGGATAATGTTTCGAGTTTTTATTCAGCATCTAAAGGTTACGATATAGGCCCTGGCTTATCTTGCTGTGTCTTTTCATTGTAAATATTTCATATCTTGCATATTGTGATGCTACTAAGAGATAATAATTTAAACTTAGTTCATTGCTTTAGATTGTATTGATTCTTTATAGACACATGCAATAAATAATGACGTTATTTAAGAAAGCCATTCGCCTCTGTTTCCGTTCTCCTCCCTCTCACATCACAAACAAGCACCAGCTTTTCATCTTTGATTTGAATGAGCACTCAGCGGAGCAGATGCTTCAATTCAGTGTCATGCCTCTTTTATTAAGAAAACCCTCATTAGAAAACAGATGAGGACGCTCGATTCAGTTTCATTTCCCATGTCCCTCCTTGTTCTAAAAGCCATGCTCCCTATTGAGAAAGAGTGCAGCAAGAATTGGGTGTAGGTCTAACCTTGTGTTGCCTCCAGCATTAGCATTGTTATTGTTTTTCTGCGCTTGGCTTCCAGTCCCCACCCCCAGCAATAGTAATTAGACCAGCATGTTGAAACAGCCCCTGGAACTGGGAGGGAATAAATAACACTGTGAAAGGATTATGATTTTGCACCCTTAGCCATATGTTGTCAGATTATTCATTCTCACAGACTTGCTAATTAAAATGGTAATTAATGCTGAGAAATAGGTCTAATTGTCTACTATGGTATGTGCTTGGATGGGAGGAGGGGTGTGCTTTCAGGTCTGGGATCATGTGCTGTGTGAGGGACATGGCATGTTTGTACAGAGCAAGTCAAAAAGGGGGTGGAGGAGAACAGCTGGAAAAGAAAAGGGCTGCCTGCCGAGGACTATGCAGGTTAAGTGTGGGACAGAATGATAGCCTGAAGGTAGACCTCCTCCATTAGGCAGATTTGTCCCCACAGCATACAAAGATGCTCGGGGGCTAATGAGAGAGCAAAAATCTGGAGAGCAAAGTGTGACATATTCTCTCTCTGTAAACCAAATCTAATCCATCACTGTTCCCTTCATTGCTCCTGTTCCCTGTCTTGCTCGACTTCCCCCCTAAAGTTTAATTAAAGACTAATTTATCTCATTAAATCATAAAGACAGGTTGGAGAGAAAGCTGCAGGCATTTAGTCTCTATCAAGTCAAGCCCTTCACTACACACTGTCAAAAAAACGAACAGGAGGAGGGGAAACTGCGATAAGTTATGCTACTATATGTTGAAAAAGGCAAATACAGAAGATAATAGCAGAGTATAAACTCTTACTGGGAAACTGCCTCATGCATTCAGGATAAAACCATGCAAATCACTATTACAGTGAGATAATGCAAACTCAATGAATGAGCTGGCCTGTTAATATTTTCTGCATGTCAGCTGGTGGATGAATGTGTGTGAGTGCTTTTGTGTAACGCAGTGTGTGTGTGCGTGTGTTTGTCAGAAGGGGTTGGTTGCGCATCAGTAGATAGGTCTATATGAGCAGCGTAAAGTAGCCGGTTGCCCCAGGGAGTCATCAGCCTTATGGACAGAGACCTGCAGTAGCTCCACAGGAAATGGTATGCTTCCGGAAAGCTGTCTGGGACACCGCTACTACATTAGTGGCTGTGTGTGTATATGTGTGTATGTGTGTGTGTGTGCGTGAGTGTGTGTGTGTGCTTTTAAAACCTAGTACGCTCTGTGGCCATTTGCGGATGTCCCCCACAACAATCGGTCTTCAGTTGGTTTGTGTCATCAGCCTCAGCCTGCAACATGTTTTCTGAATTATAGGCTGAGTGCATTAGACAGACAGACAGACGGACAGACAGACAGACGGACAGACGGACAGAGATGGTACTTTGAACATAAAAATGACAATTAAATATGACATTACCAGTGCCATCTCTTTAGACCCTCAGACTTCAGACCCCTACATACTGTATGACAGAAATCTCGCAAATTTATCCATATCACACTTTCTGTCTTGGTTGCAATCTGTGGCAAGCCTTTAACTTTCAGTGTCCAGTTGTGTGACAAACACTTGGTGAACTGTGAAATTTCAATGTAAACGGAAATAAAACAACAAAAAAGTGTCTTTTGGCCCTAAATCAGTTGAGAAATGTGAATTTTAGGGAGATTGTGGACAAGTGTTTTAGATAAGGGAGGGGGGGTGAATGGCTTTTTGTCTTGGTTGCCTCTCAGTGGTGTTAATACAGTAAAGTAGTCAAAGATTCAAAGATCCCCTACATTAAAAAAAATGCCTCTTTCATGTGGAAATGTCCCCAAGATGTCAGACTTTGACTTTACTGACCTTTATTTTTGCAAAGTTTGTCATCAAAGTTGAGTTACTCTACAAGAATATCCGTGCAATTCCTAAAACCTGAGATTCAGAAGTACTCCAGGTGAGGGTAAATCTTGTATATGACGAATTCAAAAGCCAGTTGCAGGTAAAAACCCAAAACACTGTTTCAGCCACTGTAAGTTTAGTTACAAGCTAACAAACGACATAAACAAATACAAGTATCAAAT
Organism: Ctenochaetus hawaiiensis; assembly: GCA_029783645.1. Taxonomy (NCBI): domain Eukaryota; kingdom Metazoa; phylum Chordata; class Actinopteri; order Acanthuriformes; family Acanthuridae; genus Ctenochaetus; species Ctenochaetus hawaiiensis. Next base: position 8,517,447 of record JAPZDY010000005.1, read on the forward strand.
AAAAGATGCTTAAAAAACATTGACCTAAATAATTTTAAATACCAGAAGTAAGTCTGGAGGGGAACTTTGTTATCAGTTATCAGTCCTATGTCTACATAACCTTTTAAAGTCATTTCATGTTGACAAAGTTGGTGGTTATGGTTTGCTGCAGATGGGATTGGCTGAATTCCACATAGGTGATACAACAAAAGGTGCCTAATGCAGAATGACTTGCGTTCCACCTCTGATCACAGGCCAAATATTTGGATTTCGTCAAACCCGGTGAAGTGTGCCTGCAGATGTGGTCTGGTCTTGTGCACTTGCATCTAAATTCAGGTTTCCAGATATTTCCCACGGATCCAACAAGCAGGAATGGAAACACTTTAGTGCACTTCACTGCATACAGGAATGTTTTCAACCATTTGCATTTATACTGCATGGGAGAGAATGAATGACAGGTTCACAAGGGAGACAGAGAGAGAGAGAGAACATACCTTAAGGCTAACCCATTTAACTTGTGTGTGTGTGTGTGTGTGTCTTCGTGTATGCCTGTGTGTGTGTTACTGATCTGTCTTTAACTGGGCACCCATTCAAAGAGCACTTCCTATGTGTACGAGTTTTCTCCATGGTGAGTGACTACCATCAGTTTATCTCCCTCTCTCTCTTGCTCTCCTTCTTCCTCTCTCCCTCACACACACGTACACACACACATGCTGAACACACATACACCTGGAACACACCTTGTTTGAGCTCTTCAGTGTTGCATAATCTGCCAGCAAAAGTGCAGTAAACAAGAGTTAACTTCCTCTTTCCAGTGAAATCAAAGAATAGAGAAACTGTTTCTTCCCCTCCACTTTTACACACACACGGACACACACTAACACACACATGCAAGCACAGTCACATCAACAAACACACTGTATGCATACTGTACTGAACCTCTGTAAGTGTCCATGTGAATGTAATGTACATATGTGAGCAAAGCCTTATTTAAACAACATGAGACATTAAGAGAATAAAAGGCCTATCATATTTGAAAAAGAAAGAGAGAGGACAAGAGGTAGAAGGATGTGGTGGTGCGGGTGGGGTTAAGGATGTTTTGCAAAGTTTAATGTTTGATTCAAAATCAAAGCAGTGAGTGCAGGACATCCAGGCCTTTAGAGGAGTGAACTCCTCTGTTGTCTTCAAGTTCCCAGACCCTGAAACTATCATTCTTGAGAAATGACTCAATATGGAAGTCCCAGTTGGGTCTGACCCAGCATGCATTTTACAGGAATGTGTTTGTGGGAGTGCCTGTTGCTCAGTTGCATGTATTAGTTTGTGTTGTGTGTGTGTTGTGTGTGTGTACATGTGTTTCACATGCATGTGTGTTTGGTCAGTGTGTTTAGCAGACATTCCCAGCTGTTTTCCAGGTAGTGTTCTCACGCTTCTTGTGCATCTCCTGTTTCTCACACTGGCTGCTTTGACTGTAATCCCTACCAACACATACGCACACCACACGCATACACTCACGCACATACACAAACACACACACTGCCCCGCCTTTTTACCTGGCCACAGGGTAAACAAAAACCCACCTCACACGCTCACGTACACACCCCTTCCTGTTTCTGATGATAAAGAGGGCATGAGAAAATAAGCACACTCACAAACACAAAAACAATGGAGAAGAGAAGAGGACGAGTGAGAGGTGAAGAGGGAGAAACAGGAAGAGGCAGGTGAGAGGGATGGAAAGACAAAGACAAAGAGAGAGAGAGAGAGAGAGGGGGGAGGAGATGGGATGTGGGAATGTGCGGGAAGCAACAGGATGAGCTCATGCGCCCCCCCTCCCAGGCCCCGCCCACCGTGCGTGACTCATAACTTGGCAGGTGTGTCTGCATGTGCGTTCACAGCTGCAGGTCAGCTCAGGGTGTGTCCTCTTTGCACTGCTGGGAACATGTTTCCTCAAGCACAGGTAGAGCTACTCATCACACCAGTGTTTGACACACAAACAGCGTAGCTTCTTGATTGCCACGCCGCTTGGCCTAATCGGAGTGACGACAGACAGACAGGCTTTAACAAACAAACTATCTGGGACATAAATTCGTAAAACAGTAGTCCCACAGAGTGTATGATGTAAGGATTACAAATTTGGAAACTCTTTAGTGAGCAGTCCCCTTGAAAGTAACCACATCCCTGCAGAGAGCACAGTACGAGGGAGATGTTTTAAAAGTGGGCCCCTGCTTCAAGTCTTCTGCTCCCCACCCTGCTCTTGCCTCAAAGTGATGGATGTGGTCGGTGGAGACGGCACACGACCTGCACACAGTCACAAACTTCTTCCTAAGAAGGAAAAAACACCATCTGCTAGTTTTGCTGCTGAGTGTCTATAAACTGGTGTGTTTCATTCTTTGGATCACGTGTGCAAGTGTTCAAGGTGATAAGGTGACTGGATTTTAAATGCATCATGCTTTCTGGCTCAACTGATGGAACTCTGCTATAAAAAAAAGTCTTTGTGTCGACACGTGTAAGTCAACTTGCTTTTAAATCATAAAAAAAGTACACTAAGCCATGGACATCCTAACATGCCAACAATTCACTCTCTCAACTCAAGGTCAACCTTGGTGAAATTCCAGTTGACAGACGTTGTGGTAATGGCAGCTTTTACAAGCCTTCCAAGCATTTCACTCATTTCACTCTTGTTGTTTTAGATGTTATCTTCAGTATTTGTCATGCAGAGAACAAAAGGTGAAATAAGTGTGTACACAACATGACCGAGTCTTTCACAAATGGTGCAATCCCAGTGTTTTCTGGCTCATTTAGTGCTCCGCAGTGGAACTGATCTGACTCATCTTTTAAAAAATATCAGAATCAGTCACAGTTAAACAGTTTTGCCATTTGAAACTCATACTGTGTAATTGATAAAAATGTTTAAACTGTGTGTATAATCTTGTGTAATGAATTGTCAGAAAGAATAAAAGCATGTCTGACTTGATGTGTGTGTTTGTCAGATATCCAAAAGTTTCCCACCAGTCTCCTGGAATTTACTCAGAATCAGCTAATTTGACTTCATTCTGTCGAGAGATGTGGAGATATCTCACTTATTTATGAGTATTGGTTTCCAGTTGAAGTCAAGATGAAACTGGGATTTAGGCCCACAGGGCCTCACTTAGCTAACCATTAATTATTCACCTTTAACTACCTGCAGCTTATCAGTAATAGAGGATGTGATGGTTCATGATTTAAGTGACAGTTTTTTTTTTTTTTTAAAATGCACACAGTGTTTCAGATGGAAGCCTGCTGCAGTGATTTCTGCCATCATTGTCTTTAAAAGAAATTAAAGAGGGACACTGTAACTGTGGTTGAACAGGGGCCACTGTGACAACATGTGGCAATTACAGGGTAATGGTACATTGGATTTCTCTGAATTTCCCATAATTCTCCTGGGTCACTTACTTGAGAGACACTACTTAACGTGACTGACAGGAGCCATTTTCTCAGCGTCTGGAGAATCAGGTCTGGTATTTTCTGGTGTTTTCTCTTCACACATGTAGGAAACAATAGAAATTTCTGCATCCGATGCATTCACACCGACTGGAAGTGATCTGTTTGGTTTAAGTTATGCACAGCACCTGGTCGTAGTGTGAATATTTGGAGGACTCATTCGTGATGATGACCATTGTAGCAGAAATTTAAATTCTACTTACAATTGGACATATCAGCAATATCAACAAAAAAGAGAAGCCATAAACAGGCAAGCAGAGAGAGAGTATGAAGCAGCTAAACCCAGTGCAATGTCATCAACACACCCACTTGCTCACCGTGAATTCTCCAGACAATGACCTGCCCTGTTTACACATCAGCTCAACTGGACATTGCATTGACTTCGTTCTGGGGAGCCAGCAGAGTTAAGTCTGTTTAATGTTCGGTCCAGCTGATTGATTGACACCTCAATCAGCTAACGTTCAGATAACCACAAGCAGAAAACATCAAACATGTTTCCTGCTGACATGCATTTTGTTTACTATTTGTCTCAGCAGAATCTCTGTGAAATAAATGTTTAAGAAACAGTTCAGCTCCTCCTACTTTTAGTGCTATTAAACGACCTCATAGACTGCTTAAGTGCGAGTACCAAGTTTTGGAAAAAATTTACCGTAGAAATGTTTGCCCTTTGTGATTATTATGGAACTAGATGGCACTTGGCTTGTGGTGCTTAACATGGAAAAAACCCCTAAAAAACAAAGAAACAAATCACCATAAAAATAATTTGAAAAACTCAAAAGCATTGTCTCTTTCCTGAAATTATGACCCAGTTATCCAAAATATTCCACAGACATGATAGAGATATGTGTCCTCTTATGTGGGAACCATTTTCTTTACACAGCTGCAAACCGAGTCACAGAAGGAAGAAGGAGGTTTTGCATCGACAGCAGACTTACCTCTCACCACTGAGCTAGCTAAAGATACAGCTCAGGTGAGGAAAGGAAGTAATTAATATTTACATCCTGTGTTGTCACAAGCAGGAGAGTCTTTCTCAAGTAAATGCATACTTCCTTCTGGACAGCGATTCAGTTGGCAGGGGAAGCATCAGAATAGATCCTACATTAAACTGCTCACAACAAGATCCCTGGATTATTTTAAATAATCAGGTCTTCATCTCTGAAAAGAGACATTGCCTCAGATTTATCAAATTTTTATTTTTACGTTATTTTAGGGACACAAATCAAGTGTGATCTAGTTCCATTGCATCTGAGAGAAGGTGAATATCTTCCAAAGTCAGCAAAATATGTCTTTTTGATTTTTGGGTGAACCGCCCGTCTAACACATCGACTCTATCTCCTTGGTTTTGTCTGAATAATCGCTTCTCTCCGCATTCAGCACTCTCTTTACCTTTCCTGTTCTCACAATGCATTTGTCATCTTAACTGATGACCACGAATGTTTCACCTGCTCTAATCTCTGTGTTGCCTCTGTCTCTATTTGTCTTTATCTCTGATATTATTCTGAATTCTCCGGGCTCATGTCTTATCTCGACTGCTCTCTGTATGACGCACAGAGCCAACAAGGACATTCAGTTACTATGCTACACAGACAATGCACTCTGGTAGCCAATCTCACATTCATTCTTTTTTAAAAAATATTTCTAAATATAGGAGGGACGGATGTGAATTAGAGCTGAAGGACAATGCCATCACTGCTTACATTTACATTTTTTGAGTTATAACACTTCTGGTCACAAAAGACATATGCAGCCTGTGCATTGACCCCTGCATGAGGTCATCTGTGTCAGAGAGAGAGAGTCCCATGCAGAAAAATACAAGCAAGTGAAAAAACAGGATAGGTGGATGGGCGTGTGAGGAAGAGCCTGTGAAGAATGGGAGGGGGAGGCAAGGGGGGGTGGGAGTCTCATTTGAGAATTACTGCATTATTATATGAATAATGGACTGTGGTGAAAGGAAGATAAATAAATAATTAAGTAAACACATGGTTAAATATTACAAGGCTTCTTTTTTTTCAGGGCAAAGTAAGAAAAATAGAGAGGCAGAGAAAAAAAAAAGAGACCAAAAGCCATAAAACAAAGGCCTGATTGATTCCCCCCTCTCGACTATTCATTTCATTGACGGAGATACGAGCCGAAAAAAACAGGATTCAAGATACAAAAGATTTCCTTGTTCCTTGGCTTCTCCTGCATCAGTGCAAAGAAAGCTGTTTTCCATCACTGAGATCACACAGCAGGTTTACTCCAAAGACACTGACACTGTGTGGAAGTGGGCCATCAGTTCGCTTCAATCATCCTAATGTGAAGGGCTGTGAGGCTGACAGCCATCCATAGACGGCTGAAGCCCCTCCCCCTCGAGCACTAATAAACAAACACACAGCCTCCCCCCTGAGTCCCCCAGGTGGTCTCAGTCAACACATTGAATGGAGCATCACTCAATGATGGATCAAAAGAAAGACTGTCCGGCCATCGCTCATCTTCTCTTCCCCCGTCCTCCTCGCTTTCCTCTTTCTCGCTCCCATTCTCTCCCTGCTCTTTGATTCGCCTTTTCTCGCTTAGCTCCCCCCCTCTACCAATCATCCATCTTGGGTGTTCCTGTCCCGCTCTGAGCTCCAGACGGGTCGAGGGGCTCTAGACCTCATCCCTCAACCGCCTTTCCCTGCTGGGACAAATAGGTCCCTGAGAGGCCCTGGTGAAGGATGAGCCTGTTACACAGACAACCACTTTTTTTCTGTCGCTAATTCCTGTGTCTTGCTCTCTCGTTTGTGTGTCCTAACATTGAAATATATCAAATTCATCCCCTATTTTCTATACAAATGCATGTATTTGTGTAATATATGAACTGTACAACACATCTCACCCATAATAGGTTTCTACACAGTACAAGAAGTAATGTTCTTTTGCTGCAACACAGATTATTTCAACCATGAGCTGCTTTGCCGTTGCTTTGCCGAGCAGGATGTGTGACACATGGATGACCCTGTGTATTTTTAATGGAATCCCACCAACCTGAAATTTTGCAACCCTGGAAAAAACATATTGTTGAATTAGTCTTCACGGCATCTTTGTTACAGTGAGCATCGGGCAGAACGCTGAACAAAGTCAGCAAAAGACCTTAAACAGCACCATTCCTCTGAGTACAGGACTGTAACTGAAGCTCAATGATCACCTGTGAAGAGCCTTAATACACCAAGCTGACCTCACTTCACACAGGTGATATTACATTATTCTGACTGACATAAAGTTGCATAAAAAGATTGAAATGTGTAGTGTTTTAGTCTGTTTTCTGACTTCTTAAGTCTGTCTGTAGATGCCCAAATCTTCCTATACGTAAAACAGAGAATGTACTTATACTACAGATAAGTTTCTCTGTCAGCTGACAGCATTCATGCTCATCCTGTACCTGCATAGGATGATATATCTGTAAAATCTGTTTATCTACTGAACCAAACATCATCAAACAAACAAGCCATCCATTTTTACACCACAGTGAGTCTGATGAAAGTAATGTCACATGTTGAATAGATTTCTGTTTGATACTGTAAAGCCATTTTCAACTTGTGACTTTTGCCTGTGGAGGACAGAGATGCAGAGGCAAAAAAAGAGAGTCTAGTCAGCATGTTGATTCTGCAGCTCAAGAGGGATGACTGGATCCAATGGGAGTGGACATACTGAAAAAAACTTGATACAATGGTCAGTCACACAAGACGGCCTGCCAGAGTGGATGGTTGACAAGCACCTGACGTCCCCACCCTTCGCACTTTTTAAACTTTGAAGCAGAGGAGGCTGCATCTCACAGCTATGAAAGCTCTTTGAAACTGACAGGTTGACATTTGGACTCATTTGGCAGAATGACTGACCAGGTGTGCAGAGGCAAGAAAGTGAGCAGGGTCTGAACCTCTCTGAAGTGCTGCTTTTCTTTTGTTCATTCTTTAAACAATCAATTTAATGGCACATTTAAAGTACAATATTATACATGCCTCCGAGGAACTATTTTCTGAAAGTGTGCGCTGTTACCCCCAATTAACACCTCTGACCTTTCTCTGTGACAGCAGGCTGTTTTTGCCTTTGAGCATGTGTGTTCCAGCTCACTTGAGCTCAGGCCTGAAAAGTACAAGTACATTAGACCTAGTGGGTAATTTTAGGGGGAATGACAAGGGTTGCCATCCCTCCTGACAGCAAAATGACCAAAATGTATTCCCCTTGTTAACACCCCCCCCCGAGGACAGTTGACATGATGACGTCAGACGGCATCCTGTAGGAACTCAGACTCATGACTGATTAATTGTTACATTTTAAGGACTGTGTTTCTATTTTACACTGCACTTCATTAACCTTTGTAACACCTCTGCTTAACAGCCCAGGAAACTTTAAAGACCAATTGCATGCTTTGTAACAGATTAGAAATTTGCTTGTGGTACAGATGAAATGAGCATGTGGATAAAAACCAAAGGGGTAGCCGCCACCCCCTGTTTAAGAAAAGAAAAAAAAAGAGAGTCTAAAGACTGGCAGCAGTGCACTTTAGACTAGCAGGCCAATAAAAAGCAGGCTGTTATGCAAGTGTTGGCCTGGTCTGAACAAAGAGCATCATAACAGCTGTAATGAAAACCAGAAAGAGTCGGCAAAACAACAAAGCTGCCATCACAACTCCAACCACACTGAGGAGAATTCACAAGCCCCCCCAGGGTTACCCTCAACAGTAATGGGCTGCTTCTTTTCTACAAGTACTTCTGACCTGAACCACTGTCCTTCCTTTTCATTTCTCTCCCCCCCCCCCGAAAAACTTCTCTTTCAGTCCATGCTTTACCCTCTCTCCTGTCTTTCTACACCTCTCTCCCTTTTTTTCCTCGAGCATGATACCACAGTAGGTTTTTCTCCCTCTGAGCGCTAGCAGAGCAACAACACATTCCTGTCCACATTCCAGCCTCAGGAAAAACAGTGTCCGGAACATAATAAAAGGCCAAGCACGTCATTTGTTTTTAAACCCGTTTGCTTGCTGGAACAAAGCTGAGCTAAGGGCAGGATTGGGCAAATGTGTTTGTGCATAAGAGACAGAGACAGTGAGAGTGATGTGTTTGTGTTTACAGGAATCTGGACGCTCGTGTGTTTTTCTGTTTTTTTCTGTGGCAGTGACTGTGTGATGAGTTCACCCCTTCTCCAACAACAATATACCGCACTGCCTCTGCGCAGTCACATGACGTGAAATACAAAAAATGTGGAAAAAACATTACAGACATGTTCTTATTGACTCGTATCTCCACTTGTACAGCCTATGAAGGTATTATTTTTTTTTATTTCTCTCCTCTGCCTTATTGGGCCTTTGTCCAACATGTCCATTTCAGGAAAATCCCCAAGTTTACAGTAACCTTGTTTTGGTTACCTGCAGGCTCAGGTATCTGCTACACAAACATATGCGTTGGACAATGGCACACAAAGACTGATAGTCACACGCAACACATTTTGGGCTTGTACACACAATAATTATCATAGGACGGCTGATAAGAGGAGCGCTGGACATGATGACGCTGTCCAAGTTTCAGCCTCTGTAATGGCGGTGGCAGGTTGAAGGTCAGGCCAGTTTTAATGGAGTGCTTTGGCCGTGGTTTATCCTTGGTCAGAGAGCCTCTTGACCTCCACATCCTGCCTGGAACAATATCACTTTCACTCCCCATCCTCTAAACCAACCATCACTCTCCAAGCATGACTGTGACTGATTTCAGTGTAAAGAGTCCCTGTTGACATTTCCCATCACTCATTTCTATTTTTGTCCTTTTAATCCATCCAGTCCACAACATTCACCGCAACCCCCCCAAACTCTCAATTTCTAAATGTCTTCAGGTCATGTGGTATCTGATACTTAGAGTCAGTCCATAGCACCGCTGACCTCATCCTGTCCTCCTCTATGTCCGTCTCTCCCCACACCCCCGGTCCCATCAGCTCCTCAGGAAGCTAATAATTTCCTTCCTGTATTCGACACAGGTGGCGAGATTGCTAGCAGAGCCCATGTTTGAAGGTACCATGTGAGTGTGTGTGTGTGTGTGTGTTAGTGCATGTGCAGGAGTGTTTACATGTGCACCAAACAGCAAAACCGAAACCAAAATGAAAGAAGCGACAACCAAAAGTCAAACTGGCTCATAACCTAAGCAACAAGTTTTACTACTTGACTCCACCGATCAGCTTTTGTTTACTTCTTTATGTTATCATATCACCCTTGATTTGCTTTTTAAAACTGCACATGGATTTAAGTTTACATATGCTTCACTGATATAATATTAAAAAAATTTAAAAAAGGTGTTATAATACAGTATATTACATAGACTCACCACGTTTGAGCATGCGGTCACATGGTCGCATGCAGGCAAGCAAATAGATCTGTGCTGAGAGCAAAAGATTCAAAAACACAGACGTAAATGCAGTCTTTAAAATATTTGAACCCATGAGCTATCTTGAATAGTTTTTTATTTTCTTTTTTCAAATTTATCTATCTTCATGCTGTATTTGTTTATATAAACAGTTGCTGAATGTCCAGTTGTTGTCAAATTTGAGAGTCAAGTCGGCACTTTGGCAGCAAAAAATAACCAGTGCAAGGAAGAGACAGTCTTGTGGACACATTGGCCAGAAGAATTGTAGTCAGACAATAGCCAAAGGGTTCAAAGGTTGTATCTTTCTTGCAGCAACGAGTAAATGTAATTACTGCTTCCGGCCCTGCATGTGATGGCAAGGCATGCTTGTACTTTTGTAGCATCAAAATTGGAATCACTGTTTTTGTCCTGTAATTGTAACTGATTTGACAGAGATACCCCACACAGGAAACATCAAAAGGCCAAAGTTTAACAGCCCACCAATAAACCAGCAGTTCTTACAACCTGCTTTCATATGACCCAATATCACACCAGCACTCTGTCAGGACTTGAGGGACCAATAACTTGTGTCATTAATGACCGCTGTTTATCCTGCCTCTTGACCTGGACATCTCTCGTAAAAGTGGAAGAAAAAAAAGTGAGCTCCACCCATTTTCTCCTTCTTCACCATTGAAGCCACAGCCTGTTTCAACCTTCAGCCCTCTTCTTTTGTGATCAGCTTCACCACTCACACTCACACACATCACTTTACAGTAGGCTAAATGTTGCTAGGCAGCTTCATCTCTTCATTTTTATTGATATTGCCCACTTGTCTTGGTAACGAATACTGCAATGTCGTTGTGCCAAAGAATATGTTGTGTTAAGCAAACGGTAATAAATGTCCTGCTCTTTACGTCTCTTTCTGAGTGTCTCGCTTTCGCTCCCCTTCTGTCTCACACTCGGTCTTGTTTTCCCTGTAGTGGTCTTGATGTTGTAATCCACACCTGGACAGGCGCCAAGCATGTCTGCAGACACCTGCGTCAGACGGACCGAGAAAAACAAGAGTGAAAAGAACAGATCCCGCCCCCCTCATCTCTCTGCTCCCTCTCTCTCCCCGCCGTGTCTCCCTCTGCGCTCGTCTGTGTTTGTCCTCGGCCCCCTACTCTCTGCGAGTTTGACTGGGTCATGTGACTTCCTTCCTGTTGTTTTGACCCTGGGTTCAGTCTGCCTCAGGGTCAGTGTACCTCCCCCCTTTGCTTAATAAACACAATCTTAAAATCTCAGTGTCTTTTTACTGCACCCCCCACCAGCCACCCCCACCCCTGTGTCCCTCACAGACAGACAGACAGAGCGGGAGAAGCAGAGGGAGAGAGGTGGGCCTCTGCTGAATCCAATTGAACTTTGGAGGAACTCAATGACCACGCTCCACTCCTCTTTATGGCGCTCTCCGGCTGACCTTTCTGTCTGTAGAGGACGGCAAACGATGGGGGGTTGGGGGCTGGCCTCCTGTTATGGCTAGCTCAAATAAAGAAGACCCTGTGTTGGATCCAATATTGATTGTTGGATAAAAACTACTGTTCATATCTGTTGGGCAAAGTGAGTACATCCCTTTCCTCCTTAGCACCATCCACGACTGTCCTGCATGATACTCTGTTTTTCATACAACTCCTCATTACAACATCATATTTTTGGCTTCAAATAAGTAGGTCTAGAGGTCAGTATGAACAACGCAATCCAAGGTCATCAGAGCATGAAGTTTACCCACAATCCCTGTGTATTTCAATGCGTTAACTCCTGGATTATCAGAGGTTCTGCTATCTCTCAGTTTTCCCACAGCAGCAGGCGTCTGCTCCTATCTGAACACCATTCACAACACTTCCGACTCAGAACAGGCGTCAGACGGCCTGCGGTGGATCCACTGGTTGCCATGGTTACAGATAAGGCTGTGCGTTATCACTCTCTTCAGCTATGGAAAGCACATGACCGTGAATTGTAGTACAATCGGTTTATGCGTGTGTGTGTGTACACAGTGGCAGCGTCATCGGCTGCATGATCAGAATTCTTGAAGGTGAGAAAAAAAAGACACTGATGCAGAATAAAACTTAATGAGCTCAAAGACGTGGCAAAAAAAGCAATCAGTCAGTGAGTATGAATTCAGTCTCTTCACTTATCAGCTTTCCTGCAAGTGATGAACTGGAATTTGCTCTGAGAGAGAAAGAGTGTGTGTGTTTTGTGCGTGCGAGCATGGAAAATGCGTTTTACTCCATGTACATCAGCTGACAGAGAGAATCTCTACGCTGATTTTACTGCTGTGGGGAACACAGGGTGCTCAGCAGTCCAAATTAAACCGCCTTCAGCTGCGTAACGTTCTGTTCCAAGCTTGGGAACGATGAGCCCCCTGGCACAGCAGCAAACATAAGACTGAGTGCTTCTCAACGCATTATCCAAGTAGAGCAAGGTGACCTACAAGTTTCATGTCAGCCATTTGTGCAGCAAGTGGAGTTGAGAGGATGATTTTCTCCTCGTGAAGGTGCTGGTGTGTATTACTCCTGGAAGATTGAGGTATAGGAATAGAAACAAACAGAGAAGTAAACCTTAAACTTTTCTGGCTTTATCTGTCTGTAAGTAATGAATTACACTTAAAGGCAACAGAAACATGCTGCAAAAACAAAAAAACATAATAAATCCCAGAAACATTGTTCAAAAACATGAAAAAAAATGCCATTAAAATACAGTGACATGATGCATAAATAAGAAAACATAATAAATTCCAGAAACATTCTTCAAAAACAAGAAAACAAAACAATAAAATTCAGAAATATGTTTCAAAAACAGAAATCACCATAAAATACAGAACGTCACATCAAATTAAGAAAGTCATGAAGAACACAACAGGGAAACAAAGAAATTTTCCAGAGGACAATGAAAAATGCTCAACATGCCTGAACACACCTGGACCGCACTATTTGTCATCATGGTTTGTGATTTGACAAGACATTTAATTTGATTATCAGTCTGTAGAGTTGAGTAATGAGCCAACAGTGAAACACTATTTGCTGATAATCCAACATTAGCCTTTTGCTGATCACTAGCTTAGCATTTTAAATCTGATTGTCTGAACTCTGAACAGAGCTAGACTTCCTGTTTCCCAGGTGCATCCAGCAGCAAACACATCAGAGGGATATCAGTCTTTTTTATTTATTTACTGAGACAATAAGCAAAAAAATGTTTTTCCTAAATCCACAGACTGTTCAGTTAATGATGGCATTAAATATAAACTGAAGCTGGATTGAAAGAAACTAGACCTGATCTTAAACTGCCATCGTGACTTTCATAGAAAAAGCTGCTCAGACACTTATTCATTAGACCGAGTTTACATTTGCCAGCACATTTACGCAATGAAGTGTGTGTCTGAGAGAGCGGAAACATAAACAGAGATTTCTGCATGCAAACACAGCAAACATTTTAAGGCCTTTAGGAATGTGGCCATGGGCCCAGAAACTATGTTTTGAGAAAACAGGGGAGTTCAGCTTATTATGAACCTGAGGGTTACACAGCTGAAGGTGAAGGAGCTGCTGAATGAGTGGTGGTGATGGTGAAGGAGGGGGCTCTGCTTGATGAGAGCTGTGTACACACTTAACTGGAGTCAGTCAGGAGTCAGCAAACACGGACCTACCTCAACACAGAGCTGTCTGTCTGTCTATCTGTCCGTCTGTCTGTCATTCCCTTCAAGCCTTCAGGACAGGATGTGCTTTGTTTACTCATTATACTGGATGAACAGTAGAGTTTTCAATTCTGAATGACTGGCAGGTGTCCATTCATTTTTAGTAACTGGACAATGTAACTTCTCTACTGTCTGTCGATGAAATTTGTCAGCATCATCACAGCTGGGTTGTTTGTGAAGGAGTAAAGCAAAACACTGCAACCAAGAAAAGAAAGGTTGTACTCAGCAAGCCCTTAAGCATTTTGCAGACATGAATGCACGTAATGCTCACAAAGATGACAAATCCTGCAAGAAGTCAACATTTAACAGCCAGTAATCTCTCTCCTTGCAAATGTGCATAAAAGTCTCCAAATTTTAGGATGAATTGGTTAAATGGCCCTCTAGGCCACAAATTGTGCACATATCTTGGGCAAACTAATGTCTATGTCCAAACTTTTCCTGTTGTTTATTTTCCGTGGATTGTTAGACATATTAAGTAGACATAAGAGTTTTTGTCATTTTTTTAAAGGGGCCAAAGAATTCAGCTCGACTAAACTTTCAAATCCAGGTGGCAACATATGAGTTCATTTTAAACAGGGAGACATTCCTACAGTACTTTTGATTATCATTTTATTCCAGCTGGAGCAGGTGAACAGTTTCAGGCTCCTGGAATCAGCGTCACAGAGATCCTGTCATTGACATCACACAACTCTAGCTGGGTAGGAGATAGCTCAGAGATAGTTTTACTTTTTAAGGACACTGAAGAAGGCAAAATTTCTGCACCTGTTCACTGAAGCTTTCAGGCCCAATGAAGGAAGACGACTTCAGCCACTCAGTTATTACAGGTCATGTAGACGGTGTAGCCTTTAAAAAAACAGTTCAACTGCAACAATAAAAAACTGCTTTAACATGAATGTGACGTCACCCTACCACCTCCTGTTTTACACTGCATTACTCTTTGTTTTGAAAGTTTAGCTTGTAGATGCATGTGTGTGCATTAGCATGTTCTTGTATTTGGGGTGGGGTGGGGGGTAAATTACGTAAAGCTGCTTTGTATGCTAATGAGAATGCCAGTGAATTGATGATAATGACATCAGTTATCAATACCAAATCGATTACTTTCATGTTTTTCGTTTTGTTTTGTTTATCTAAAAGAACCTGCAAAGGAAATTTGAAACAAACTTTAAACTGTTATGTCTTGGTGAGTGAATCTTGACATGGGAGACATCTGTTTGTTCCTTGTTTTTTGCTGACAGTCAGCATCACTTTCCTTTATGCCTGGTTAATGTAATTCAAATGACTCATATTTTTTTCAGCAGTCATATGTAATGTTTTGTTTGAGGTACCAACAAATGATGTTGTCCTGGCGATACGAGGTGTTTTATTAAAAAAAGGCTCATGAAAGCTGTTTTATTGAAGGCAATGACAAAAGACATATTTATTCATTTAGTTTTGATGCTCATTGAGCCTCTAAGTCAAAATTACAAGCAGGACAAAGTTAAATTGTGACCACCTGCTTGCTGCAGTTTTGCTGACTGAACTCCCAATTTCAACATACTTCCCTTTACTGTTTAATGCAAATAATACACCAATAGCATCAAGGTGTTGACTTCAGAGGTGCGTCATGATGGTTTTTTCTTCACTTGGATAGACAAGAATCCTCTTTGATGTGATATATTGTCTGTGTGGAGCAAAAGTTGCAAATACGTCTGTTCTGAATGTGTAAAAAAAAACCACACACTCATCTTATCTGAGCATGCACACACCCACCAACTGTGATGTTTAACAAATATTTTGCCATTTTTTTCCTGAGCTGTTTCACACATAGGAAGCCTCGGGGCTGTAGTTTCGAAATATTTCAATTTAATGGAAAGCAAAACTCTCAACAGTCATAAAATGATGGCACATTTACTGTCGATCTGAAATGTGTTTTTCACATTGTTATTCCTCCCCCACCCCCCGATCCTGTATTACCAGCAGATGGGTTGCAACCTCCATGTGGAGAGCCAGCTATGTCAGATACAACTGTTTAATTCAAGCTCACTCATAAATGCTTGCAAGCAGTAGATCTATCCATCTTTGTGTTGTGCTTTTTAATTATTGTTATATGTAGATAATGCGGCAAATCCATGACAAGATTTAATCCTGCTGCCTTTTCCTATGCCAATACCCTAAAGAGCAGGCATCACAGTGTGTGTGACAGAAATCAGATGACAGAAAACGGTGTGTGTATGTGTGTTTGGCGTGTGTTTTTGTGTGTGTGTTGCCTGCGTATGCTATGCTAGCTGTGTACTAATACACAGATCGAGTGGGGATATTTGTTTAAGGATCACACCGTTCTGATAGGATGAGGAGGTGAGAACCATCAACCGGGAACTGAAACAGTGCCAGCGCTCAAACAGACGAAACACAAGCACCTGAAAAAACACTGAATGGATGGAAGACCGAATGACCATGAGGACAAAAAAAAAAAAAAAAAATTGCATTTTTAGTTCCATGGCTGCCATGCTGAATTGTATTTAAATACTATACCAATAATCCAAACATGTCAAAAGGAACTGTCAAGTGAACTAAAATGTGAGTGCAACATCCCAATTCAAATTCGTTCTGTCTGTTGCATGTCAACACAGAGCTTTTCTTTCATGTTATTGTACGTGATGTTACACTAATGAAAGAGGTTATATGCCTGTATAACTGTGCAACACCAGTATCTAAATCCAGGTTCTAAAAGGAGGATTATTAAGCAAAACAAGACTGAAATCCTTTTGCAACAACTGGGTGAATTTATTCACAAATAAAAATAAATAAAAGGTTTTTTTTTTCTCAGGACTGGTTCACCCTTTGAGTTCTGCTGTAAAAAAATGGAAAAAATAAATATAATGAACCACATTCAAGTGAACTCAAATGTAACTCTGTTCTTCCAGAGCTCCTTAATCACACAGAAATAAATAAATAAAATGACTCAGTTAACCAATCAAAAATACTGTACCCGGGTACTTATAGTAATTAATTAAAATACATTTTCCTCTACTGTTCAGTAGGATTTTTCCAAAAAAATAAGTTCCTTTTCCAGTTCAGTTCCACTCAACAATTAGAATTCCTTTTCCCCCGAAAAGCTTAAGTTCAGTTTAGTCAAGTCAAAAATTTCAGTCACCGCGTTTCCTTTTATACTAATTCAGTCTCAGTTCAGTCATGTAGGGCCCCCTTTTTTTCCACACGTGTCTTTTCTTGTGTCAGTTCTTATCTGGAATCCAGCTGAAGTTCATATCCAAATCCACCGAGTGGCTCCACTTGAAGCTGTAGCGGCGGCCGGACTGCCGCTCGCGCGCTGAAACCGCCTCGTTGCCGTTGTCTCCACTCAGAAGTCAACCATAAAAAAAACAACCTGCATGGCGTACAATTTAACCTCAGTTAAAGTCCACACTGATCCTTTAACACATGCAGCATCAGTAAACATTTGTTCGGTTCGTTTCATTATCTCTTATCCTTATTCACACAATCATAACACAAATACACACGCTTTTAAGAAAATACAACTTAAAAGACTATTTCTTCTTCTGCTAACAGTGTTATAGATCGGCATCATAAAATCAACACTGACAAGCATTTTTTCCAAACACTCTACATTTCTCCGATTGTTTTTTTCCATCATTCACGTCCATGACAGGAGCAAAAGCTAACAAAGTTAAGCTAGCACTGAAAACAGAGCACACTCACCGGAGAATTGTCATGAACACACATCAGTTAGTAGTTCTCTTCAATCTTCTGACAACACACAAAAAAGAAGACTTGTACCTCTTCTTGAACATAAAAAAATATCAAACATAATCATATCTATTAACGTTTCCTCCTCACACAAAAAGTATGGCTGTAGTCCTGTTACGCTTATCCCTCTCTTTACTTCCTGTTTTTTTTTCTTCTTTCTATCGCAGACTTTTTAGACTCATTTGAGCACAACATTTCTTATGCTACTACAAACAAAAAACATAAACACTTTAAATGAATACACTACATGTTAAATTTATGGGGGCTACATTATGATGTTAACTGTCTCTATAAAGCTCCCATTAAAGGTCCAGTGTGCAGTATTTAGGGAAATCTATTTGTAAACCATTTAATGAACTGATACAAATATTTGGAGTTATGTTTCCAATAGTGTAAAATCACCTGAAAAGAATCCTTTTCATCTACAGAGGGAGCGGGTCCTCTTTCATAGAGTCGGCCATGTTGCACTGCCATGTTTCTACGGTAGCTCAGAATGGACAAACCAAACACTGGCTTTAGAAAGGGCCCTTCAACATTTTCACATTTGGTGGCCACCGTAGGTCCTCCTACATGCTTGAAATGTGAAGGTGAGCAAAGGGATATTCAGTCAGGTGCAATCTGCAACTTTACCACTAGATGCCACTTAATTCTTCATACTGGACCTTTAACATAATGTACCTTATTGTAAGGTTCAGAAGTAAAGTTTATTGTTTTTATATTGTAAAAAGAGTTAATTTATATGTTGGGTTAATTGTTAAAAATATATTTGCACTGTGTACACAGCCAACTATTTACATATTTACACATTTATATATTTACATTTGCACAGTTACAAGTA
>JAPZDY010000005.1:8535646-8546368 GCA_029783645.1 Ctenochaetus hawaiiensis
ATTGCGGGAAGTGAAGTTGTTGTGAAGTTGGTGTGCATGGGAGAACAGTAAAGCACTGCTCAAGAAATTATCCGTCTTCATCCTGCTGTCTCATTTTATAAAGAGTTGTCCAATTATCACCGACGAACCCTCACGTTACATTATTATTCGAAACATGTCACCCAAAATGGTTCACACTTACGGAGCTTGTTGTGAGCTACTTACTCAAACAGTATACACACATCAGCACAGTGTCCCCTACATTCACACACATCAAACAGTACTGATTTTGTGTATGTGTGTGTATATGTGGGCCTTTGAGTGCTACTCAGGTCTTAACCCTTCATTTTCCTAACAGACAGTAAATGCAGATGTCCTGCAGGTGACTTATGGGTAAATTAGAATGGACAAAGCAGCCCATTGTAGTATCATTCAGTAGCTCCTTTTTCAAACATAAAGAGGAACCAGCCATGCTATTAAAATTACTTACACCTCTTAAGTAGAGCAATTATAAAATTTAATTGGTTGGCGAAGGTTGATTAGATAGTCAACCAATGCTTGATTAATGCTGTCATGCTGTGCTGACTGTCACTCACACTTGGGGGAGGGTCGACATGAAGGGAACTCAGATCTTTTTGAATAAACACGTGTCCATGTACGTATACACATATGTAAGATCAAAAGAAAAAAGGTAGAGCATTTTCCTCCGCTGCCTCTGCCGCTGTGTCTCCCTCAGATGTTAAGTGGATAAATTGTCTGGGGTTTTCTCTAATCTTTCATTTTACCGCTGACAGCAGAGACAAATGAAGGAAGAAAGCTCGGCCACCACACAAAGGCGAAGCCCGAGGGACGAGGCTGAGAAACAGCTAACATTTCCCTCTTAGCATTTTGCTCATTCTTTAGATTTTACAGCATAAATGACTCTCCTCTGAGTTTGTGGAATGCATCATTTAATCTCCCTTTTAAATCTGAAGATGCATGGAGTCGATCGGTATTTTCACAAACTGAATACACATGTGAGCTGTGAACATGTGAACATGTTTAGTTTCCTCCTTCACAGACATACAGACCCCAGCATAGAGCCGCCACATGTTTGCTGCTGAGAGCGGCATGGATGTTAATGTAAACATGACGTACAGCAAAGAGAGTTCCTTGGAGAGACGGCCTGAGGGAGCACAATGGTTATGCTGCACTGACAAGTTCCCCTCACCCCCCCGCCCCCCATCCCCGTTGCCAAGGAAACGATACAGAGGTTATTGAATTTTCCCAGAGTTCCCAGGAATCCACCATTTGCATAATTTTGTCCTCTTTCTTTATGGTTTTATTGTAGGAGAACTGGAATCAAAAGCACCTGAAACTGTTCATCTACAACCTTTAACATAGTGTGTAACTATTGAGAGCAAAAGTAAGCTGCTGTGGTTAAAGTAGGTCTGTTTTTTTCTTTTTTTTTTAATATCTCCTTATACATCAATCTACATCAAACATATCTGTGCTTCTATAGCCACAGACAGACACAATTACACCCAATTACTGCTTCCCATGAGTCATGAGTACCTTACCTGACAGACATTCATGTGTGTCTCCGTCGTTCGACCTCGTCAGCATTATAGAGCCTTGTTAATTGCCGTGATAATTAGCTTTATCATTAAAGCTCACCTCTGTGTCTGCCGTTCTGATGACTGCTGGGTAAAAGGGGAAGGGATGGAGGGTGATTTCAGTGTCTGCCGTCTGGATTCAGGGAAGGCGGAGCAGACAGGATGCATTTTTTTGTTGTTCGTGATTTATCACTCCGTGTTATATGAGAAATGGATCTTTGTGGCTCTGCATCAGGCCACAATGTCAACTGGTTGGTTTTCAAGTTCAGATGGTGTTTCAAAATTTCCGTGGTGGGTATGATGAATGTTGATGTGGGTGTTTGTTTAGCTATATACTAACAACACTTACCTCTGCAGTGAGGGTGTGTGAGCACAGTAATGACTGTTCACACCGAACCTGTCACAGATCCAGGTTGAAGAGATGGTGGCTCACTGGTGTTTAAGCCGGACTGGAAGGTAATTCGTAGAAGGCCTTGTAGAGGAAATCCCGGTGATGTGAGCTGTCTGGGGGTTTAACAGTTCGGCTGGGCTGTCAGGTAGTCCGGGAATCTACAGAAAAGGAAAAACCATTTGGCGAAGCCTGACTGTTGCTGCAGGGTTTTTTGTTGTTGCGATTTAGTGATGGATGGATGGCAAGCAGGTGTGCTGATTCCTGATGATGAACAGGTGTGCAGACAGAGAGAGAGAGAGAGAGGTAGAGGGCAAGGTGGGGGGAGGGGGAACGAGCAGACAGCAGACAAAACCAAAACACACCACTCATACTAATCGACTGAAAACACACACACACGCACACAAAACACTCCTGACAGCCAAACAGATGTCACAGGCAAGTGTCAAGCACAAGAAATGTATCACCCTATAATTTGATTGATTTCATGAGACCTTTTCTCGATTACACTACAGAAAGAAATGATCTTATTTACAGATAAAGATACATTTGGTTTAAGAGTAATTTAAAAGAAATGATAATTATATGTCTTTCTTTACATAAAGCCTGCAGGCTCATGAAATATGTTTACCTCATTAAAGCTTCAACTACCCAGCAGTGCACAGAGTATTTACAATAGCTCCGTCTGAACCTCCTACTCCATTAATAATTAAATTCTGTTGGAGGGATCAGTCTTCATAATAATCACACTGACTTTATATTCGATACTTCCTCTGATTGCTTTTTTTCCTTGAGTACACTTGAATGCAAAGTTTTTCATTGAGCATTTAATTAGATAATCGCTTTTCGCTTATAGCTGCATTAATTGCTTTTGTTTGTTTTAATTTTGTTTTTGGCAACTTTAAGCAGGCTGAAAGCACAGCTGCGGCATATTATCACCTTATAACATTTTTATGAGCAAAGTGTTTGCGAATAGTTTATGTGATGTGCGCATTTGGCAGCTACGAAGCAACATTAGCATTTATTTGGTGTCGTTTCTGACCACCTGGCAAATGGAGGTTGGTATTAACTTCTGAGAAAAATATCTGGCTCTCTAGCTGCTAATTGTTCCACTATGTTTGCCTGTTAGTCGCTAACTTTGTCTGTCTGCTGTTTGATGTTGGGCAGGTAGCGTTCCCTCAGTTAATCACAGCTTTTTAGGCTAAAAAACATCTGCCTGCTGTGGCTGGAAACAAGGTTGATGAGAGCAGCAAAACAGTAAAAAAAAAAAAAACCTGTGAGCTGTAGAGCTGGATTCTTCTCCTCGCAGCTACTGTGTTAGTGATCCATTTCATGTTACACGAGGTCTCAATCCAATGTTTGTATGAAATATTCATAAAGCAGCTTTAAGAGCATGATTGGAGTATTTTATCTACCCACTGTGGAGTGGTGTTGTACATGCAGGGCGTCAGCTCAGTGAGTCTTTACCTGTGAGAGTTTGCGTTTCATCTGATGTTTCAAAAGCAGATCTGATATGATGGATGTGTCTGCAGAGACGGACCTAAAAGTCGTTAATTGAAAATTGAGACAGTGTTGAGATGATGTTATTGATTTTCACGCTCTCCGCGTGTAGTATACGTTAAGTCTGTGCCGTTGCGAGGGATAGGTGAAGAGGGAACAACTGCGGGGTCAATGGGGGATAGTGAAAACAGGATTGGGGGAGAACACGAGGGCAAACGGAGGAGAGATGAGGATCAGAAGGTTAGGTGAGGCAGTAAAGTGGGGTGAAAGATGAACATTATGGGGCCTTTAAATGCTTCGAAAAGAGCCGCCATCTTTTGCCGCTTCCTATATGTTAAGAGCATAACCCCTAAACCTTTGGCTATCATAAAGCCGGTGAAGGCTCATAGCTGAGGGAGCAACCCTCATAACCTCTGCCTTTTCCATGCAGCATCGATCAAAGTGGAGCAAGCCGGTCCCTCGACTGTTTATAAGTCAACATAAACCTACAAACCCTCCAACCAGTGCTCAAATAATCAATAGATGTAGGAATCCTGTTTACTCCTGTGTTTCGTGGCCTTTGAGATATCTCATCTGCTTCCTCTCTGCGGTTGCTCTCTCTCTTTGTCAAGCACACAAACATATGGACCCAAGGACAAACAGCGCTGTATGTCAGTCCGTCTCGTAAAGGTGGGTTGTCTCTATGATCCACTGAGTACGTAAAGGTGGTTTGTCGACCACGACAGGCACATGAGATCGATACCTGGCTTTCTTTCCTCTTATTGTGCAAGCCACATACAGTAGTTCCCTCTGCACCGGCACCCCCACCCACCCTGTTGAGCAACCATTCTTCCACAGAACAAAAACAATCTGGTCTGATCCAGCATGAGATGATGAGAACATTTTATGCAAATACTCACTGGAAAGACCTGTTATACATTTGTTTTTTTAGAATAGCAAAACTTTAAGGTACTATTAATGAGAACAATGTGTTCACTACTGACAGAAACACAAGGTCTCTTATGGTAAAACACAGTTTACAGTTTATTTAAAGGCCATCTGCATGTTGTAAGGTCACATGCTCTTGCATGCTCACCTGCAAGTGAACAGCAAGACCCAGCTGAGACACCCAAAGTTTGATTGCTCATGAAGCCCTGCTCCTGTATTTACAAAAAAGCACAACATATGCAGTTTTCATTGATGGTCGAGTCAGAATCATGGCAAAAAAAATTCCCATTATTCATTTTTGAAACAGCTGGTCTTTGATTTTTGACAGACATATTTAAAAAAACATACTTGTCATTTTGATTTGCTTTAAAGTTAACATTTATTAAAAATGTACTTTTTTTATTAGCATTAAATTAACATCTCATCAAGCTGGCTAAATTCTACGGCATGCATTGCTTTCAAATTACAAAGTGATGTGCTTGTTTTTGAAAAATTTACAGTCCTTTATCTCACAGAGTTAATAATCCAGTTCTGGGGCCTCAAAAGGTTTCATATCAAAGAGAGAACAGAAAGTGCAAAGGCACAAACACATTCTGACTCATAACACGGTGTGCATCGACATCCTACATTGATTTCCCCTTTACAAATAATGATCGACTCAAAATTTTATTCACGATGGCAAACTTTTTGTGCAGTGGATTAAGGTTTGTGTTTAACGACCAGTGAAATGCCCATAATTAATGTTAGTCCATACTGACTCCGTTAAGACTACCTGACAGAAAAGCTTAAAAAAAGAAATTTCACCCAGTTTTAAATGTTCCTCTTTAGGGAATTGGAATAAAGAAGATATTTAGTGGACACAGTGTGAACATCACAAATTGGAGAAAGACTTTTGGTGTGGCACCAGGGATGAAGTGTATAACTGGAACAGAAATGCAAGATGCACCTGATGATCCATGTACAAAGACTGTACTCCCTCATTTGAAAAGAGATCAAACCTAACATTCAAGATGTTTTTAAACATTTATATATGAATGAATAAGTCAGGTCAGTGATGCTGAAGCAGAAAGCAGGAGTAGAGTAACTCCTCAGCTCCAGCATCTCCACTGCACCTCATGAGTCTCAACACTCCAGAGGATGTCCATCCTCTCACAGATCGACTCCTACAAAACACCATCAACTGAGTAAATGATGTTGTCAAGGAGTTAAAGATATAATTCTTGTTTTAAGTGACATAAGCTGTGTACAATGAAAGATCAAGACAACTTAAAAGCGTTGTTTTTTTCCCTTATGCTGTTGGGCTAATTGACAATGAAGGTGAGTTATCTCATCGACAGTTCTGCTGCTGTCTTCAGCCTTTACTCTTATATGAATGCTATTTATAGACACAACACACACCTGGGTTCAAACTGCTCCCTAAAGTAGCCCTGAGGGAGTGATGACCACTAAAGAGAATCAGGAGAAAGTGAGGATATATAGCGAAGATGACCACGATCACTGGCCCAAATGGAGGACCGAAGGGTGTGTGTGTGTTTGATTCAGGGCTTATTAGTGCAGCACCAGGTGGTGGCTGTTGGTCCATATTGCCTCTTAGCCATTTTCCACCTCTTTCTGTGAAAAAGTGGACCTTTTCGACCAAGAATAAATGACAGAATGGCTTTGTTGCCACTTCTGGTGGTGGGAATAAATCAGGACACAGGCTTCATACTCTGTTAGTTTGGATTTAGATTGATGGCCAACACATATAAGGGAAAACCATCACTGTCTGTTGCTACTACTCCAGCACAATACAGTTAAGTAGTAAAGGGGCAAATATTTTCACACATCTTCTAAATCTGGTGTTTCATAAGAGCAAATGTTCATACATTTTTTATTTGAAATCACCAGAATACCCACTCTGATGGCTATTTGAATGTTTTGTGTACGTTTAAGTTCTGAGATTTATAGGGGTTTTTACATCAAAATTGTGAAAACCTCATGAGACATCATTGGCAAAAACCGGACAAGGAAAGGAAAGCACATTGTGTTATGTTGGAACACACCGCTGACATAATTAAGGATGTGTTTTAACTTTCTCTCACCTCACAAAAAGGAAAGCAAAAACGTCACTGATACAGATGCTGCCATCTTCCATTGGTTAAATCATTCAGAGTGGATCAGCTCCTGCCTATACAGCCAGCTGACCTGAGCGCAGTTTCTAGGGTTAGCTGTTAATCTGTAATCTGTAGCATCTATGCCACTGATAAACACCCTCTGACCAACACCCCACCGTAACTACATGTTTTGTGGGAGACGTGACTACACATATTTACAGTTAGGGTTGGTATTAGTTTGTGTTAGGTTTGGGGCATCCCCCTTAGTGAAACAAATTACTAACTGGCCTTTTATGCAAATATGCATACGGATAGAAATGCGAAACAAAGTAAACTGACATTGTGGTGCAACTCTTTATACAATTGACTGCTGACTCATGCCAACAGGAAAGAAAAACCTTTTTTAACCACCTTTTTTTTGGGAAAAACTATCTGCATGAGGCCAATATTGATCTAAACATGTTGGATCAAAAAATCTGAGTTCAACTGCTTTGAGTGTTTGAATATTACAAGGAATCATAAATCATTGTTCTTATCAGTAAGTGTAGAAAATTTGATAAACTGGTAGATAAGATTAAGATTTTTGGCAGTTTAGTTATAACGTTTTTTCTGAAAACACTGGACAAGCTATAACAAGACTCCAGGAACGAATATCTGTACAGAAAATGTAATTTATCTGCAGTTGTGTGTGATGTACAGTGAGCTAAGCCAGTGATCCTAATTTTACATTTCCATTTGAGCTAATGCATCTGTATGTTGACTTGAGTAAACTTGTTCTTGCATCATTTAATAACACTTGAAGATGTGCAATTAAATTCGAGCACCAGAGCTTTGTGGAATAAAAACTGAACAAAAAGCCAAAAGCCAAAAATAGAGACAACCTGCTTTTAAAGTGTAAACATGGTCAACTTAAGTCAACCTAAAAAAGCCTGAAATAAGGAAGGTAATTCACAACTGTTTTGTGTCATATTTCTCTTAATAGAATTTTTTTTAGCTTTATTTCTGCTGGGTGTCCTTGATTTTGTCAGTATTACATGTTGTTGACCTCATACTATTGGAACACAGTGACTTTAAAAATTAAAATTCCCAGCACTCAAATGTTGATTTTGATATCGGTCCTTCAGGGTTTATCACCACTTTACATCTAATTTGAGAATAAACTTTAGATAAGAAATACAATAAAAGCCAAACTTCAAAGTTCAGCTACCTTTTTATCCTTCCATCTGTTTCCTTTAAAAAACATGTCCATCAAGCTTGTTAATTTGATGTTTTAGCAAACTGTTCTTGCCGGCTTTTAATTAAATCTTTTAGCTAAAATGCACGCTGACTCATACACACCTGGGAGTGTGTGAGTCAGCACACTCTGGTAGAGGCTGTTTACTGTGACACACACTGACACATAACCTTCAGAACGGAGGCTCCCACACTCTTCAGCTGAAGCCTTCCAGTGGATAGTGCTGCTTAGGGGAAACATTCCTCTCAGTTACTCCAGCAGATTATTAATGTGGGAAGACGCGGCAAACTTGTTTCAGTTGACAAGATTTGTGCTTGTCCTGACCTGAATCTGAACAGAAACCGCCGCAGGTCAGTACATCCTGGGAAATTTGCTTCATGCTGACACTATATTAGGCCCTGCAAACATATTAGGCCTCTAAAAGGGTTGTTTTCCCTAAACTACATCAAAGCATATTTTCTTACTTACTTCAAGTGATAACAAGAGAACAATGCAAACTCAATTCACCTCTGTTGTACTGAATTGAAGGGAGAAACAAACGCAACCAGAACAATTTGTCTTAGTTACTTTTCATTGTGAGCAGGATTTACATGTTGCACCTGTGTAACTGTGCCCCACCACATTAATCTGCCTCTCTGTCTTAAAACATCAATGAATAAAAAACTCTGTGTTGGTCATTTTGCTTGTCAGTCCATATTTGTAGGATTCAGAGCTTTATGCAAATACAGATACACACACACACACACCCAACCAGTGGTGGTATGCATTACAGTGTATTTACTCAAGTACTTAACACAGACACAATTTTACGGTAAATGTACTGTGCTTGAACATTAACATCTTAGGCTACTACATATCACTTAAAAATATTGTACTTTTTACTCCCCTACATTTATTACTACTTTATCATAACACTTCTTTTCAGAGTAGCAATGATTTTGCATTTCCAAGGCAAAGATCAAACTTTATGCTGCAGAACCAGAGATATCATTTCAAAGGCATCACTTCTGTCAGTTTATTCCATTTTGCAATTTACCCTCTTAAGCCAGAGGGCTTTGTTCATCTGTTTTAACACATGCAGAATCCTTAAGATCTTAACCTTGATGTGTTACATTGGTGCACTTTCCCTTTGAGATTAAAAATGAGGATTTAATTATTTGATAATTTTATAAATATGACATATTTCTGTTGATTTAACAACCTGATGGCATGTCACCTTGACTACCTACATCATTAAAATGCTGTTTTAAAGTTTAATATATAACGGGATGTCACTAATAGGGGCAATTCTGCATTATATTAGGATCTAAAAACTTCATGTGCTATTGCACCAAGGATGGAGAGCCACAATTTTATTACCTCATCTTAGTCCTAGAATTTATTTTTACCTTTTGCATATGTGCACACACACACACACGCACACACACACACACACACACACACACTCACACAGGACTGGCATTGACACATTTGTGCTTTATTGCTGTACAGGTACAGTACTTATAAAACATTGGGAAGATAATTATTATGAAATATCACATACAATCTTTTTTCTTTCCACAAACACATATGTATGCAGGTTAAAATATACTGTATGTAATGTACAAAAGAAAGACTACAATAAAAAAACAGCACTATGAAAGGCAGTGAGAAAACCCAGTTCGGGTGCTAAAATATTTGTCTCTCCAGACAACTAAACATGGACTGGGGACAATGTAATGGCCATTCTACACTGGCTGTAGCACCAGAGAGCTGATCTCAGACCAGAGGACTTTTAGGTTCCTTACTAACAACGATGTCCGGCAGTAATCTGGCTGACAGACGGAGGTCATCAGGGATTGTATACAATGGAGCTGATATGTGTGTGGGTCTGTCCAGGTAAAAGTGGATGTAAATGGATGACAGGTGTTAAGATGAGGGACAGGGGACAGTGCAGTGATTCACAGTGCAGTAGGAAGCAGTTCTTCGCGTTAGACAGCCATTTTTACTTTGTCAGCATGAGCACATTATCAGGGGGCAGGACCAAAATGTGGTCATGTGATGTAAAAAACACTGAGAATGTTTGAAAGCAAAAAAAAAAACCCAAATAAACTCCTTGTTTTATAATTTCGGTCAACATGGTTGTACACAAACCATCACCTACAGGATTAAACACAGCCCTGATCATGATGAAGAACCAACACAGAGGCTAACTCCCTCTCATTCACATGGACGAGGTTGACAACTTTAGCTTGATCTTGGTTCCTTTCTGTTTCATGTGATCACAGATTGGTTCAGATCCTTGCGTGAATGCGCTGAAATATGCTATGATGAAATGTTTGATGTAGTTCTGCAATGCAGCACCACTCAAAAAAATCTCAATCACAGCAGGTGTGATCATGGAGCAAATCAATACCTTCTCAAAAATGCTGCATCGATACTAACTTGCTTTAAAAATAAAAAAACAAAAAAAGGACTGCATACATAACTTCTGAAGACAATCACATTAAGCAGTCAGGTACACTGTTTACATACAGGGGCATGTTCCAGTAATAAGATAAACAGGGTTTCATTGATGTGCACAGGCAGTAAAAGAAAGTTTTGCATTTATACATTCAGCCAGTCAGTAAAAAAGAAAATGCAGCTCAGCTGATTTGCCACCTTGGTTGTAAATATAAGTGGCCTTCACTAATTCCTCTTGGATATTTGTGCACCTCCACGCACCGGCAGCAGCTGGGATCGATCCTGTGATGGCGCTGCTAATTTGTAAGGCTGAATCAATCAGACACATTGTGGGTGATCAGTGGGAATGAGAAATCAATTAGAGCTATTGATACTTTGCGGCTCTAACAATTCTGAGCGATCGTCAAAGATCAAACAGCTTGTCGAGACACACCCAGCCCATTACAGAAGTCAACACGACACCACATAAATATTGTGCAATAAAACATCCACATACAATAAAAACATCTGCCTTGCATCAAAGGAACAGACCAACAGGGTCAAGAGGAAAGAAACAAACAATAT
>JAPZDY010000005.1:8548862-8574994 GCA_029783645.1 Ctenochaetus hawaiiensis
GGTCCCTCATGATCCCTCATCTGACTGCAACTCATTTTCATATTCTGTCTCTGGACTTTGAATGCATCACCCCACAGAAGCACATATGATTTACAGTTGGGATCCTTTTGAAGCGAGCACCTCTTGTTTTTCCTAACAGACACACAGACCAAATACATAGAAATGCACACATACACACATCATTCTCTACGGAGCACATCATCAGTCATCTGCCAGTCAATACCCAGGTCGATCAATCAGACAGAAATTCCAATTTCCGTCAGTGAGTAACACCCCCAGCCGGACTGAGCCTTGATGATCCAGACCAGATTAGGAACTAGAGGTTATACTAGTGGCAGCTGATGGGCTGTTTTCCTCGTGCTCAGAGTTGAGATTTAAAGAATAAGGCAGTTACAATACCGAATAAATCTGGTACGGTCTACAAATCCCATAAAAACACCAAAAGCAGCAGATTGTTATTCTGTGTTATAGTGCTCATAGCCCAACTTATTGGTTTCTGCTGAAGATATAAATCATTACAGACTCATAAATATATGGTTTCAATAAAAAGGCTCAGTATTTTGCTTAAAAACATGGGCACTCTGGTTTACATAAAAGTCACTTGAACAGAAGTAAATAGTGCATCTGTTGAGGATTACTTTCAGCTGCGAGTTTTCATACATTTGGTGCTCTGGTGACAATTTACCACAACAGGACTGTGTCTATATCAGTCATCATAGAAGAACATGTCGTCCTGTGCTGTTCACACAGTGTGGTTCATTTATGTGTTTTTTATTGGTTTTCTGGACAACAATGGAGATCAGTGGCCAATGAATATGGAGTATTAGACTTTGACTTGACAAGACTTGGAAGTACACAAGTCTATGCACTGATCTCATGCCACATATTTTATTAATAAGAACCTGGCTACTTCACAGCAGCATCCATGTACATCTGAATGCAACTTAACCGATTTTTTTTACTGCACAATTAGCCAAAAATCCACACACTTAGTACTATGTTAGTGTTAAAGATGGATAATTACAATTTTTTTACTGCATCTGTATCCGATTGGTACTCAGTATTGGCCGAATCAAAAAGTTCTGGTATCAAGAGGGAAAAATGATACCTGAGCATCTCTAATTTTTTTTAAATGTGTTTCGGTCTTTAATGGAATTTATTATCCACAAAAATTCAGAAAATATGTTTCCAGCAAATATTCTCACATTTGCAGAGTAAAGCTTTTTTTTATGTTGTCATCAAAATAATTCCTCCTTTGTTTCCTGCAACAGTTGTTCTCTCTGCCTCTCCCATTTTTTTTTTATCTCTGCTTGAGTTGGAACTGTGAGCTCAATCAAGTCAGCAGTGCTTATAATTTAACATTTTCTTTGCTATTGCCAAGCATAGAGTACATTTAGTAATGTATTACACACAGACATTGCTACATAGTCACAGACATTGACACACACTGAATTTATGCCAATAAAGGCACACTGCATACATTACATACTTTGACCTACATATGCAGCCAAGATCACACGCACATATCTGAAGAACTATTAGTATCTCTATGTACATGCCAGCAAACACACATACACGCACCATTGATTGATTGCCTGCACAAGCACAATACCCAATGACCTAATCCATAATTTACACCTCCTTGCCAGGCTATTCTCTGCACTGGCGCCAGCCAGGAACACCAGCTACTGGAACAGTAGACAAGTAGGAACACCGTGTCCTTCTGCAATGCATGACTGTACATGGACACACACATATAGACACACAGACACACACAAACATGAACACACGCAAACACTCACACACACATGCACACACACTCTCACAAATACAGTTTTAACAATCCAATCATTTTTAGAGCGGAGTTTTTGGGAGATGGATAGTTTTTGGACTTGATGACTGAAAATATAAATCAGTTCAGTAGTCATCTTCAAAGGTCAGCACAACATCATGGTAATATGGCATCGCTGCACTTACCTCATGCTAAAAACTCTCTCCTATGTCAAGTATGTGGACACTGCAACATCACACATATGTGTGACTGTGGAACATGTCATTTTAAAACCAAGGCGATAACATGCTGCTTACACAGTTTCTGCAGGATCTTGGAACCTGGCTGCAGTGATTTTCTCTAATTCAGTGACAAAGCTTTAGTTAGATGAGTCAAATCTTCCACAGTTGGTTTCAGAAAGCCATTTCTTTATGGTCATCACTTTGTACCCACAAAGGTTTCATGTTATTTTTTTAAGCAGTGGTTAGGCTTCATCACTGAATGCTTTACAACTAAGATTTCTTTTGACTGAAACTAAGAGGCCCAAACTATCAGAGACAGCCCAAGAACAGAAATATGCAACAATGTGTTCACAACTAATTTTTTATAGTGTACTCAACGATTTACATGGGTCTGTATTTCAGTGTCTTTGAAGCTTCTTTCTGCCAGAAAGCCATCCCAGTTTGGATTGAGGTGGCAGATTTCCATCATTTTAAGAGAAAGAACAGCACTGTAAGAAAAATGGAGCCTCCTTCATTAATTTTTCTGTTGACAGTGTGGGGATGCAGATGCAGAGGGCTCTGGGAAAAACAATGCAGCAAAAGGATTTCCAGCGAAAATGAGGTTTTCAGCTTTTCACTGAAAGCAAGCCACTTCATTTTGAACTGTTTTCTGTCTGAAATCCTGCTTACTAGAATCTCCTCACAAGGGCATCGGAGAAGGAGCCAATAACCAAGCCAGTGGGTTAATGGGTTGGTAATGTTATGGTAATGTTATGGTAATGTAGGATGACTAGTGGTCATTCTAAACTATCACAGGCGTGATATCTGCAGGGCAAAGAGTGTGATTTCAACCTCTGAGCTTCTCCTTACAAAAAACACACATATTCTACCGCCAAACAGCCACACATGCTACATACTGTGAGCACACCCACCTATGTATGGACTCATAAATGTGAGGTGAGCAAAATCCTATGTTTTCTGATTGATCCGTTTAATACTGTGTGTACAGCCCATCACACACTCAGCTCAGTATATAAATAAACTGCAAAACATTAGTGCTGCTTATAAACTAGGCGCTACAGCTTACATCATTTGGATGTCACTGACACTGGAAAAACATCAATACACGTTTTACATCTTTTTTCAAAAACACAAAGACAGAAAGGTCACTAAATTGCATCTATTTTTAGAAAAAAAGGACTGGGTGGAAAAAAAGAGGGACTGAAGTGAGGGGGAGATGTTAGGGATTATTGATGACCTGTGTGTGAGCTCTTTCCTGGAAATTTCACTGAATAGGTGGGTGACGTGGGGATTTCAGAGAAACTAGCATGACACCTTTACTCAAACACATGCTTTAAAACTGGTGAGCAGGGAATTCATGCAGAGACACTGAGGCTCCCTGTCTCAGTTTAACCTTCTCATCCTTATTCCTGAGAGCAAACATATGGCACAGACACACTCTACCATTTTTAAATGTCATTGCTTCTTCCTAGACTTTTTCTAAAGGAGAAAACAAAGACAATCAATCTCTGTACCATCCGATCATTTAGCTGGCACAACAAACAGTCTGTCCATTCTTTGTATGATTAGTCTAGACTGCTGTTGACTACTAACTACAGGAACCAAAACAAGACAGCCTATTCATTTCTAACTAAGTTATCCGTCCCCCTCTTCTTCCTTCATCCTTTTCCTTTCATTTATCCCATTAGATCTGCTAATCCTACATAAACACAGTCTGGAATGTGGCTAATTGAGAGGCATTCTGAGTTGCAGAGTTGTTCCCTTTTTTTGAATGAACTCATGGTAATGAACCTGTTCCAGACAACACACTAGATTAGTGAAGTAAAAAAAAACAAACAAAAAAACAAGATAAAAGTACCCCTTTTTCAGTGTTTCAGTGGTAACAGTCAGTCGCCACACTTTCACTGACCTCCTCTTGTTTAAAGATAATATCAGACAAACCAGAATGAAGTTTCAGAATGATCTTTAAGGACATTCAGCTCTTTTCAGATGTTACAACAGTGACAACAAAGAATCTGAAATGTTTTTGCAAAAGGTATAAAAGGGAGTCATATGATGGATAAAGCAACATAAAATCCCAGCAGATGAATATACGACAATAAAAAACTGCAGCTCTCCTTATGGAACATATTTACTTGAAGTTCAAGAGACAAGACTGTGCATCAGTGTTGGTATGCATGTAAATCAGCACATGCTAATCAAGGGTGGCATTAAAGAAAACAAGGATGCCTACGGTTCACTAAAAGATGCTTTTAACCAGCATTTATCAAACTTGATCACCTCTCATGTTTAGAAATTCACAATGTCATTTTTGTTTTGTTGCTCGAATGTAGAAAATCTTGACAGGACAGAACAGCTCCTGTGAGATGCCGACTTGCACACTGATGCCTCAGGTGGGAAAATATTTTATATAAAAATCATCACTAGATTAAACTTAACTTGAATAACAGCATACTTTATGCATGTCTATTCATTATGTCTACACCAAATGTTTCTGCCAATTTGCAGAAAAGAAGATGGGCTTATTAATATTATGTGTAATAATTTCAATCACGGCTGCGTATTGTTTTTTGGACTTCTTTCTAAGGAGTTCATAGAAGGTTTGAATGTGAAAATGACATTTGGTAAGGCACTAGATTAGAAAATGCTAAGTGCTTAAAGTGATAATGTGCAGGTATTCAGACAGTATAGTAAAACTCAAGAGCTGCAGTTTCTTTTACAGTGATGAGGGATAAAGAAAGGGGAAAGAAGCAGCAGCATCACCAATTCTAGGATCAGACTTTATGCCCCCAACAGGAGAAAGAGCACATACCTAATCTGATTCCAGACCAGTGGTTAAAGGACAAAGAGCACATGTAACGCACAGGTAGAGCCAATGATGTTCTGCAAAAGCAGTGGTTTTCAAGATTTATCCAAATTTTATAAATATTTGAATCTTTGGATCAAAACTACAAGAAATTTTGATCACAACATTACTGTGATTTTTCTTGCCAAAAAATACTGCTCCTTGTTTGAATCCACTGTAACAGCACAGGATCAAAGGTTAGCCCAGTTTCTGTATTCCATGTAGGAGCAAAGTAAAAAAATGTTTAAAGCCACCTATCAAGTCTACGGGAGTCATTTTTACTGCAAAAACAGACTTTGGGTGGAGTTTAACTTTAACCTCAGAAAAAACTTCTGAGGCTTTTTACAAAATGAGGATCATTACTGTCATGATCCCACACT
Source organism: Ctenochaetus hawaiiensis (assembly GCA_029783645.1). NCBI lineage: Eukaryota > Metazoa > Chordata > Actinopteri > Acanthuriformes > Acanthuridae > Ctenochaetus > Ctenochaetus hawaiiensis. The sequence goes on from JAPZDY010000005.1 coordinate 8,554,101, forward strand.
GGATCTATGAAAAACACTGCTATTAAGGGTGGAGAGCAGCGAGGAAAGACATACACTCACCACATCCCTACATGTGAACAGGGCTTCCAGTGAGCCCCACTGCCCCCCCCTCGCTGATTTAGAGGGCAGCCCCCGCACCGAACGGAGAAAAGTTGAGATGACCCCTCTGGAAGATAAAGGTGGGAGTGAAAGTAATGGCAAAGCTCATTAGAATCAAAGGGGGACAGAGAAAGAGAGAAAAAAGAGTAATTTTGCTACAGGAGAACCGCAGCAGGGATGAGTTTCAGAACCTTTGTAAAGGCTGAAATGAGACAGCCTTTAACAGGATGTACTGGCACATCAGTAGTTTATCTCACATATAGCCAAAGCTTCAAAAAGATGCATAAGGTGAGTTCACCCTTGAAATGTAGTCAACCAGAGGACTGTGAAGTGGGTACACAGCGTGCCAGAACATCTCTCGTGTCTTGTGAATGGTCTGCCCTTCGCTTCTCTAAAAGTGGGACACTGCATGCTTTGCTCATTCTTGTGGTTCATGCACCACTGACAGTGACACTCAATCCCTGACTGATGCAGTCTGTGATGAATATGAATCAGTTTCCATTTGGTAAAACCATCTCATGTGTGTGGACAAGGGAAATACAGTCTGCAGTCTGGGAAACACCATGCAGTGATGCAGCAGTCATTAACCTGTAGAAACTTCTATGACTATTCCCTACATGTGCATGTAGCAGGTGTAGGCAAACACTTAAGTGCTGCAAATATTCGGAGTTATATCTCTTGGTCATCATCAGTATGTGTGGTTCCTGCATTTTTGTGACCTCTCTTTTGCCATTTTGCAATTTTCCCGACTCCCGAGCAGAAGCAGCTCCATGTCTGCGAGGATCTCCATCAACAGGCCTGGGGTGACCTGAACTGCATGTTTAGTTTAGTACTGTACTGAGGCGTACAAACATTTGTCGCAAACCACCTGGTACAATAGCTAGAGAAAGATGTCAAAGGATGTAGTGAAAGTTATTGCTTTCACCTGCTACAAGCCCATTTTACTGCAGCACTTTGTTCATTCATAATAGGAACAGTTTCAGAGACATTCGGTGACACTTTGTATTGAAGAGCTGACATAAAATTTTACACTAAGCTCACAGCTGTCTGACAACAGGCATACAAAACTACACCTGAGCCACGATTAACAGGTCTCTGTATCTCACCAGCAAAAAGTACAAAAGTGTGTGTGTGTGTGTGTGCAGCAAAGTCAAAAATAAGTGGAATGTATCACTAAAAATTAATTATATATTAAAAACCTTTTTTACCAAAAGATTGTGTCCACTTTGTCATCTGAGTTTTCAACTACATTTATCAGAGCCTGTGTGTGTAAGTTTTTGCAAAGCATGTGTGTGTGTGTAAGCTTTTGTGCAAGGGTGCAGAACACTGAATTCAATCCTGTAACCATACACTGGTCTAGAGCAAGAGAAAGCTCACATGTCATGAGTGATACACGTTGTTCAAAGAAGTCCACTTTCCTGTTCACTCAAAATGTCAACAAACCCAAAACAAAACACAGGCCTGATAAAGCTGTGTAGTCAGCACTGGGTAATGTGGGTGTATGATTTTAAGCTTGTGTATGTGCGTGTGAAGGTTTGTGTGCTACATAAGGAATTAGACAGTAAGGTCATAACAAAAGAAAAAGCACCTGTTGGCATAAGTATATAATGTTAATATAATGTTCCTTTATGTGTGCAGCTGCCTTTGTGTGCTTACCTGAGTATGATGGCTGTCCATGTGCCTGTGCAGAGAGGCGGAGCTGGTGGAGTTTGACTTGCTATGACTCTCATCCTCCAGTGACCCTGAGCACACAGAAGCACATTACAAAGCATGAAACATCTGACAGGAAGTCCACCCACACACAGACAGGTACAGCCTGAAGGACACCTCACATTTCAAATGCAAGCAATTGACAGAGGGTTGAAAAAGCTTTTTTCACACTGCGCTTGTCAATCTTTCTAAGCATTAAAAGAATGTTCGAGCCTCTCTCTGGCTGCAGCTGGAAACCTGGGGACCTCTTTCATGAGATGTGTCATCTTCTTTATTTATATCACTCATTATGTTATGCCCTCTTCTCCAGGGCCTGTGTAGTGTGCTTTTCATTTTAGGTATCTCAAAGATGAGTCTAAGTGATAATGTGACCTTGTGGCGACTTGGACCAAAGGGTAAAATTTCAGTTTCATCTGTCGTGAAAAAATGCTTGTTTTACTCCACAGGTTAAGTCAGTAGTGTCATACTCTTTGTAAGACATTGGTCTATTCTTTATTTAGATACTTTAACTCCTTTCAGGCAAACTGTTAAGTGTAAGTACCTTTATATTCATTGTGTAGTTCTATGTTTGCTCATAAACGTGCTCACCTGCACTTTGCACAAACTCACATTAAGTATTCAACTTAAACTTGATATTGTCTTGCGGCTGTACATACATGCATTCTGAGGTTTCCTTTTCTTTAATTTTTCTTTTTTTTCCAACTATTTTTAGTACACAAGTTGAATCAGCAGTGTTTGCTTCATGTTTTTTTATTTACTCAACAATTGTTTTTGCTGCAATAATAAAACTTGTTTCACTCTTCCTTAAATTTTACTTTGACAATGCAGTGAGCCACCTTAGGAAAAATGTTGTGATTTGAATTATCAGTGTAAACGTTACCGTTGGAGATTTGGTTGCCGTTCTCTACGGGGGCTGGGCTCGGGGAATGGGGAGAGTGGTTATTGGCATTCTTGTCCTGAAGCTGCAGAGATGGCGAGGTTGGGCCAGAGCCACATTCATCTTTCCCTGGCAGATTGATATTAGAATTGAATCCTGGGAAGAATACAAAGGGACAACAAAAGGAAACACATCACATGCCAGTGAATGTCATACACAGAACAATGGATATTAGATGTGGTAAACATTTAGATGCATAGCATCAATAGAGCAGTCATAGTTTACAGATAATTCCAAAACAGTGCAAGACATCTAATGTTTAACTGGTAATGCCGCAACATTATAATTTGATGATATTTTACAAATTTAAAATTACCCTAATATTGTTTTAACTTCAAGGATCTTTTCACACTTAGCCCCACCATCTCCCGCATATTTATCCTAGCTTTTGTAAAAAGTCTTTATCTGCTCTGTCTGTCTGTAAGGAAGGTGACTCCACCTGACCTGCATCTGCCCCTGCTGCTGCCTGTCAGGGAGCACAGGCTCTCAAACACTGAATGAGTAAGCGACTGTGAGTACATATGTGTAAGGGTGTGTGAATGGGATTCGTCAGCTGCTGTCCCACAACGGGGATGCATGCCTCTTGGTTCCCCCTATGATCACAAGGTGTCTAAATATAAATTTAGCAAACTCTGCCATAGGTCCCATGGGGTAACTGTGCACTTCTGAGGTACAAAAGACCAGGTAGATTAAGGACTGCATGCTTGTAAAGAGATGAGTCACTGGAAATTTTCAGATTTTTTACAATAAAGACCTTTATGAGGGAAAATTGGACTTTTATCCAATTTTGCAAAATCTGTATGTTGCTGTTAAGGCATGAGGTATGTTATGACAGTGATTTCCTGAAGCTGGCCAAGACCACCTGCCCACTTCGCATTGCATTGCTATGGTTTTCTCATTCCCTGAAGATGAAGAAAAGGAGAAGGAGGAGGAAGGGGAGGCAGCTGCTCTTCACAGAAATGTCTGAGATAGCAGCTGTAACCCCTGGCCACTCCTCGAGCATCAGGTATCACACTCAGTCATTTAACAGCGGAGAGGGAACGGAAGTAGGCCATCCTGTTAAGCCCTTTGGTATCCCTTTTGCGCTCTGATCTAAGCAGACCGCCTTGCTTTGCCTACTCAAAATAACGGCAAGGTTGTGAACCCCAGTGCCAGGTTCCCTCATGTCACACACACAGTTTCCATGACGCCAGCGCTTTTCCTTCGCAGGTCCAGCTGCTGATGAAGAGTCAAGCACCAGACATCACGTGAGGCATGTACGTCAGCCTGTGCACTTGCTCTCATACCGTCTCTTATAAGGAGCTGAGCTTCCTAACCCTCGAACTTGTAACAATAATAGAAGTATGACACAATTGTGACTTAAGCTAATCATGCAGCTCCAATAATAATATTTAAAAATTGCATAATATCAGCATATTTCAACATGACACATCAGCAACAAATACTTTCACTTCATTGTAGTTTTTCTCATTGCGGGGATATCCTGCTTGCTGTGGCTGGGCAGTCACCCTGCCATCAGTAGAACATGAGTGAGCTGTTTAATATTTCATACCCATCCTCATCATTCTACTGCTCATGTATTATTAAACCAGCCACAACTAATACACTTGGAGGAAAGAGAGACTTAGATAAAAACACTGAAACAATGCAGCTTCTACATTATTCCATATGCCTGTGTAGTCCCGAAGTATAGATGGGAAATTCACCACGAAGTAATCTCTTTTTGTGTTCGAAACCTCCGACCTTAGGATCCTCCCTTTTCATTCACTAGGTGGGACAAATACGTTTGGCCTTGTTCTGCAAAGGTCAAACCTTTGCATCAGTGTCACAGAGCCTGTATGTGCTCTGCATGTAGTGCACTGAGCTCAAACTCTGGCTCATACTTACAGCACAGTGTGATGCTAAGTGGGCTGCACCAGCTAGCTCATTAGGTAACATGTTCGAAGGCAGCTGCAGCAGCCAAAGGGCACTGCACTGGAGACTGTAACAAATGGACTGCCTCAAGTGGGCCAAAGAGGGTGGCTGGCTACGACACCTGAATCAATGTGAGGAATTTTCTAAATGTAGAAAAGGGGGATGTATGAGAAAGACTGTCGGGTGCTGGTGCATCTCACCTTCATACCGCAGAGCGTGTGTGTGAATCACATGCACACAGACTCACAGCTACACACAGAAACTGGGGTTATTACTTACATACAACCCCACACTTCTCTTGCTGTATGGAAGGTAATCACCCTGTGCCCCATAAATCATGTGGCACTGAGAAGGTTCAGACTTTGATCATGAACTCACCAAAGTAGATAGAACACATAATGGACACATGCACTCCTGCAAAAATGCATCGTAGGTGCGTGCACACACCCACACACACATACATGAATACCATATTCAGGTGGGTTGGATGGGGAGCAGTTGGGGAGCAGTGTAAAAAGAAGGAAAACCAAACTAAGGTTGACTTCAAACCCCCTTCACATATGCCCTCACACCGGCATCACATATTTGCAGTTGGTCTGGTCTGGCCCAGGTTATCCCAACTGCAAATGGACTATTCATCCAAAAATGCAGATGCCTTTTTAACCAATGATTGAGGAAAAATGTTGAAAATGTTAAAATCAGCTGTGATCCTGTTTCTGTTCATGGCTAAGACGTGTGCACCTTTGTAAATGTGTGTGTGAGCTTTACTAACAGACCTCCATCTCTCATCTTGCGGCCTGATGAGGACTTCCTCAACAAGCTGCGTCCAGAGCTGAACAGAGTGTTGAGCTCATCCAGGGGGCTGGTCAGGGGTCTGCCATTAGCTGGGTTGAACAGCAGGGGAGAGGAGGAGCACGAGTGTGCTCTCCGAGGCTCAGGGCGTGACATCTTTACTGGGGAATAAGGAGGTGGCTTCCCCAGTGGTTCTCCATTTGCCCTTTGAGAGGACAATGTCTTAGGGGAATCTGAGCTCCCTGTGACAGATGCTGCTCGCGTAAGAGCCAGGAAGTTGGCCTCAGGTGGGAAGGGGAAGTGTGAAGGTGGTCTATAGGGGGGAGGTGGGGCATTTGGGGGAGGAGGTGGAGCTGGAGGGGTAAGTGGAGGTGTGGACTTCTTCTCTGGCATGAGGACAGTGAGGCTAGGGGAGGAGTCAGCCCTCTGGCGGGCATACTGTGGGGACAGGGGGCTGTCTGGGCCAGTTGCGTAGTTCAGATTTGTCTCAAACACGGGCAGCTTCTTCACCTCCAGTGGGGTAAGTGGAGACTCATCTGAAGCAGGAGAGCAGGTGACTGGGGAGGGGGGAAACACAAGAAGAGGTGGACGGTGGGGAAGCAAATTAGGGAAGGGAGCAGGGATGTCAAGGCTGCCTTCTTTGACATGCAAAGTTTTAGGAGTTCCACTGTTAAACGTGCTCTGTGAGTGAGTGATGTCCATGGCAGTGGTTCCCCCAGCTGCAATCCGTTTGGTGTCTCCGCTCTGAGGAGGAGATGTTCCTAATCCCACCAGGCCCAGGCCTAGAGCCTCTAGTTTGGCTGCTTTGGTAACCACAGCGGCAGGACTTCCACCATCTTCTGGGGGAAAATACTTCATCTCCTCATAAACAGCCTCCGAGTCAGCCTGCTCTGGGCTATCAGGGGGCTCCTGGAGGCTTCGAGCCCGCTGCTGAGAGCCCAACATCTCTATGTAAACATCCTCCTCATCTTGGCTCTGGTACAGGCTCAGTCCTACCCCTTGTGGTGCATCTACAGAGGCCGCTTTCTGCATCAAGCCACTAAACCCTCCAAATCCCCCAGCACGGGACAGCAAGGCCAGCTTTACATCAGCAGGACGCAGCTGGTGGATGTGGGGTGCTACTGCATTGATCTCCTCATATGAGCCTGTCAGCTTAGTGTTTGGACTGCGCTTAGGTTTGGGGGGTGGCACCTTCCTCATGGTCGTGTAGTCATCACTGTGGGGACGAGGCTTCGACAAGGCTGAGAAAATTATAAAAGAAACAATCAGATCTAGTGCAAGTCAAGGCATTAGACAACAGCACTTGGGCACAAAAAACCCACCATCTGCTGTATCTAGTAACTACCAGTAGAAGTGACTTACCTGCAGGGTCTGTGGGGGACAGCTGGGATTTAGGAGGACTTCCAGCTGGCGAACCATACCCCTCTGGAGTGGGGCTCTCTTTGGCTGCCATCATCAACCCTGCACTAACTGCTTCATAAGATGCACTCAGACGAGTGTTGGGGTCCCTCTTTGGTTTTGGAGGAGGTTGCTTTCGAGGAGAGGAAAGTCCTCCCCCGCCTGCCGTGTCCTCGTTGGTATGAGTTACCTGCTGCAGGGCTGGTTTGATAGATGTACTGGCAGAAGAAAAGGCCATGCTCTCCATGGCAAGGGGGATAGGTACAGAGCTTGACCGAAAGTGGCGAATAACTCGACTGCCTCCGTTGACAGAGCCCTCATAGACTTTCCCATTTTTCTCGAGAACCCTAAAATGGAAAAAAATAGCAGAATTCTAATTTGAATGAAAGTAAGCAAAAATAAATCATGTGAAGTGTATTCATTGCTTATTTTTAATTCAAGCCTTTCAATAAGACACATAAGCTGACACAAGTCTTTTCCACTTCAGTAATTTTCTGACCAAGATGAGTTATTTATTCCATTCAGATCATCGCTAAATTCAAACTCGGTTTATCCCTGCTTCAAATGTCATGCCACAAATAGAAGCTAAGGAGGCCAATTAGATGATAAAGACCAAAGAGATTATGCTTTAAATCTAATCTCCTTGCTGCAATTTGATAACATCCAGTTTGATATTTCCTTTGCTAATCTGCGTGAGCCATCTGTTGGTTCCACGACTGTAGGCGGGGGGTGCTGGGCACGTGTGTGGATGAATGGGGAGGGTATTTTAAAAACCTACAGAGAAATTAGGTGATTTTGGATGAATGTGTGCATATCAGTGTGTTTGTGTGTTAAATATATAGAAGTGTGTATGTGAATATTCATCCCCTCTAAAATCCTCTCCCCATCCCCACGGTGACACCCTTCTTCCTGTTTGAAGCCTCCCTGTGCTTCTGTCTACTGTCCTGGTGGCAAGATGTCACATGAACAAGGGCGCTTAGAGGGTACAGAAATCATGTGTGTGTGTGTGTGTTCATCACTTAGGATGCATGTTTCTATTAATCCTGGCTGTATATTTAACTCAAGAAATGTGTTTCTGTTGTAACCGTTATATGTTTCTGATATTTCCTTATACAGGGCTGTCATTTATGCAGGGGGTGACTTTTCAAAATGAAGACTGGTCATTTAGCCTCCACCTCTAAAGAACTTCTTATTACTCATTTTAAAGTCTTTCTTAAAGCTGAGTTTCAGACAAAATATATTAGAATTAGATGAGGTGAAGATAAGGATAGTGCTGCAAAGGTGCAACACAGTGCTAATACAATCTGATAACACAGCTCATTTTCTTACCATCCATAATGAAATATACAATTAAAAGCGTATAGTGCACAGGGACACAATGACATAATCAATCACTAAACATGGCAGGCGCAGAAATGCACATACACATAAATGAGTACACCCCACCCCCCCACTATCACACACACACGCTCAGACATTAATAAAGGATTTATAAAGGCAAATGACTCTGTCTTACAGTCATTAATCCTGTAACTGTAACAATAATTGCAGAATGTTTATTTTCCAGGCTAAATAATCCTCCAGTCACTATGAGACACATCACAGTATAATGAATTACACTGTAGTATGTAATAAAAGTAAATACATTAATGAAAAATTCAGTCTGAATTAATTGCATCATTGAGAAGTAATCAGTAGCATAGTACAAGTCCATCATCTAATCACCTGAATTTTTTATACAGAGGGATATTTTGTGAAAACTGGGATTATATGACATCAAAATGAATAAATGAAGGTCTATATATTTCTGCATCTTTGTCTTCAGATCTTACTGAAGTCATAGAGGTGTGAAGGTGTTTGCTCATTTACCTCCTGACAGGCTGATCTTCCTCCTTGCCCACCGGCTCTGGCCTCTCACCAAGTGGCGGGCTTTCGCCAAGGGTGTTGAGAAGGGTGTTGCCATGGCAGCGCAGGCGATCGCTTTCTCGCGCAATGTCGGATGCATTTTGGATGACCAGCTGGTCATATGTTCGCAGCCCCATGTCTTCTGCCCCCTGCAGGAAACGTTGCACACTGCACTCCTCTTTTTGCTGTGACGACAGCCTGCGATGGACCTGCTGTCTGGCCAGCCAGCCACGCACCACTGAGACATGAGGAAGAGGAGTAAGAGGAAGACAGATACATTAGAAAAGTCCATGATTGAAAGACAGTCGAACCCTTAAAGAACAACATGAGTTGTTAGTTACATTACCTTTTTGACAGGTGATGATCTTTTTCTGAAGTTGGTAGCAGCGGTCGTTGAGCTGGTCTGCCTGCCAGTATCTTAGAAACACTTTACTGCTGCCCATCTACACAGACAACGACAACCACAACAGTGTGACTTGTTAGCTGAGTGATGGGAGAGAAGTGATGTAGCAATGATGTATGATAATAGGTGGGAGTGGAGTGTGGGCAGGGGATGGGGTTCGCATGTTGACAATGCATTCATTTCCTGGGCTTAGGGGGCATTTTGGGGAGCGGCAGAGGTCAGTCTGTACCAGGTGCACACAACTGTGAGGCTGTGACAAACACAATTCATTCCAACACATGCTACTTGTAGGAGTGGTGTTTTTGTGTGTGTGCGTGTAGAGCAGGGCTGTATAAAATGGTATCTGCTGGGTATTGTAGAGGAGTGTGTATGCGTGTGCGAGGCGGGAGCTGATGTGACCTGTGGGGTCACACGCTCAGACACAACAGCAGTCTGGCAGACAGGACAGAGAGGGGGCGGAGCGGTCCATGCTGCTGCTGCTGTGTGTGTGTGCATGTGTGAGGAGAATGATGATGAGGTGGGACAGCTGGAACGAGTTGTCAAAGATTCCATGGGATCTTTCAAAGAGAGGGTCAGGGATTAAGTATTTTGGCAAATCTTTTGTTATTGATGGAGACAGAAAAGAGACGAGACATAGACCCACACACACACACACATGCACACACACCTGCCATCCCTGGAGTTTGGACTGTTGCAGAACTGAGCGGCATCTGTCCTCTGGTGACAATTTCTTTTTGTCTCCCAAAGTTGGGACGACGAGGTCTTTATATCTGAGATAAACAAACAAAAACAGAAAACATCAGAGCTGCAGAGACAAAAGATCTCAAAGTGCTGATCTTAAAAATTCAGAAAAGACATAGTGACACCCCCACCCCCCCTTCAGAAACAATGGGTTCAAATGTCAGTTGGGTCATACAGGCAGACTGGCCAAACAGCATCTGTTCCTATTGGTGTTGCCCTGGGCAACCGTTGCTATGAATGGTCAGCGGGATGGAGACAGTGGTTTGTTTGTGCCTGGGATGGTGGGGGTGAAAGGGAAAAGTGAGCAAGAGAAATGTTGACACAAAATTTCAGCGCCAGAAACTATACATATGTCTCTTTATAAGTAAACAACTCAAGGTTTTTGCATATGTGGTTGGTGAATTCTGTGTTTTTAGAATCTACACTGTTTCACTAAAGCATTATCAACTGTGAAAAACAACAGGAAAACAGACCACTTTCCAAGTGTTTACAAGAGGACAGGATACATATTGCTAATATTAAACTTTTATTGGAAAAATATGCACTGCAATGTTTGGTTAATCAATGGATTGGTTGAAGAAAAGAAAATTAATTTCTAACTATAAGTTAGTTTTTAAGCAAAAAATGTAAACGAAATTGCTGGTTCTAGTGTCTCAGATGTAAAGATTTGCTGCTTTTCTTTCTTGTTTGTGATAGTAAATAGTCTTTAGGTTCTGGACTTTTGGTTGGACAAAAAAACAATTTAAAGATTTCAATGTGGGCTCTAGGAAACTATAATGAGCATTTTCAAAAAATTTTAAATTCCCAATTGATTAATAGTTAAAATAATCAGCAGATTAATCAGTAATTTGTATTATTATCTGCAGCCCAACTTGGCTGTGAATAACAAAACAGATTAATATATAAGATCAATGATTTAAGCTAAGACACAGCTGGTGTCACAGTAATTTATATGGTATATTAAGCATATAGTTAGTAGTGTAGGCTTTTTCAAACCAGATATTTTGACTTTCATTTAGGAAAAAACACAGGCGTGAGTCTGCATTAGCAGTACAACAAACAGAAATTAAAACAACTGAATGGAATCCAGCCATTGCTCAATTTGCTGTATTTTTTCTGTTGCTTTTTCCTTTATAACATGTCAGTGACTAAGTGCTCTGGCGTTATATCACAATAAGTCCCACACCTCCTGCTGCTTTCCTGACAGATTTCAATGTGAGGCATAACAATAATCACAGTTTTATGCATTTATTTTTAATTTAGTACCCACAGGATAATAAAGTCAATTACAGCAGTCTAATTTAGATGTGAATACTGGGCAAACAGCAAAAGAGATACAATTGCAAGAGCTGCAGGTACATATGATTTGTTTGTTTGGAAACTCATGAATCTTGAGTAACCTTGAAATTTAAAAAAAATACAAATAAATCTATGTTAAACTGTGATGAGGCAGATGACATTAGTAGCTGACATGGCTGATAGAAGGATGACCCATGCAGGTCAACACCTTTACAACACAATTTCTTAGTACTATTTTCCACTAAATCACACTGCAACTATTCAAAAATTTTCTACATGTAAAAGGAATATCAGACAAACAAATACAAAAAACAGACTGCATATCAATTGCTCAGTGCATTTTGTCGGTCAGTGTTTCTCTCCTGTTATTAATGAGACTGATGATGTCACAAATCTGATGAGGAGAATACAACAGGCAGATGGCAGGGAGCATAAACCCCTTGTGTTGTCAATAGTGAGTAAGTGAGGGCATGTGAATGTGGGATGTGTTTGATTTGGAGGAGTGAGGTCTGTCTGAACTCTCCCTAACCCTCTCTCTGTATGGTAATACCAGTCCCACAGACAGCACACACTCTCCCACTGGGCCCATAAAATACAAAGGAACTCTGTAAACCCATGACCTCCCCTATGAGGATATGAAAACCATCGATGGTCCCCGCTTTTACAAGACCCAAGGGGACTTCATGTGGAGCCAAAGACGTGATACAACCTCTTTGATAAGAGTTTAAATGGAGGGCAACAGGGTGCTAATGTGGCTCTCTGTGACCAAAGGGCCATCAGCGGCTACTGTTACTGAGCTTCACAAAGGTGGTAAAGGCAATGCAGCTGGACTTTAAACTACTCACTTCCTCTATGATGCCGCTATCAATCAAAGAAAGCTTCAGTTTCCACATCCTCAAAGCCTCATAGCTGTGTTGTGTTAGGAATTTTCATCCCAGTGGTCACTCTGAAAGATAGATACTCTTCTCTGAGTAACTCTGTCTGCAAATGTTAATGTTTGTGTTTATCTATGACCCACTCACAAGGCCCACTTGGACTTGACCATATAGGAAGCATGTCAAAAATGCTGCCCATGAGCAGCATTTTTTGACATTCATCTATACTGATGCCTCTTTCTAATACACTTTGTAATGATGAAAAACTGAGGAAAGCAACTAAGAAAAAGGGCTGAGATTTACAGAAACAAGGTTCAAGTGTTCCTATTTGACCTTACACATTGGCAGAAAATAAACCCAGCTACAAAACACATAGTGTATCATAAAAAAACAAATAAAAGCGACAGTTAAATAGATTTCCTCATAAATCACTCTGGTTACCGGGACACTAATGTAATTTGCTTCAGGCGGCCACTATGACTTAGTGAGGTGGGCTGCACGGTTTCAGTGTGTTGGTGTGTGTTTGGGTTCTGCACGCTTACATATGTGTTTGTTTTTTATGAGAATATAGCAACCTCAAGATTAACGGCTGATTCACTGGCCTGTCATTTTGATTAGTCAAGGACAGGGGTCTGTTTTGAAAGAATGACGAATGAAAATAGAAAAAAAAGAATAAGAAACTGGACAAAATAGAGGTAGTATTTGTGTGCAGAGAATAAAGGGAAGAAAAAAGAGTGAATTGAAAGGCAGAAATAAATAAAACATGTTGAGATCAAAAAGAAAGAAGAGGCGGAAAGAAAAAGGAAAGAATGGTGGTTCAGAAGAGAGAGCATGTAAGAAAAGGATGTGAAATTGTGTGAGAAAGAGCTCTGTGAAGACAGCAGAGTAGTCCACCCCCACACTGCAGCAGCTCCCTCCCTGGCCAACGCTGTGTTCATTCATTGGCTCTGTCTGAACCCAGTGGAGGACAGAGAGAGAGATATGAATGGCACTTGGGCTAAGCTGACTGGTGTCTTTGTAAGTGGCAGCCACTTAAATTAACCACAGCCTTAATGTATAAACAGCAGAACAGGGACACATGTCAGACAAAGGCACATTCAAAAGGTCTATTTGTATGAACACAAAACGCTCTTGCACAATACACATAGACCAGTGTTGGGCTATAACTCATTTCTGAATGAAACAGAGAAGTGATTTCATAACTCTTCTATTAATGAGCAGAATCACAATTTCAAATTCAGCAGTTAAGTTAAAATTTGTTTCCCAGAAATTTATACTACTACAACTACTACTACAACAGTTTGAGTATTTTGCCCATGTGTTGTTTTACCAGTAAATGGACAGGGAAGTTGACATCTGTTACTTGCTGTAACAATAGCTGGAAGCTTTATTAACACCGACATTTGAAGTAAAAATTGACCTTACTTTGCATAGAACATTGCATATATTGCTGGTGTTATAAGTGTGTTTAGTGGAAACAGGTGTGATTGTGAGGATGAGATATGTAGAGTCCTACTGAAATTACACAAGGGGTTGCTAAACTCATTAAAGCAATGAGTGAGTTCTCCTGAGGGAGAGAGGACATGGGAGATAGAAGGACTTCAGGTTTGAGTTGGTCAGGATGCTACACTGCAAAACAAACATAAATACAGCAGACATTCAAACCTAAATAGAAGCTACAACCGCACTGACTAGTCTAGTCTGGTCTTGGTCAAGGTAGCTTGACAGAAGAACTGGAACAACAATATTGACATTTAAATTTTTTGAAAGTGGTCTTATCCACATATTGTATCATACAGTTACACACAAAAAGTAGTCCATGATCTGAAAGTGCTCAGTAGGCAGACTCACAGGAAGTGGGCTGTGTGTGTAAGCCTGCCATTGGTCAACTATTTCAGTTTCAAAACTCTCCCTCCCTTTCTGTTCTCTGTGTGTTACTATTTTGCAAGAGCCCCCACACTGCATCCTGGGCTTAGCAATACCCAGGACAATTGTGATTGGTTTAAAAAACATAACAAAGCCACAGCCTTTTTTTCCTCTACATCAGGATGAGAATTTGTTCAGTCAGATCTTTTCCAGTGCTGGAACAGTGTTAGAATACATTGTGAGGATGGGTCTGGCTTTGCAAGACTAGATGCTCAGTTATCTGCTGGTAACACTCATTGCTAACAGTGTTATCATACAACACATGGCTGCCTAACACTACACGAACGACAAACTCACATGCACATATGGCTTAACAAACAGTTTTCACAAAACCCTCATCAGGAATCTTTCAATTATAGCGTGAACAATAAGAGGATTGGCTCCACAAGCTATATCTATCATAAACACAAAGGAACAACACTATATGATCTATATTGGATTCACTTTTTCATTTGACACAGGCGTAGTCCTTCAGATTCAATTCCCTGTTCAGGTTCTCCCTCATGAAAACCTACAAGGCTGGTTTCATTAATCTCTTTCATTTGGTGTATGTTTGTCCAGAAAAAAATTAAGTGTCAGATTGTAACACCAACAAACGCAGAACACTTTATCCCTTTCCTTAGGTACTGTTAGCTGCTTTCTCCTTTCTTTATCTTGCATGCCTTTGTTGGTTAGGTACCGACTACCAGTCTATTAAAAATGAATTCAGCACTAGATATGTGATGCGAAGCCCTTCAGAAGAGAGTGAGCTACTGCGTTCTATGCATCAATAAAACATGGAAAAATAAAACATGATAATGATTTATCTTATTTTGTCTTAAAGTATGGGAAAGACACTAAGAGCTGGTCTTTGTGTGTGTGTGTATGTGTGTGTGTGTGTGTGTGTGTGTGTGTGTGTGTGTGCGTGCGTCTGTGTGTGTGTGTCTGTCTGTGTGTGTGGGGTGATGTGATGATGTTTACAGCAGGGTAGTGGAAACTTTTTGGGGGGTCATGTGACCGGCTTTGTCCTCTCTTATTATCTGGCAGGAATGTTCATGTTAATCCCTTTATCCTCAAAAAGAGAGAGAGACTGGGAGACAGACTAAGGATGGGAGAACGAGAGAGAGAGGTTGAGAGAGGCAGGGAGAGGGAGAGAAAGAAAGAGAGAGAGGGAGAGAGAGAGGGAGGGAGAGAGAGGGAGAGAGAGAGAGAGGGAGACAGACTTAGAGCTAAATCCTCTCAGTATTCCACCAGTTCTCAGAATCAGAGGTACAGGACAAGAAAGACTGAGCAGTCAAACTGAAAGAGAAGGAAAGCAAGACTATGGTGAAAAAGAAAAGAGGTTATGAAGAGAAATAATGACGAACATTTAAGTGTGGGACATTGAGACCTTTTACACAACCGACTGGTTAATAGGCGTGTGTGTCAGGCTGACATGGGAAATGTGATAGTAGCATTCATCAGCTGCAACAGACTCCTCTTAAAAAGCCATCCAAGGTCATTTTGTGCTTCGAACAGTGAGGGTTGCTGTGACTTGTCAGTGCTGATGTGTCAGTCTGCACGTGAGCACATGAACCTGTGCAGCAAATGTAGAGAAACAATTAGGTGTCAAACTTTTGACTTACTTTGACCTGCTTGCTTGGTCGTATATAAACAGAAAGAGATCACAGTGACCTGCTGAGAGCTTAATGCATCTGCACAACTGGAATTAGTAAGACAGAATATTTTTAAGGTTTCCCCTTTCAAGAAGAAGCTGAAAGAGAAGAGGAGGATCTAAAGTGAAAAAATCAGCACACATACACAGTACAATATCTTCAAAGGATGTGCTATGCCAAATGCAGTGCCCATAACTTTGCAACACGCTCTGGCATTTACCTGCTGAGGAATCCTTGGAAGGATAGGCGGACAGGGTATCCATAACGAATCATGCGCACCATCTCAAGCACCCCGATGTACTGCAGCTGGGTAGACACATGGAAGCTGTCAAAACTGTCTGGCTGACTGCTGGTGTTGGGGCGCACACACTCCACAAAGTGAGGAGTGCAAGCCTGCAGCTTACTGATCACCTCTGACAAAGAATTCTGCAAGAGGAAAAAGGAGAGAAGATACAGCGTAAGGCACTTGGCCATCTTTTTATAATCCAAAGAGATGGAACATCATGTTGAGCTCCAATAATCAACATGATCAGTGCTTGCGTTGTTCTTGTAAAGTAAGTACGATAGAAGGACATGGACTTTATTTTTATAGAGCTTTTCTAGTTTTATCATCCACTCAAAACCATCTACACCCATTCTGACCCTAACGGCAGAGGCTACTATGCAAGGGTGAGCTTGCACATGAGGAGTTAAAACCATTCACACACACACATTAACAAGTGATGGCACAGCTTAGGGAGAAAATTGGGGTATGTTCAGTATCTTTCCCAAAGACACTTTGACACGTAAACTGCAGGGGGCAAGGACCAAACAATCGCCCTTTTGATTAGTGGACGACAACCGCTCTACCTTCTGAGCTACAATCACTTCTGCATGGAAGAGAAGAAAGGGCTCTCTGTCTTCTTCCTTTTGATGTTGTAACCTTATTTCTAGCCACAGTGGCTGGAGTGAGATCACACTGTGTTTGAGACAAAGTGGTCTGATTTTTGGGGGTGTGCTTTGCCTCTGGAGGAAGCAAAAACACAAAGAGCTCTTTGCTCTTTCCAAGGGTGTGTCAGTGTGAGAGAGCTTTTCTTCAGGCTTTGAATTCACAGCTGCTGCATCCAAGGTCACACAAACACCCCACATTCAAATATGCGTAAATACTCAAATCTCTGTCATTGCCACTCCTCAAATTGACGTCAGTCTGTGCTCGGCATACCTTTAGGTACAATGACCAGCACCTCTCCTCTCATCCTTGAACGTCACTACCAGGATTTACATTGCATTCCTCCCTCTAAACACATGCACGCACACAAACAAATGCGTGTGCACGGCACACAGTGGCTGTTCATTGTTCATTCATTCATGTGGAGGGTTTCATGCTTGGCTTGGTACAACATCATTCTTCAACCCACTCTCCTTCCCTGCCATTCCCTGAGGGACTCGTCGACCACAAGCCCACAACTCTGATTGTGCAACACACTGGCTTCATTCAAACCAAAGGTACCGCTTCTGTGAGCCACATTTCAGCCTCCTTGCATCACCAGCTGACACCGAAGCTGACTGCATCCCTCTAACTGAATATTATTGTTGCTTTGTACATCTATGAAATCACAGTAGTTTATTTTGAATAGGTCTTGGGGCTGCATTGTTGCAAAGGCTATGTTTTGTGCAAATGTGAGAGTAATTTTTAGTGTTTTGAGGACTATGGCAAGGAAGTGTGTGAAGCCAGGGATGCATTCAAAATATTAAGCTTCACTTACAAAATAATTCATTCAAGATCTGAATCTGATGTTTATGAGCACTCTATGTAGGGAATAGATGTCTTACAAACAAAGACAACTGAAACAAACACACTGGTACTGTATGATTGGCATGAAAACATACTTTTACCTAGCAGTCGAGGGTTGATATGTACTGCATCACATGCTGGTTATGACAATAACATACACTGTTTCAGTGGCATACTTGTCAAGTTGTGGCTTAGATTCTTCATTAAACTCTAAAGTCATTATCCAAATTGCTTATTCAGAGAGAAATCTCAATAAACCGAAGCCTGCCCTGGCATGCATTTGGCAAGAGACAGCGTATGTTGTGGCTAGACGCTTACACTTACAGACAGACAAAAACATTCTTACCTGTGGACAACTTAAGAGTCCAATCACCTTGCTTGCCTGCCTTTGGAGTGTTGAAGTAAAACAGTGTGGGAGCTGAATACATGAAAACTCCTCACAAAAAGGATTTACTGTGAGGAACACGTGCTACACGAGTCACCATCCTCATTATTCACTAATGGAACAGAAAACCAAGCATCATGGCTCATGACTCAGAGCCCTTCAGAACTAGGTCAGGTCTTCTTCTTCTTTGCAAAACTACAAATGAGAGGCAGGTAAAGGGAAAAGGCTCTTACCCTCAGCTGGACAGCCACAGTGATGGGCCCACAACGCTCCAGTCGTTGGAGGAAGGAGCTCGAGCCTTTCTTTTTCAAGATCTGACAGTGGAAAGAGATAACGGATTGTAAAATTTGGATAAAAGATGTGCATCTCACTTCAAGTAGCCATGAAGGAATATGGAGTCATTACAACATAATCAGTGCACATTAACATCAAATTAGGCTTTGTGTCTTTAGTGCTGTAAAGGATGTTCCCAGTGTACACTAAACAGCCCCATTAGATCACTTCTCTGTTTGTCCTAATTATTTGGTTTTATGTGCTTTACAATCCACATGATGTACACTTTCATATTTGCTGTCTTACATGCAGTTTAGTACTGCAGCATTACCTAATGTTACCCTATAAGGCTGCTGGCACAGATCAGGGAGGTGAAAGAGGTCTTATGTAAGTCTGTTCTCTAGATGGCTAATGAGCCACAGAGACAGCGGGCAGAACTCCCTGAGAGGTTACACAACCAGCGAGACTTTTCAGTCACACATGTGCACCAGTACAATATGCCTTCCAAAACATTAAAAAACAATCAAATAGAGAGAGACACAGTGAGGGATGTAGCAGACTTAAAAAGAGACTTAGTAAAAACTGGTATACTAAGAGTAAGTTTATCACAGGTCTGATTTCTGTGTGTAAAATGTTTGGATATGCATGCATGCTTGTCGAGTTTCAGTCTCAAACAAATCCAATTCCCAGAGGCTTATTAATAGCGCTGTGGTGGGAAGTAGCTTAAATTAGACTGTTGTTTTTTTCCAAAAATACTATCCTTGTTTTTCCATTGATCAGTGTAGCAGTAAGTCTGCATCTACTTTCAAAGGCTAGGATGAGCAATGCACCTTTGGAGCCAATGTTTGCCTAAATCTAATTACCAAACTATCAAAATATTTAAAATGAAGAAGGCTTTGACAATTGGCTTTAAAAATTGGCTCTTTGCCTTGATACCAAAACTGAAGAGCAGCGAGTAGCCACTGTAGGACGCTGATGTCAGTACTATGCCAGTGTCTTTGTCAAGGGCACTGACAGGAGAATTAACCTGACATACTTCTTTTCCTTTGATGATCAGGTGTATTTTAGAGTTGACCATTGCCACAGAGCAACAACAGCTTTGCTGCCTGTGTGGCTCAGGTTATGTCCTGCACTCAACACTCTGTGAACAGTGCACTGTACCTTGGTAAGGTCATGGTACCTCCGGGGCTGTTGGGGGACAGTGCTGGCAGTGACCAGGGAGGCTGATGGCACCCTGTGGAGCAACAGGGCAGCTTTTGGCCCCCTCAGCCCAGCACGGCCCTGAGCTGCTGGCACCAGAGAACCAGTCTGAGTCAGCTTGGACTGGAAGAGCTGCTGCAGTAAAACACTCTCACTGGCTGCCGGGCACAAAGCACATAAACAGAGAGAGAGAGAGAGAGAGAGAGAGGGAGGAAAATAAGGGTGAAAAGAAGCAACAGCATTGGTGGAATAAGGGGGTGGGAGAGAATATGGTGAGGTGGGGTGAACAGATTGTAAGACAGAAAGTAGAGAACAGTAAGGAGGATGTAAACAAGGAAGGACAGAAGCATCAGAGGAGGAGGAGAGAGGTTGGGGGGTGGGTGGGTGATCATAAAGTTAGGCTCCATGTAAACAATCGGTCCGGCTACAAGAGGGGGTGGACCATGCCACTCGACAACACGTGGAGTGGTCCACAACAACAATGAGCTCATTCAGAAAGCCAAACAACATGTGTGTGAATGTGGGCGTGTGGCTGTCATCTGAAAGGCTGAGAGGGAGAGAGAGAGAAAGAGAGAGAGAGAGAGAAAGAGGGGCAGGTAGGCGTACTAAGCAAAGAAAAACAAACATGAATCCTGGACTCATTTAAGGACTTAATTACACGCAGCTACAAGGGTAATTGTCTTTTAATTGAAAGCAATCATTGTCTCCACTTGAATATGGACTTACATAGATCCCTCTGCTGTCCTATTAGTTTTCAGGCTTAAACTGAAGGTGGGGAGGGAATGACGTTTTTAAGCAGAAACCACACAGTACATATGTCAGTGTGTGCAAATGAATGGCAGTGACGTATCGACTTGGTCAGACGGAGGGACAACAGCCAAGTGTGAGTGAAGGGCTAGCCTTTAGACGATTAGCTTCATCATGGGAATTATAGCAATTAGGCAGCTGGACGTAAGGCAAGCCTGGCAGTCACACAACGGCTGCCTGTGTCCAGCTAGCCACAACACTCCACATCTGGCACCTTCTATTGACAATAAACACACACACAGACGGTGCTGTCTGGTGCATATTGATGAAACACACACACAAATTCAAATACTTAAACAAAGTGGTTTTGTGTGCTGTTGGTTTAAGCAAGAGTGCATCTCTGTGATCAAGTGTGCTCTGCTGCAATGTGCTCAAATGAATGTTATTCATTAGGTACTTACACTTCATCGTAAGCAAGAGATTCTGAGGAAGGGAGTCCTTGTTTCTTGTGAGTGATCCTGTGAGGTCATATGAAATCTAGCAGAAGAGAAATCATATCATATATAGACACTATATAGACACTTACTTATACAGTATATTTAATCTAATGTCCAACATCAGCCAGTTATGAAAAAAACGATTCAAGTTGACCAATACCTGCAAAAGCACCAACTGAGGCTCTTATGACTATAAGATACAGTAGGATACCAATCATTATTAATCTTTGAGCAAAACCTAAATATCATCAACTATGAAGGTGTAAATGTGTATTGTTTGTATTTGCAAATGTGTCAAGTTACATTTTACATAATGTCTGTCCAGAAACATACAATATACAGTATGCATTGAAGAAGATATATTGAAGAAAATGAAGTAAAGGTA
>JAPZDY010000005.1:8575094-8587551 GCA_029783645.1 Ctenochaetus hawaiiensis
AAATGAAGTAAAGGTATTAAGCAGCAAAATGGAAGTAATTATATTGACATGCTGTCCTCACTTGGAGACTATTTTTATAGAGTATGAAGAACTGATAGAGCTGCATCACATGGTACACAGAGTTTGTGGTGGACTACAATGCTTCAGTGAATGTTGCAACAAAAAAGCTAGAAATTCTGAAACATGGATGCCTCAAACACAGTTACACACTGCAGCACCAAAGATCTATGCAAACAGCACAGCTTCAAGGCGGGCACCCCAGATTCATGTCAACCATTTAGTATCTAACCAAATGTCAAATATGGTCACAACCCTACCCCTGGTCATTGAGTTATGCATTGAGTAATTGCCAGAAAAGTGTTTTTAAATAACACTACAATGTCCTGGGGAAGCTGACCTTTGACCTTTTGGATATAAAATAACATAATTTTATCATTTTATGTTATTGGGTAGTAGTACAAGATTTGGTAATACTTAGCTAAAAATTACTGAGTTAAGGCTAAAAGCGCATTGAGGTCAGAGTGACCTTGACCTTTTACCACAAAATCTCATCAATTCATCCCTGAGTCCAAATGAACATTTGTGCCAAATTTTGAAAGAAAATTTCCTCAAGGCAATGCTGAGATATTGCATTCACTTGTGCATGTAGGCATGGAGGGACAAAAAATGAAGTAATGCCTCAGGCCACAGAGACATAAAAAACATAAATTATTATACAAGTGGGTGTGTAAGGGGCTGGTAATAACATTGGCCCATCACATGGCTTCCTTTCTTGCCTTCAGTGTGAAAATAGAGAGGGTCAACTAGCATGCACCATAAATGTTTTGCGTCATCAGTGCAGGTGCACAGCAGGCTCAACATGACTCTGATAAACCTACTGGATATCTTACCACATGATGAGATAAAAGGATGACTTTGTTACTGAATTATTCTTTCTTGGCACATTGTAAGTAAGAATAAAAATCTTGTTAATCTCCCCCCTGTGATCATAAAGCCTTAAGCATTTCCTTGTTTGAAAAGGCAGGTTACAGACATACACAATGTTGTTTTGTACTATGCAGCAACAATTTTGTTGATAACATAATTCAAAATGAAAAACAACAACAGCTTAACATTTCTAAGTTCTTCTAAAATTATGCATTTATATTAGAAGACAACCATGGTGCACATTGAATCTGAAGTTCTACAAGCTAAACCATGTACATATGTAAAGGGCTGAGCATATGCAATATATTAAGGCCAAGAACATGACGTTCTCATAGATCTGATCTAAGGCTGTTCTTTTATAGACTTCCCCATTCATGCATTCGAATATAGAACAATGGATCACATTTAAACCTTAAGTACTAACCAACAACCTCACTAACCTCAGATGTTCTTAGGTATTTTGTGTAGTTGAAAAAAGCAAGTGGGCTTGCTTCCACCTGGCAGTGTTTGTCTGATTGTTTTTATTTTATAGTACACAAGGTCGAGAAGGGGATGATGTAAAAAACTTTTACCTGTTGTCATAATTTCGGATTTTTTTCAATCAAAACAAAAAACTCAGAGGTCTAATGTAATAACAATTAATCATGACAGATCTCATCTTACACTGACATACACACAGACATTATTCTAAAAATACAGACAGACAGACCTGTCCGGCATAGTGGCTGACAGTGAAGGCTGGGCCCTGGTCTTTGGGTGGTGGGTTTCCATTGCCATCCTTGGTGGTCAGAGAGATGCCGTGAGATGGACTGGAGTCAAGCTGAGTTGACAGCCTTTTGTACAGGTTCTGCTCTGCTGGCCGTAGGCTCTGACACTCCTCATCTAATACACAGAGTAGTCCCTGAGGCCTCTAAAGGAGGACAAACGGATACTCACTTATTATTTATGTCAGTCATGTTTATAAAGCACCCCTGATGGTATTAGTAATAAATTATTTTCATCATGGCCCTTTTACTGATCCCCACAGGGTAGAGTCGGCCCTCTGATATCTAATAGCTTAAGTACTTTTCCTTCCTGTTGTAGATTTTATGGGAATTTTGGCTTTTATCAATAGATGTAAGTGAGAGGAGATAGGAAACACAGGGTGAAAGGGTAACATGCAACAAAGGATTGAATGTATTGTAATTATACAGTCCTGTCTTCTAAACCACTTGACTACCTCAATATTTTTAACACAAACACTTTTTGTGGCACAATTTTGTTAGACGTCTCAGTTTCAAATGAAACTTCAGTAAGGAAAAAAGAGAAATCAATTTCAGAAAAGTGATGAACGTGTTTTTGTGAATTTTACTTTCACCATGTGAGCTTTTGCCCATGACTCTGGGTGGGCTTGCAATGTTGAATTACATTACAAGACACCCAACTGGCCTGGACTGGTCTAAGCCAGTGGCGTACAATACCTGAAGAAAGAAGTCCAGAACGGCTGGCTGGTTGCTTGGGGAGCGTGGGGTCTCCATGGCGATGCCCTCCTGCAGACACTCAGCCTGCTCCTGCTGGAAGAGCACCTCAGAGACGTACTGCCTCAGTCGCTCGTTGGTCATGTTCACGCACAGCTGGAATGCACATAACACACACTTAGACAAGCACATCAACTTGCCAACACACACTTCAGTGCACACAGCATTAAGTTCCTCCTTAGAGACACTCTGCTGTATGTTTGTTTTTTAAACACAAATGCACAAACACAATCTCAGACACGGGATGTGGCACCAACAGGGAAGTCAATGGGACACAAATGAACTGACTATTCTTATGTAACCCGCCTGACTCTGAAATTACAAGAAGTGTTTACAGGGACACTTCATGCATGATATACACAGTAATAGAAGTCTTAATGTTGGGTGTTTTTTCTGTGCCAGTATAATATGGATGAAGGGTTTCTGTAGGGACAAATGAACTCTTCCTAACCCAGCAGAAACACTTCATCCCAGAACAGAGAGGACTCAAACAAATGTGTTTGCCTGGCGTGAGGGTGTGGAACACTGAAGGGTAAACTCAAGTGTGGCTTGTCACATTGATGTAATAAGAAGGAACATGGAATATGAAGCGGAACAACGTAGGACAGAAGACTGCAGCGGCAGGCCTGTTTAAACTTCTCCTGAACCCAAAATGTGTCACAAAGTGGGACACAAATAAAGTCTTAAAATGTTGTAGCTTAGGAATGATTTGTCACACTTGTATTTGATAGACGTGTCCCTCTCTTCAACCCAGAATCTGATGTATCTATCTTCTGTATTCCTACTTCAAGTTTTGCGTCAAACATGAAAGCAGATGAAAAACCAAGCAGGCATGCAAGCCATTTGATAAAAACATGAATCTTGCAGGTTGAATGACAAAAACTAGCTCCAAATAAAGTGAAGATTAAAATGCTTGTATTGATGTTGTATTCAGTGTTCAAAAAATAGTGCTGCAGCATTTCACTTTGCGGTAATGACAGATTTATCGCACTGACATGACTGACTGTTCTTTTGCTAAAAGTGTAAAAATCTGAAATAAACAGAATTGAGAGTTTCTCTCGGCGCCTTCATGTGACTGTGTCAGAACAGTGTCATGACCCACATTTTCTCCTGCAGCCAACTGATTGGGAAGTGCTGATGTAGAGGTGTGTTGTTCCATAGTGCAGGCGGCTGTAGTCCTGTTCTTCTTTCATCCTTGTTTGTCTACAAGCTAGTCTAGTACATTAAAGGCTTAGTCCCAGCAGGTGGTTGATTGAGTTAGCTCATTAGCAAAGCGCTGAGCAGGTACAACACACCCCTGACAAACACAGCTCTAATTAACAACCACTAATGACCCTGATCATGCTGCGCGTGAGAAGCCTGTCTGTGTATGTGTCTGCACATGTGTGTGTATGCATGTGTGTACAAACATGTCAGAGTGTGAGGGCTTGTTTGTCACTGATGTGCCACATCTACTGTAAGTGATCATTGTGTTTGTTCTTCCCTGCTCCTCATCTTCTGTCTTCTGTGGGGGTGGCGGGTAATGTGTGTGTGAGTTGAAAAAGCTGATATTAGTATGCAGCTCAGTAGCAACAAAGGAAAAGATGTCTGAGGGAAAGTGGTGGGCAATGCCACTGCCTGCCAGAGACACAGCAGTGTCTGTATTTTTTCGCTTGTTTGTTTCCTTCCCTCTCTTCCCTTCTGCATCTTGCTCTCTCTGTGACCTGAAGAGGAAGGGTCACACAATCCTCGCTTCCCCTTGGATTAGAGATCATCCAGAGGAAGAGCAAGGCCATTGGCATCTTAATGCCCCACACACACACACATGCACACGCGCATATATTCACTTCATACACACACAGGCACACACACACACACACACACATGAAAACCAGACACGCATGCAAGAAAGCAAATCCAGACACACTGGACTAAATAAAAGGAGATTGGGAGATCCAGAGGGAAGAAACATAAGCTCTGAGTAACAGGAATAAGCACTTAGCCTCTTGAGCACCATGAATTACACCCAAAGACACCTTCTCTCTCTCTCTCACTCACACTCATAAACAGGCACACACACACTGTCACACTGTGATATACAGACTTGTCTGCCTGGTTGGTCCCTGCTGCTCTTACTATGGTGATGTCTATTAACAGTGCATGCTTGATGAGCACATGGCAGATTTACAGCTCATAACAGGTGAGCTATTATAGAACTGCACATGTTGTTCTCTTTACACTGTGCAATGTAATCAGACATAGCCTACTAAAAACAACCAAACAACCAACCATCTCTGACATGCTGATCAATCAGTTACACAAACACAGTACTGAAAACTGAAAGAACAATGGTCATGATTACCTTCTTTATGAACCAATAAAGATTCCCATATTAAAAAAAAACAACAACCATTGTACATTTAGTCGTAGTGAAGGATGGAATTCCTCCTATTTTTAGAGAGAATGCTGAAGGCTAAATGTAACCAGAGGTTGAGCTTACTGTATGACCTCAATACTGACAAAGATTCACTTTTATAAATAATTTAGGTAGCTGTTATTGTTGCTGGTTGTTTTATTCAAAATGTGAACAATGTAGCCTTGACACAGATGTTACTTCATACACACACACACACACACACAAACATGAACACATACATAGACACACACATAATAGTTCGAAGCTGCCTATTACTCTGACATCTCACACACAGGCAGTCATTGTGTCAGTGGCCAGTTCATTTGAGGACAGCTGAAAATCACGCCACAGCCAGCACAGACCTCACCTCATTCATTACAGTTACAGACTAAAATGTCAAGGCTAAAACACAGAGCAGTTCAAAATAGTTTTAAGAGCATGATTATGATAAGAAAAACAGTGAATGTCAAAACTGACTAGAAGAAATTATTGGTCTGCTTGAAGGAAGAGGAATTAAATAAATTGAATCTATTTTGTTCTTTTCTGTAAGGGCGGGGGTGTTGAGTTAACATTGTCCCACCTGCTCAAATCCGTTCCTCTGGAATTCTTCAAACCCAAAGATGTCCAAGATACCAATTTCCAAGGCAGGATCACTGGAATAAATGAACAAATACAGAGCTTTTATATTGTCTCAATTTCACTAATAATCATATACTTACTCAGGGAACAGGATGTACCACTCTGACAGGAGTTATAATTTTGTTTTTGTACATTTGTGTCATACACATCTAAAGGCGGTGTGTCATGACGAGTGTTGCTGACAAATTTATTACAGTCTGTGGTCGGTGTGTAAACAAGGCAAAGCACAAACACATTCAAACGAGTGGAACCTGTGTTATCAGTATTATCAGAGTGATAAGGCAACACAACATTAGAAACACCAAGAATCACAAAATTAGCAACACCAAGGATCTCATGGCCTCTACCTAAACCTTGGGTGAGACCTTCACATAAACCTTGGGTGTGCCCTCCATCTCTACCCTGTTGTTCAATATTTTTCATTTTGATGTAAATTCCTATTCAAGCATGTCAAGCAATATAAACTATTACAAATCTCCATGCTAAACTATGTGTCATGTTACAGTTTCAGTGTTGTCTCTCCAGAGGCCCTGAATAAGCACTGCTCTTGTGCAATGAAAGATACACTACATTGTGTGTGTTTTTGATAACAGTTATCAACAGCTTGGGCTTCAAAGAAATGCGTCTTGTGGTTTACACTGGAAAAAGAAAACTCCCAAGCACACAACCACACACATGCATGCACACGCACACGCACACACACACACACACACACACACACACAGAAACACACACACACACAGACAAACAAAGCTATACCCAATGCTGTCATCTGGTCCTTGTAGGTAGTCGTTGGTGCAGTTGACCAGATAGCTGAACAGGCGTCCATAGATGGCCTTGGCCAGCTGGTCTCTGTACTGCTCAGACATCTCAACTGTGTGGCGCCGAGTAATCACGTCACCTAACACAAAAGAGACATGACAACACTCTCAATATTTGGGTCAGTGATAGTACAGTAAGGTTCATATATTTATTTAGTTTCACTAACTGATGTACACATAAAAAACATATATACATAAATTTGAAAAGAAATCAATTTCCCCTAATTTTATGTCCCAATACATACAAAAACTATTTTTTTTTTTTTTGCTTTTTTTGTTGATATATAGCTTATTACAATTTTTTGATGCTGAATTGAATGTTGTCTGTTTACTGACAATTTGCAGTGCAAATTCTACCCACAAATATTTTCTGGGAAATCAAAAAATTAAAATCACCAACAGCTACAGGCCAATATATTGCCAGACTTTATTTAAAATGAATATATTTTTTTGAGTCTCAAAATGCATTGGAAGGCCTATTTACCAAATGCTCTGGCCAGTCGTCACCTTGCTGTCATCCTTAGACAGACACACTGGACTGATCTTACTCTAATGCTTCTTGTTGGACATGTTAGTTGCGGCTCCTTATTACGAACTGTATTTCTGATCTGTCTTTGCAGTGTCAATAGGGTTTGTGACAGAGTGATCCTGCGTATGTGTGTGAAACAGAGGGGGCCAAGTATAGCGAAGGCTGGTGAGCAGGTACCTTTGAAGTACTGAACATCAGAGGTGAGGGCACTGCTTAAGTCATTCGAGCACACCTGCAACATTCCAGAAACTGTGAGGTGAAAGACAGAGGGAGAAAGAAACAGAATAAACAACAGTGATATGACGACACAGTGGAAAAACATAACAAAATAACATCATGAAACATTAACTTTGAGATTGTAGGGTGTTAAAACCATCCACAAACTGCTTTTTCCTGTTCTGAATGATATCATGCTGCCAGCACAACAAGCTATGCTCCACACCAGCTCATTGCTGTTTAATTGATTGCTGGAGTCGTCAGCAATAAGTCATCAGCAGATTTCTGAGCAGAACCCACAAACAAACAACAGAAAAAAGTGACAGTGACCCAGAATCCCTTTGCTGACATCACTAGCCATGACATCACATCTCCCTGACAACGACTGGCTCTTTCCCGTTCAGGCGCTGATGTCAGTTGTTTACCGTCTTGCTAAGGTCAGGGGTCACAGGAGCACATGGAGTGGTTGCATAATGAGGGAGCAAGACATAGAAAGAGAGAAAACACCGAACCCGATAATGGGGCAGTGTGTGAGTATAAGAGCAGTCTCTCCTCACCATGGTTACGTTTTGGCAGAAATAGGTGACTGTCTGGTCTTTAGCTAGTGCTGGCGAGCTGCCAAGCAGAACTCCAAGGGGAAGGGGAAAAAAAAAGGATAACGAAGAGGTAAACAAGATGAGCAGTTGTGATGCGTTCCTCCTCTCTGCCACAATCCACCTCAGCACATGTGACCGAGGTCATGTGAGCAGGGCACTGACCTCTCTCCAGCAGCTGCAGGTCAGAGGGGAAAGCTGTATCGGCATCTGTCAATGCAGTGAAACGTAGGTCCCCGATGTGGAGCACAGCGGATAGCAGCATAAACACAGAGTCAACCTCCTAGCAGAGAGACAGAGAGAGAATGGACAAGATGAGAAGAGACACAGAGGCGGGAGTTAGAGAGACAAAAATACAGTCAATTTAAATCATCTTGGAGTAAAAAAAAAACATATTTTTCAATTTTTAATTTGCACTCCATGAAAAGCTGAACAAGGCAAATCTCATTTAAAAGGACAGAAAATGTTCTCAATTTGTCTTAATGTCAACAAAACCCCCCGAAAAGATAAAAAAACAATCATACTGACCAAATAATCCCACTAACAAGTATTGCCTTTGTGGACAGAGCCTGATAAAAATATTCCTTTTTATCACAGACATCTATTGTTGTTTAAAAACACATAAATGAGCCTTACTTTTTTACTGGTGAAGTTCTTTTATTATTATTTTATTTATCATCTTTAGATTTTTTTCTTCCACTTTCATTCCCACACCAACTATGTATTAACCTCAAACTCCACAGTGTCCCAAGCATACACACTTGCTACTCTTGTCTTAACAATGTCTGCTAAAAAACTACAGTGCTCAGCTGTCTAAGAAAATTATTTGGCCTTTTTAAAAAATTTGAACTCTATGACTGATTTTTAAGCATTTAAAAGGCTTAGTGTGACGCACTAACATTGAGGGTTTGACAATAAAAGAAAAAAAGGGCAACTCCATTTATCCTTCAATGTTTTGCAGAGTGTTCAAAAAAGACTTGAAAAATGTAGAAAAAAAATTAAAAATCCACTGGTTTTCTCTTAAGCATAAATCCCGCTCCCTTATTCACACACTTCCTACTCTTCCATCTTTGCTGCCCTTGAGTAGAGGACACTTAATGGAATACCCTCTTACCCACTGCTCCGAATCTCTGAGAGGGGGATGTTCGAGATTGAGGGTGTGTGCTTTTGTGTGTGAATATGTCTGTGTGTGCACTCTCCCAAGGCAGGATATTGGAGCTGATATCTTGGAGATAAACACAAGCATTAGTCTCTGTCTGACACTCTATACACATTCACACTCCCCCCTTCTTAGGAGGGAGAAGAAAGGGAGCAGGGGAGAGAAAAGGAATGATAGGGAGTGTTAATGACAATTGACCTTTGAGTCTGGACTGGGAGTTGTCCCCTGATTAGACTTAGACACAGACCAATGGGTGGTCCATCACTTCCACTCCAGCTCCCCCACTCCTTCTATCCCTTGGACTGTTTCTCTTATGCAGTGAACACCTCTGTCCTCTAGTCCCCTCTGGAAAAAAAAACTATCTATCGCTCTATCCCTCTGTCCCTTAGGTCTTGCCTGCTTGTACTGACTACAGCTGGATTAAAAGGTGCTATGGTGGCCACTCACTACTGACAGATGCTGACTGGGAATCTAAGAATAGAACCTGTTAATTGGCTGGGAACTTGGCGTTAGTTGCACAGGACGGACTGTACCACACACTGAAGCACAGTACATGTAAATCAGAGTCCTGTCTTCTGTGTTTGGTCACACGTTTCATATGTTCTTTAGATAGACAGTAAGTCCCAATTCAGGATCTTGAGAAACTACTTGTGTAGACCGAATTAGTCATGATAGACGATGACGCCTGTTACATTTCAAGTGCTTCTGTTGACAAATTGACTAAAAGCCTATAAAATAAGCTAATTATTTTGTTCTCCCTGACCTTAGTAGTGTGGACAATGTAAAGGATCCGCTTTGTAGCCTTTAAGCCCTTGGAAGGACCCTTTTTAAAAGCTACAATTTTGTAGGCCTCCAGTCTTTTCACTCAGACATCCTTAAAGAATCTAGATGGCAAAAATAAACCTGCTTTCTCACATAAACGATGGAGAATTAGGTCCAGACATTATCTTCATAACCCCTTAACACATATAGCACTGAACAGAAGATGGTCCATGTCAGCCGCTTTCTCATGTACCAGAGATACTCAGTTTGTTTTGGGGAGGGGCTTCATGTAAAGTGAGCTGGACACATTCGTAATGATGACTGTTTTGGGGTAATATTCTAATTTTATGTATTTGGACATATCCACAATATCCATGAAAGAGCATATAACAGGTAATGTCTGGACATTACCTCATCAGACCTCATAAGTGGCCATTTCAGGTTTTGTGACTGCAACACTTTAAATGATTCCTGCTGTCAATAGTCTTTGAATAAAGAGGCCTAACAGAAGGTGTATGCAGACAATAAATACCTGCTTGTTGAAGCCCAGGGCTCGCAGGGCCTGTTTGACTGCGTTGAGGCGTTCTCTGCTCTGGGTAGAGGCTGTGGCTACTGGGGGGTTTTCTCCTGGAAGGCTTCCGCTTAAATACCTGGAATCAGGACAGAAAGCTGAAACAACAGGGACCAAGATTTTGAGCAACCACAGAAACAAAATAACCATGAAGAACGATGTGAGTTCTCTGGTCCGTGTACAATAACAGGTGCATCAGCTTCAAACATGTAACCATGAGCTCAGCAGAACCGAGGCATGTATATTTGGATCAAAGGGACCCAAAACCTTACTAAATCAGATAGACTAAGACAAGGTATGCTAACAAAAATAAGCACTTTGACTATAGAGATCCTCAAAGGCTCATGAATACAACAAGGATATAATATACTGTGTCAAGATATTATATAAATATATATATATATCATCAGTGTTGGATTGGACTAAATATTTAAGTTGCTGTAGGTTATAGCAGCATACACAAAATTTAATCAAGGTGATGTCTCTAAAATGTCTTTAAGTATCCGTTGCTCACTGAAAAGTTTTTGATTATTTACCTGTACCCAGAGTAAACTTTTATGCTGATTTTACAAACCAACAATATACATATAGCAGCTAATGAAGCCACGCACCTATGGGCCAGGACATTGTTGAGGTAAAGTGCACTGTTTTCCTCAGGCGAGAGGCCTTCAGCCATCAGATAGAAGATGTTGAAGCTGTGTTGTTGAGGACGCAGGTGGACCAGACGAGACTTCTCCAGCATATAGGTGTGCACTCGGGCTTTAACATCAGATGTGTTTTTAATTTCAGTAACAAACTTGTAGATTAAATTTCAGCATTGCTGATGATAGTAATAATGCTGATGAAACTAAAATGGTGAAAATTCAATTTGTGGACAGTGTTCAGTGGCCTCAATCAGTAATCAAATTAACTGGGGTAAAATAAGGTGAGCAGGACTGTCAAAATGGAGCACAACTACTGATGCCTTGACAGTGGACTAATGGGCTTTTACTGCCCCCTAATGGTGATTCATGACTTTGCACATGATTAAATAGAAAAATCTCATGCTGTGAATCTCTTCAAGGATGCTTTCTATTCTTGCATTGTAGGCTCAGTAATCCTCACAGAAAGAAATACTGCATATTTGCTCAGTTAAATTAGAAATAAATATTCCATTTATTAAAATTATCAAAAATAAATCTATGGAATTTAAAAAATGTAAGAAAAATGTTTTAATGCAGGAATGAGTTTCAGAATGCAGGGACTTAATACAGAACATGGAGAAGAACAATAAATAAAAAAAAAGTATCGATACTCACTATCAATAAGTTCACATTAACTGA
The DNA here is from genome assembly GCA_029783645.1 of Ctenochaetus hawaiiensis. NCBI lineage: Eukaryota > Metazoa > Chordata > Actinopteri > Acanthuriformes > Acanthuridae > Ctenochaetus > Ctenochaetus hawaiiensis. The sequence continues at coordinate 8,586,546 of JAPZDY010000005.1, forward strand.
TACATTGACAGAAATGTAGGTTACCTCTGAACAGTGTTCTCCTCTTCTCACAGTATTGGATGGTCAACAGCTTAATAAAGCGGCTTGAGTTTTTGTTTCTCAGAGTCTTTGCATGACCGAAGGCTTCCAGAATACAATTAACCTGCATTTGGGATCAAATCAAAGGAAAATGTTAGTTGCCAGTGACTTGTAAGATCCTTTAGAATGATTTCACTGCAAAATAGTAGCACCTTTTTTTAAATAAAACCAGCTTACTTATAATATCTCTCTTTCAGAGATTTCCAGACCTTACACAAATAGGGAGCTTTGCCTCCATTCCACTTTTTACCACTAGATGTCAACATCCTTCCATTATGTGGATACTCAATATTTTCCATGTCCCAAGATGATCAGAGAGTGAGCTGACCTAGTTATCGAATACATAACGATGACTTCATCAGAACACACTCCCATGTTACCCACTGTTCTGTTACCCAACTGATAGACTGAGTCCAAGGCAACTGAATAATGTGTTAAACACCACAAACGTGTCATAGTCTGTTAACCACAACTACACAGCTGGAATATGAGATGTCAGATTTACTGTGGTGACCTAAATGGCATTTTTTTTCTCTTCTTTCTATTTTTTATACACAATAGAAGGATACCAACCATTTTAAATAAAAAAATGTCTGTATATTATTCATGAACAGCTATCAAACAGAGGAGAAAAGAATACCAGTAAAGACCTCATACTCTAGCACACTTACCCATAAATCTTTTCATCACCCCAACACCATAACAAAAGAACAGTAGGATACATTTACACACTACCTTAATAAACAGATGGGTTAATGGACAATACGCACACTAGGCCTGCACGATTAATCATTTTAGAACCTCGATGTCGATTCACTCCTACATGCGATTTCATTTCTAAATTACGTCGATTTTTTTTTCCAAGAGCTGGCGGCATGTGTCAGAGTTGTAAACAAGCGCTCCAAGGCTTCTCCCTTATCCTATGACA
>JAPZDY010000005.1:8587632-8612452 GCA_029783645.1 Ctenochaetus hawaiiensis
AGGTAGAAAAAAAATCGTGGCAGAAAATCATGATTTCAATTCAAAGCTAAAAAATCGAGATTCATATTTTTTCCTGACTCGTGCAGGCCTAACGCACAGTAAGACAGAAGCACAGGTAGAAAGGTGTTAGATTCGGTCAGTACCTTGCTTTGAAGGAAACAGAATTATATGTCTGAGTCTTCCTCGACATAAATAAAAAAGCAACATAAATCTCTATAGTACAATTTTATACCAAGCACTTTGCTTTTTTTGCAAATTAAAGTACAGAAACAAAGGCATAAGGGCAGCAAAGAGTTCAAGATGCATGCTACAAGTTCCTTTGCAATTTCAGCCTTCAGGACATTGTGACACGATGGCTGGCCAGACTTACGTGCTTCATTCTGGGCTCTAGTGCAAAGCTTTTGGGGCTGGAGCGAGCTGTCAGGTGTCTCACTATGTGCTTACACGCCTCTGTTTTCCCAGAACCACTTTCACCACTGGAAAGACAAAAAAATGCAGTTTTCAGTCATTCAAGTTTGAGATCATGTTTTTCCTCATTTCACATGCTGTTATATTCTCTAACTTTCCATATTTCAAAGGATAGGTTCACATTTTTAAAGCCTGTATTTAAAATATAACCCATATGAGCAGTGAAACAGGTTCGGCTTGCTGTGATCAGTGCTCCCCTTTTAACTGAGCATTTAAAGACCTCTTTCTAATGTGCTGCAACATTTAGAAATGTATTTAAATTTATCAAAAGCTTATATGAGGCTTAAATTGTCTAAGTTAGACAATCAAGTAAGTATCCTCAAAAGTTACAGTCCATTAGTATAAAATCCCAATTTTAAGGGACAGTAACACCGAAAGGAAATTTCATATTAAAGACTGCAACTTAAGACAAAGCCACATTAAATACACCTGATTAAAATGTGGAAAATTTATGTACATACCTGGCTAATGTTTTAGGATTCACTAGAACAATTCTGAGTCTCTTTCTAATGTTGCAGTGTTTTATATTGCTGAGATTAAGTCACACAGTTTCCACTATAATGAACAATAAAATTGTTCTGCAGTGATTGTTTTCTACAGGGAATTTCTGAATTATTTCAAGTTGAAACATTAACGGAGGATAAAATAACTTGGCATTGTGTGCATAATATTAGACATTTTCCAAATAAAACATATTTACTACATTCATTTAAATTGTGACATTTGCCTTAATTGCATAAACACATAATGTGCTGTATTGTTTATATTTTTCATAAACTGCTTTTAGAAATATGCAAGTAATGCATGCAAAACTATGAGAATAAAAGGCTGCTGGCCGGATATCAAGAGAAATAGGCAAACCTAACAGTACAAACTGTGAGTATTACATTTCTCTAGATTTGCTCAGAAGAATGTATGTTTGTTATTGGTCAACAGGGTGTCTCCCACATCTGTCAACCCCTCCCATTAAATTCACAATCTATTCCTTCTTTCTTACACAACTAACACTGCTCCACTGACACCCACTTTCAACATGCAGTTACTGTCACAACTTATCTGGCGCTGGGGGCCTGTTTTTAATTTGCCGTTGAGTGGATATTAGATGTGACATAAGGTACCTCTACAGTCCATGCTCTAGCACTCACCTACGTGCAGAGAGTTAACACCAGCAGAGTAACACCAAGCAGATGGCTTCAGAAGGTCAGAAGCCTTTACTAATGACCGCAGTGCTGTGGTGCGCTGTTTGTCTGTGTGTATGTGTTTTGCTGTATTTCCTACTAATGGCCCCGCTGAGTGTGAAGTCCAATGGCCTCTCCACTGTCTTTTCATTTACTAGTTTTTATTAGATTTCAAGGGCATTTTGTTCGAGCACTGGCCTCGAGGGATCATGGCCACTGATTGTCTGTAGATGTGTAGGAGTGTGTGAGTGTATGTATGTGTGTGTGTGTGTACTTATGTGCATGTGTGAGGACATAGGGAGTGAAACAGAAAGCTTAAATAATGGAAAAAACAAGAAAAATGAGAGCAACAAGAGAAGTTTGGTGTTTGAGCGTGCACAGTTCTTGCATGTGCTTACATGTGTATTTGTGTGCTTTTGTGCATGCATGAGGACATAGAGAGGTACCTTGAACCAGAGAGAAACATGAAAAATGAAGGAACTAAGAGTGTGTGTGCATGAGAGTCCACAGTGTAATGCCCTTGAATGTGTGTGCGTGTGAGAGAAAGATGGATAGCATGTGGCCAGGGCGCATTAACTCACTGCCAGATTGGTTACAACTCAGCAGGAATGTCACTGTAGAGCCGGAACAGGATTTAATTGCAATCAGGGAGCTGCCTCCGTCCAGCCGAGGACAAAGAGCAGCAAACTTCCATCTCTGTGTGAACTCTGAACAGGCCTCTGGCACAGCTCAGGCTGAGAGCTATTAATCTCCCAGGGAGTGTTTAACAGGTGCGTGGCAGAGGGGTGTGGACAGACCAGGTGGCTTGCTGAACTTCACTATTATTCACACCATTATTCCGCTCCATCGGCATTGTTGCCTCATGATACCAAGACACAGAGTTCAGTGTTTGTGACACTGTGTGTGTGTCTGTGTGTTAAAAAAGGAAGTTGTACCTCAGAATGAAACACTGCGGGCGTCTCTCCTGCAGCATCATGTGGTAGGCTCTTTCGGCTGAGGAGAAGATGTGAGGTGGCAGAGAGGAGCATAGACGCCCTGTGGAGCTCAGGTACAGCTGACTCACCTGGGAGAGGAAGATAGATAGAGACATTGGATCACAACCTTATGTAATGTGGATACACACACAAGCTGAGCAACACAGAGGATAATGTTTCAGCAAAACAGTGAAACCATCCTGGGTATAACTTTCCACACCTGTGTCAGTTTCTGGCCGCCTCACTAAGAAGGTTTGGTTTACTGCTCAGACTAACCTTGTAATCCTACCCAAAGTGACTAAGACAACAATTATGTGTTGACTGAAAACTGTTATTTAAGCTGAACCATACATTAAGCTTGGCCAGTTTCCTTTAAAATAACAACCCGTTAGCTAGCACATGTACAATGGTCTACTTCCGTGGTACTACACTGTTACCCTATAAAATATCCCTTATAAATATCCCTTTGCCTCTCCCATTCTTTCTTGCCGCCAAGCATAATGTGTTGCAATACAAAAATGTAAAAATATACATGGTGCTTAAGACAAAATCTGATCAGCTAAGTTTTGTTTACACACATGAATATCACATTCTAGTGAAACAGACACTATAATTGTTATTTTGAAATGATTACTGAGGAATTCAAATCAAAAATTATCTATGCAAACTAAGAAACTAAAACACTTTTAGAAAATATTCCTAAAAAGCTTTACATCTAAGCCTTGAATCAGTTTATGTAAAGACATTTCTTCTTCTTGGGTTTTTGGTCAACTTGGAAAATGTAACCATAACAGTAAAGTTCAGTTTCAAGTCTTATTTTCATTAAGAAATCCAAAGGCAGCAGTTTATTTCTCAGTTTTTTTTTCTGCTGAGATCTGCTTGTGAAAAAAGGCAATAAAGCCTTTTAAGAATTTACTTTTTAAAAGAAGGTAAATGAAACTTGAAAGGCCTCAGAGCAGTTGCACTGTTTATGATCAAGGCAAAATAAGGTCTATTATAATGAACTTCTATCTTTAACCAGTCCAGCACATGTGTGCAATTGCTGTATTTGTGGCATGGAAAAGGGAATGAGGATGGGCTGTGGACCATCAGAGCAGAGGGGGTGACAGACGGCCAGCAGATCACACATGTTGTGACATATGTCCTTCACACACTGGCTCCTCCTTGCTCCTCCACACACTCTCTCAGTTAGGTATGATGCCTGGAGTGTATCCAGACACAGGCAGGGATGGGACGGCCAGAGGGGGCTTGGCTTCATTCTGTTATGGCAGGAGAAGACGCCTCTTCCTCCATCCAACCCCTCTTGGGTCCACATGGGCGAGCACTAAGCTGGCATTAAATCAGCTATTTTAAAACGAGTTATCTACTATTTTAAAAAAGGTGACACACATTCACCCGCCTGTTAGTCATACACTGAGTCATTCTCCTCTTGCTGTTGCTTATGTGAATATATGCTTTTCAACAACAGTACCAGTGCTGTTAAAATTAATACTGGTACTGGTTATGTGTGTGTGCTAGATGGTGCGTGTCTATACAGGATCCCTATCTTTCCCAGCCAACGCAGAGACAGCCTTGTGCTGTGTATCACTGACAGGAAGGCTGCATTATTTATCAACCACAAGGTTCATTTCACCTGTTCATGTCCTGCTTGTTGTACAGAAAACATGCCTCCTTTGTAACACAATTTTGCATGTTAAATGCATCGCCTATCAAATGTTATGCCAAGATTTTTACGACCTGAAATTTCATCATTATGAGAGCTAAGCACAGTATATGTTGTTGGTCAGCTGTATGTAAATGGATGTGATATATTGCATGCTTACCAAAGTGGAGTAAATGGGCAGCTCTTTGTTTGGATTGACCAGCAGAAGGATGTGTCCAATGTAAGTCTACACAAGAGAAGAAAAAAAAAACAACAGCTGAATGAACTTTTGTTCTGTGACTCAGTTGAGAACAAGAAGTGAAACCAATACCATCAAACATTCATCTTTTGGGTGTGATGTTTCACTTCGGCATTAATCGACACACAAACAGACTGAGTCTGGGCAATAATTACTTACACACTGCCTAAAGCTAACACTGAGCTGAAAAAAGAAGTGCTGTTCCCCTCTTTCCTTAAAATTTGTATTCATAGAGGCGACAGTCTTTATTGGCAGCACTATAAGATTATGGAAATCTCATAGCAGACAAAGGTCAGAAAGGGACTCCAATGATAACCTCGGTAATGACCTTTCTTCAATAAAAACATCAATCTGCCCACTCATACAGCGTACACACAAACCCCTGAGGCCATTTAGATAAAAATAACCAACTTCCAATTTCTGACCCTTTCCACTAAACTCCTAACTACCCTGCTCTTCACAAAGAGACCCAGAGGCTGCTTGAAAGCTAACACTCTGTCCCGTGGGAGAGCACAGGCAACACTAACATTTTGTTACATGCTGCTCTGTCCTTAGGCTCTGGCTCAAGGTTAATGGCTTGTACAATTTTTCCCTGCTTCCAGATAGGAAGCAGGATTCACACTACAAGTGTTTTCCAATAAAAACTTGTCTGAGAACACTTCCCTACAAACTGTTGTTTAATCTTGTGACATGCTTGTCAACAGTGTCTTCTGTCTTGTCCTCTTTCAGTTCCTAGCTGCCCTCCTCCTTCTATCCTGGCAGAAGGCAGCAGACCACTCATCAAAGCCCCATCTCTGACCACCCTGCTGGGAACATATGGAGTGTTCACTGCCTTTGTCCTCCCCCTATTTCTGTCCTTTTGCCACATTTCTCTTTATTCACCTCTTTCTTGAAATGTCTTTTATTATGAACTTAAGATTGGGTACCTTTGAGGGTGGGAACAAGAAAGCAGAAAAAAAGCAATAAAAATACAAAGAAAGGAATTTATTTGGAAGCATAAAAAATGAGCTGATCTGGTCTTTTCCTGGATGTTATGTACAGAACTTCATCATGTAAAGCCTTTGTCTGCTCCTCGGTTTAATTTAGGAATATTTTTTGCTACAAACAGAATGAAGAGTGTCTGTACAGTGTGCACCTTCCTGATAGAGAAGTTATACACAATCAGATCAGGCATGTTCAAAGTCTGCATGGTTGCCGCTCTTTGTTCACTAACTGTTTTTTTCTATTAATCACTTCTTCTTCCAAATGGACTGTACCTCAAAACCGGCCCTCATTATTCTGACTTCTAATAATTTCTCTTTTCTTTTTTCACAATCCTCCTGCCTTTTATTGTCAACTCCTTATCTGTGTCCCCCTGCTGTGGCTAACCCTACTGTCAGTAGCCCATCTGGGTTAATAACAGACTATTACTGCCTCTTCACAGAGAAGAGGGTGCATCTGATAGCTCCACATTGATCTAGTTCCAGTCTTTATAGAGCTTAGTCCCTGTGGAGAAATATGGGCCAGACTACAGTTTTAAAGGAAGGAGACAATAACATGAATATAAATTGGTCCAATTATTGGAAATAAAGGCATTTTACTTCTGATTACGGCTCTGGATTTATCTTTCCAATCAATCTAAATGTTTTTGATTGCGCAATTGTCATTGGTATATGTTTGTGTGTGTGTAAGTGTGCACTAGAAATAGGCACCACTCTTACAAGTTAGCAGGCCAAATCAGATGGATGGAGGAGTATTAGTTTATGAACATAACCTGATGGTCACTCTACCTAGACTGCTTAAGACTACACAATGTTCAGAAATAGAAAATACTCACCAGCAATTACTGACTGTGAAAACAGTAAAGTGTCAGAGGTTTGAATACAAATATTATCTGCACAACAGTCTTCGGGAGAGGAGATGCAGTATTTGTGATACACTATGTGTGATGTTTATACTTAAGAAACACTACATGTACATATGCTGGAGGGTAAACCACTGAAGAACTCATGGGAACAAAGAGCATGTGGTGTGATCCAAACATCTGAAATTCCTAAACTGTAAACAATGCAGTACTTCACTACAGATAAACAACTAATGACTATTTGCATTTCTCTGTGTTGTGTGTGTGTGCTTTGGGGTTTAATGCATGTTTAATGTTGAGTGGGCTTCCTCTTTTGCAAGAGGAGGGTCTTACATAAATTTGGTCATTGCCAAAGCGCTTCTGCATCTCATAGAGCAGGCTGCTGTTGGTCAGTTCACTGAGGGACGCAAGGTCGTCATTTGGAGCTGGAGGCATCAGTTTGACCTAAGGAGAAAGACAAGAAAGAATTGAGAGATGCTTAATGAGTGCGACTTGATTACTTCTCAATCATCAATTCTGAATAAAAATGTTCTGACTATAATTTGAACATATCATGTTTTGTTTTCTTCTGTCAGATAAGGTGCCTCTCTGCAAATTGAGAAACCTCTGTGAAGCAGTTAAGACCAATGAAATGGTTTTCATTATTGTGTGTGACATTTAAGATTAAATAATTACTTAATAATTACTTTCACAAAATACTCCAAAATGTATCTGGTATCTGAAATTCACAGCGTGTAGTTGAACCTTAAATAGATAGAAACTTGAAGCCTATTACTCATTTTTAAAAAACTGGGCAAATTAACAATTGAAATACATTAAACCTCCCCTTTCATGTAATCCCCCTGGACATTTGGGATTTTCTAGATTCTCACTTCTTACTGTGGTTTTGTCATACTTTAAGAGGGCAAGTTACCTGCTCCAGTTTGCTGCTTCCAGAGCTAAAGGGGCCATCCAGGCCGTTGTCCTGGGAGGGCTGTCGACTCAGTCCTCCACCTGCCTCTCTGAACATGGCACACTTCTCTAGTAGACTGTCCCGCTTAGAGATAGGGATACCCAGGGGGTTCCTGGGTTACAGATGAATATAGGCAAGGAGTTGGAAAAGACAAAGCAGACGGAGGGACAGGAAGCAGAAGTGGAGAATAAGAGAAAAAGATTTAAAAAAAAACGTAGTTCAAAATCTCTGGAGTAACCAACTGTGATGGCTTTTGATGGCTCTTATGAGGTTTTTAACCCACAAGTTCTTGACGGGAGTGTTGAGGTCGTGTAAACCACCATCATAGCGTTGGTCAGTGGGGGGTAAAGGAGCGGAGGGGTCCGACAGCCTCTGCAGCCAGCTCTCCTCTGCATTCAGCAGCATATCAGCTATTGGCACTGATGCAGCAATGTCTGGCAACATGAAACACAAGACGGACTAATCAGTGTAGCAGTCTGATGTGAAATTTTGAAGATTACAATGAGCCAAGTTATTTTTCATACAGATGAAAACTTCTAAATCTCAGAACTTTAAGCTTCAAAATGGATTTTCTCACCATGCTTGATGAAAAGACATCAAGATGGGGGTAATATCATTAGCTAAAGACTTTAATACTATACCATCTTCAACAACCAGGTACACCTCTCTGCTCTCTTGTCTTTCACCATTCGAACCCCGCCTCACAATCCACAAGGATGAGCCTTCAACGGTGCAGAATGTGAACCCCTCTGTGAATCAATCCAACTGTGCTTAAGAGGAAGGGTAGGTTAAGACCCCCCCCATCTGTAATGAGGTCTAACGGGGCACAAGGGAAGGGGATTGCTTCATCCTGTCTTTTTATTTCTGTGTGACTGACAACCCCCTAGACTCCCATCTCCTGCTCTGGCTTTCTTTCGTCATGTGGCTGCAGAGGGAGGGGTGTGGGGCTGAAAGTGAAAAAGAGGGGGGATTGTCTCATTCTCCAAGGACTTGCCTCACATCTTTCCTAAGCCTACATGCTAGAAGGGGCTATTGATTGGGGCAGCCAGAGGTGTGATGAAGCCATGGGAGCAAATGGTTAGAGGCAGCCATGATATTCTAGTCCACAATGGAGAGGTTAGGAGCCCAAAGCCCTGTGTGACATATTTCATATCACTATAACACCAGAGGCGCTTACATGTACTGTGACTATGCTACATTCATCAGCAGCCATGTTCAGTGGGTGGTTTCATAACGGCTCTTTTCAGTTTCGAGATGCAGGGATTTCAACTCCTGCTGTTTCTGTGTGGGGGGGATTTGAAAGATTGATCAGGGGGGTCATCAGCCGACAACGGTTTTCACTTCAATATTAATACAGCTGAAACTAATAATAATATGTAAATTAACACTACTGCACCAACAGAGAGACTAAGCATTTCACAGAGAGGCTGAGGGAGATTACTTTTTTAAAATTTCTTTTCCTTGAGATTTTTCTTGAATGTTTTTTTTTCTTTCCTGCCTTTTGTTGGCACACTCTCATGTTTCTCTGAGTGATTTTTATCTCCAACTATCATCATATTTGCGTGATTAGAAAAAAACCCCCAAACATTAAATATCCTTGGTTAAAGATTTGACACTCCTATTTCCTTTAGTAAATGAAACACACCAACCCCTTATGATGACTGATAACACAGTTTTTATCAATGCATGTATGTGTGTGGGTTTATAGGCATTAGTTTGGTGTTAATCTTTTTATTCAATTGACATGGGTTCTTAGCGACAGATACACTCTGATGTGCACACACTATGACACAGTCACAACCCCAAAAAGAGGTTCAGCTGAATAAGTCAAAACCTATATCTCGGCTTCTTTGCTTCATTACCTCTTGCTGAAAACATTTGCCTGTTCCTGCAGTAATATTTGTGTGCATACACAAGCAAACATTGGTCTGAATGCTGAAATGTGTTACCTGAGGGCTTGTCTTGGTTGCAGTTCAACAGAGTCGGGTTTGCTCCATGCCTCAGGAGCTGGCTAACGATGCTTGTCTGTAAGACATGGGAGAAACACCAACATCCATTTTCATTAGACAAAGCAAAAAACAAAATCATTTCTATATCACTGTTGTCTGCATCTTCCTTTAAACCATCAGCACAACAATAAAAAAAGCCTTTCATAGCAGTTTTCTATTATAATATATTTTTTTAAGATCTTCCTGTTAAAGGCCATGGGAGACATGCTGGTTGCCCCTATATTCATTGCTGCAGTACAGATGTAGGTATGTAAATGTAAAATATGGTCTGATCTAGATGTAGACTTTTCACATTGAATGGATGATACATTTATATATTCAGGGTATGTCAACCATGAGAGGTCTATACAAGTGTTGCCCCTGACTGGGGAGATCCTTTAGTAATGAGCCCATCTTCCGTCACATGTCATAGAAAAAGATCCTCATCCTCGTCTACCCGTATTTGTACATAAAGTGACATGTGATGGCTGTCACCTCCGTCTTCTATTCTGTCTGGGGTTTTCTTTTAGACTAAGCTCCCACAGGCATCAAGTACATTCAGTGTGACTCAGTCTATGATAATAACAAAGGTCTTCTTTATAATTTCTTGGTAATGTAGGATACATGGCACGACTCAGATACAGTCTCAGTGGCTCAATAATCTAAAATTCAAACTGAAAATGAGACAAGTATGGCAGATAATTAAGCACAAGAACTAGATCTGTCAACCACGTCAAGTTGTAGGAGAAATTTGTGGAAAATAATATACCAATTAAATTCCCGCCTACAGTTTTCAGACTACTACACTGAATGCAACAAAACAAGCACTATGTTAAGTTTATTATGTCAATTACTACCAAGGAAAATACTTCCTGAATGTGATGCTTGAATTGAGCTACAGCTGAAAACTATCCATAATCTACGAGAAATCTACTTATTATTGTTTTTCAACAGAAGACTGCATCATAAAGGCACCCAGACACCTACATCAAACCTATATTAAAATTAACTTTACACATCGAGATTACTACATTTGTCTCAGGGAACATCACTTAGCTGGTGGAAACAGTTGTTTGAAGGTTGAGGCTGTGGAAGAGTCTGAATTAAACAATCTTAACTAATGCTTGAAGACAACATTCTTAAAATAAAGCCAATGTAACAAACTGGGAGCATGAAGTCTCAAAAATCACTTACCAGGCAAGGCTGGTTAAAAAAGGACATCTGATCAATTACAGTGACATATAAAACCCAGAATCCACATAATTTCCTACACTAGGGACTTACACTTTCTTGAAAATATGTTTTTTTCTTCTTTTTCAAAAAAAAAGTTGTTCTCGAATGGAAAAAAATCGAAAAACAAAAACAAAATCAAACAAACAAAACCATAGAAAAATCATGAAACAGATTCATAAGTAAAATATGTTTCTAACTGTTACAAACAGCTCTAGAAGTAACACATCATATTTGTACCGTTAGACAGTAATGAGGCATCATCTTCAGTATAGAAGATTGTGACTCAGCACATTTAACAGACTAGCTCTGACCCATGTCAACAGCTGTTCAGCTATGAGTCTACAGCATCTCTACTGCCCACAAACCCCGTCAGCTGCATTCACACCCTATAAATACAGACAACACGTCAGTGGCACCACAGGATCTGAACTCTTCAACGGGTCAGAGTTTACAGGAGGACCAGGAAAAGGTCATCAGTACACAGAGATCAGCACAGACAGAACAACCTCACAGCTGATGTAGATTCAAAACTTTGGAATAGCTTTTGGTAAAGGCCCAAATGTCCTTTAAATCATGTTTGTCAGACCTTAAAACTAAGTTTGATATTTGCATTTAAAGTACTTTCATATCATTCGGAAAGAAGCAGGGACAGCTTCCTTCATACCTTCATTATAAAACTGAACAAATTAATCTAATCCCTCTAGGGCTATCTTTAAACATTCCATCATCTTTGTTTGAAAGTCCAACACAAAACTATTTAAATTTTCTCCTTAAGAGAGCACAACTTGAAAAGCCTTGACTCAAGCCAAGGAAGCCAAGGGCCAGGGTCTAACTTATCGCAAGACTGAGAGAGGGAAGCTTAATTAGTTGCAGTAATAGGGTCATACATCTTCTTAAAGGGTCAGTATAGCATGTATGCCACAGTGCGGAAGGGGTCTTTGGGTTTAATGTTCTGGCTAGTGTTACAGTTGCCAGCAAGTGTCTGCAGGCATCAATTTACTTGAATCTCCTATCAGCAAAACCCCTTATTAGCAGGACTAGCAATTCACTTGGCTGGATACAAACAAATATCTTAAACCCATAACGTCCTGCATTACTGACATGTCACTGTCAGACCAGCTTTAAGGGAACGACGACAGGAAGTGAGTGTTAAGAAGGCTCAAGGAGTAGTTGATATGCAGGAGGCAGAGCACTAGCACCGGTAAAGAGCTGATGGCTGAGGTGTTGTGGCACTGTGAGGGAAACCTAATCAATACTCCAATCCTCTAGACTGCCACTCTTAAGTCTGATGCACTTACTGTACATTTTACATACACACACACACACACACACACACACACACACACACACACACACACACACACACACACACAGACAGAGTAGTGTCTTTAATTGTGTATGTAGAAAGTCTGAAAAACAAAGGCACAGGAAGGTTATTTTCCATTTGGAAGATTTGTACATTTAGATTTACTGAATAACATAAGCATCTATCATGCAATAGACAAAGGGTAGGAAAGACAAAAAACAAAGGTAACATAACTTTATGAATGACACACAGAAAAAGGCTACAAGGTAACAGAGAGGAAGAGAGAATTTTTAAAATATACTCCACTGGGAGAATTGTGCCTTGAAGGGAGATGAACCACATACGAGGAGAGCAACACTTAATACCAAATGAATAAATTCTCTTTGTCAGCAGCCGAGCACACAGCCCAGAAATGTAATTAAATATCTTGATGAGTCAGCAAGATTTGAAGGTGATCACTTCCTTTCCTTCATAGTTGGACCCCTTCCAGACCACCAGATCCCATCGCTCCAACAGTTTACCTCAGCCCCATCTGGAAATCAATTTCCCTTCCTCTAAGAGAGACCATTAGATGGCTAACCTGAAATGTTTGCTGTTCTGTGCCAGCAGCTTGACTGTCTGATCAATAGGCCCAAAAGGAGCAGTTTATCTGAGTGTGTGCAGAGTACCTGGAGGCACCTTCCACGGAGGAGCAAACCGTCCATTGATATTTTTCTCATTATTTCATTCATTTCATGAATGACTCCAATCACATTGGATCAATGCAGCTAGATGAGTTAATTAAGAGCCTACTTCATTTGAGTCAACAACATTCTGACATTTTGTTGAGCAGCTGTGAGTTACCTGTCCATACTTAGAGGCCAGGTGGAGAGGAGTCCAGAAGTCATTGTCAGCAGGGTGAGGGTCTGCCCCACTCCCCAACAACAGGGACACCACCTCTCTGTAACCGCTGGCACATGCAATGTGGAGCTTTGGAGAGAGAGAGAGAGAGAAGCAAAGATAAAGTTTGGACAGCAAAAAGAAGAAGCTACAGTATCTGGTAATAACTGATCTGGGGACCAAGATCATGTGATCTTACTAACCAGAGTTACCCCGTCATCACCGGGCTGGTTCAGGCTTCCCCCTGTGGTTACGAGCTGTCTTACATCAGACAGCATCGTGCTGGGTCTCTGCGTCTTCATAGTGTGGATGGATGACAAGTCCACACCTAAAAATTGCAAGCACAATTGAGTCACTAAATATTGAACAACATTAAACACAACACTGGCATGCTTATAGGGACAGTTTGCCATTGTTGGACACACGCTAATTTTTACAGTCAAAAATTAGATGAAAATGTCTGTATAACCTTAATTTTTGTGCATTAAAATAAAGCTGATAACGTGTAAAGTGGAGAGGAAGATAGATTTAATAGCATAAAGATTGGAGGCAGAGGAAACTTCTAGTTTGGCTCTGTTCGAACAAACAAAAATCTCCCTTCACCTCTAAAACTCAGTAATTATCCTGCCATCTGTAACAAAGCCAAAGTGTAAATTGATATGTTGTGGTTTAACAGGGCTTTAAAGGACTCTGGCAGTGAGGTATTAGTGTTGTCTAATTCTCAGCTTGAAAGCAAAAACTGCATATTCCCCAAAATTAAACTGGTTCTTTGAACAAGGGTTTTGATTGGTTCAATGTGAGATTTTTTAAAAGGCTTTCAAGACCATTATGAGTGCAGTTTTAGACCTATTTCACATCCAATCCTAATGTTGTCTGGACATTAATTACTAGAGTTGCAGGAGTTGACTTTAGAGGGTCTTAAGCTGGACTTTATTTTTTTGTTGTGGATATAGAAAATACTGGGTAAAGGCAGGAATTTGCTTGTAACTTCAATGTTAGTTTTGTGTTTCTTTGTCTTCTCTTCCAACATAAATGTCTTTGACCTTTACCCAGGACACACACTTACTGTGAGTGCTCCAAAAAATTCTGTCCAGTCTACTCAGTTTACTTTAGTGCTTACTGGATCCAGGTTTGTAGTTTTGTTACAATGTGCTCCATGGTCCATACATTTTTTTTTTCCAAAGACAGCTGCACATTGACAATATGTAGTTTTAGAAGAATGCTGGCTGAGTGTACAGCACTGACAGTAAAAAAACACCCACAAAATGACAGCAAACAGGAAACCCTCTCCAGCTAAAACCACAGCCTGGCAGACCCATTGATGGCATTAAGTGATTCTGACTCTGACAGCACTTGAAAAAAAAAAATCCAGTTTTCATCCAAACCCTTGGAGAGCTCCAGTCCATGACCTAAACGATCCAGGTCCACTGTGGCTTTTCTCCTTAGCTGACACTGACAAACTGAGGTCTACAAGGGCATCTATCCCAGACTATGAAGGTTAGTGCACTGCTCCATAATCATACACACACAGTGAACCTTGCTGTAATAGCCAGCATTGATTATCAATGAATCTATATTTCACACGGATAACCTCAAGGCCACTAACTAATGAGACTTTTCCAAGTAGACTGGTTGGATTAGTTAATCAATAAGTTTGTCTTTGCAAACAAATGAGAGCCCCAGGGTGTGTACCTTTTTGGGACATGGTAATAGGAACATTAACATTACAGAGGAGAGTCTCTACGCTTACCAGTACAAATACCTATCTACCAATACCTAAACACAAGCGACTCAGCTAGGACAAAAAGAGGAGAAGCAGAATTTCTGTATCTTCCTGATGTAAAAACACATGGACAGCCTGTCTTTTTCCCACCAACCACACAAACTTGATGGGGATGGAGAGCATGCAGCCAAGTTGCTATAGCAACAGAGGCAGAGTGAGACTGTGCGAGTAGTGTTTCATTGTGGCAAAGCCCAGCGTGATGGGGGAGTATCAGGGGAGCTGAAGGTAGACAGGAAGGAGAGGACCACCATGGGGGCTGACAGACAGAGGCGGAAAGTGAGACTGTGACACTGTGTGTGAGTATGTGTGTGTGTGTGTGTGTGTGTGTCAGTATAGGTTGGTCTGGCCTTTGATGAGTTAGCTGTCTGCATTCAGATGCTTGAACTTTTCATGTGATCTCCTGGCAAAAGACAGATGGACGAGGAAAGACCCTCCATCATCGTCTATATCTGTTCCTGTCTAGCATTGTCAGCAGGTTTCCTGTCTCTACGTCTCTGCAGATCTCTGTATTTCCCTGGAACCTTTTCCTTTCCTTGTGTTTCCCTCTGTCACTCTAGGTCTCAGTGGGCCTTCAGCTCCCCCTGTTTTGACCTTCCTTTCTCTCTGCAGGAGGAAAGTACCCCAATCACAGCCCACCATCATTAGGCCTGTGGGTGTACTTCACCTTTACACACACAGTACATCTACTGTTAAATGAAATGTGTTTAAGTTAGCTCTCTGTCTTTCTGTGAAACAAGCACGAGTTGTTGTGCAGAGCTTTACCATTTTCCTCCAGGTGTTTTCGAAGGATATAGCTGGTCTCAGTTCCCTCGGAGGCGTAGTCCAGAGGGATGTTCCCGTTGACGTCTTGCAGCAGAACGTTGACCCCCGCCTTTCAGATGCAGGGCAGGAGAAAGGAGAGAAGACACAAACAAACTGAGTTTTAGCCGTTTTTAGCCGGGGCCATTCATCAGACTTGAATCGATGATAAAGTGGGCCCCATTATCTTGGTTTCCCAGAGGCGTGTATCTGAGCAGAACCATGGCAACATTAACAGACAATACAGTGAATTAAAGAACTGATTAAAAAACTGCCTGGGGGGTGGGGAAGGGAAGACAGAGGGCACTGGTTTCCATTACATGGGATCATCATGGTTAACTTTGAGTGTGTGTATGTGCAGCATGACAAGATTAATGTGTGTTTACTGAGCAAGGACCCTGCCAGAGCTGTTTTCTGTTATAGCATTAGATAACATTGGAGTCGTTCCCTCAAGCTCCGTTAATGACTGTTACACTGATGACAGCACAGTCATCGGTCACAATATGGTTTATGATTGATTGCTTCTCTTTGGAGGAACTCTACGGCACTCATTATTTGTAAAAACACTGAAATGCTTTACCAGTAGAGCAGAAACATGTACAGGCCGTGTAAAATACTTCCAGAGTTTTACTCCTGTGTGTTTTTATTACCCTCTCTTTAACATTATGTACTAAAACTAACATACATTCCCTCAAGTGGCGATTGTCTGCTTGCAGGCGTATATCACCCACTGTTGTTTGACTAAACCATAAAAGACAAGCCTGTGTAACGATCAAAGCTGGACCAGGTCTGATAACGCGACATGGGACTCTAAGTGAGGATCCTTATTGAATATTTACAGCTAATAGAATTCCAACGACTGAGTTGCAGTGTGGCTTAGAGATTTATGACCTAGTCTTCAGACAGGACGAGAGGGATGGAGTGGGGAAAACGAGACATGGGAGGAAACATGCATAGGGAGTCTGATGACAAAGCAATGAAAGAACTACCAACCTTTTTCCTCTAAAAAATTGAAAAACCAAAGCCACGAGGAGACTGAACCTTAAAACCCGCAAGACAATCTTGCACTTGATAATCCATTTATAAATAAGAGAGCTTTTTTTTCAAGTATAAAAAAAACATTGTGAAGACATTCTTAGGAAAGAATTTTCAACAAAAAAATGGCAAGCAATTACAGTGCAATAAAGGCAGCAAAATGCTTTCCATTCCAGCTATCAGAGAATCTTTCCTGGTGAGCTGTGCTGTTTCATTGTGCACCCATCTGTGTTGTCTAGTGGGAGCTGATTTCGCTCACTTATGAGGGTTAGTTAGAGGTTAACAAAGGGAATTAATTAACATTAACAACTATCAGCTGCTGACTATTCATGAGACCACAAAACCTTATCACAACGTGAAGCACAGCTTGAAGAGCAAGAGATGAGATGATGAACGAGTCAGGGGGAGAGAACATATACCCTCATCTACAGCCACAACACACACACATGCTCCATCCCCCATCTCTCCTTTACCTTCTAATGTCAAATTTACACTACTCCATTTGTATTCCTTTGATTTCTGCCTCACCCCCAGACAGTGATGAACTTCCTCATAAACCTAACAGTTTCACGTGGGATGCCGCTGTCAAAATGTGAGTATATGTGTTACTGTGAGTGTGTGTGTGTGTTTTTTTGAGAGTGCATATAGCATAGTGGGCACTAAACTGGTGAGAATACCCAGACAACTCTCTTCAAGGTTCAGTAGAAGTCAGTGTGGGTCTGGCTAGAAGAAGTTATCAGCTCACAGACAGATATATCTTGCTCTGTGAGTCTGTCAGGAGGTAAGTCCCATTACTGGCTTTGTTCTCCTCTTCTCTACATTCTCAACATGTATAAAACCTCAATATGTAAGTGCTGCTCTGAGAAAAGTAAAATATGAATATAAACAAATTTTCAGGTGACATTGAGACATAATCTTGTGAAAGACTGAAAATCTTGTGAGATGATATTGTCCTTGAATAAAAGTATTTCTTTGAAAAAATCACAGGACAGCAAATACAAAAAATACTGTAAATACAATAAAATATTTTTAATACTACTACTAATACAACAAAAACAATAAATGTAATGTTCCTGTTATGGCACACAAAGCCTCGAAGACAACCAGAAACAGATTAAGGTGAAGGCAGCATGATGTGTGGGCCATCGATCCAGGGACATTAATCATGTGTCTGAGCTCATATGATAAGTGCTGACAGATGTGAACGAGTTGGCGCGTGCTGGCAGCCTTGCAAACTGCAAGGGGTTAACAAGTTGACTTCTGACCCCCGGCACCCTCGCTGCCACAATGATGAATCAACCTCAGACAACTCGGAGATGGAAATCTGTGAAGAATACCTGCCTGTGGTTCATAATGGAGGTTGTTACATGCAGTGACTGCCGCAGAATCAATAGCAAGTATGTACTGAAAGCTGTCCCCTGGGCTGTCAATGCTGAGCCATTTGCAGTGCTGCCATTATATACATTTTCCACTGTAAAATTACTGTTGCTGCCGCTTCAGGAATGTCATGAAGCTGCAATTACAAAATTTCTGTGGAGTCTCGTTTTACTGAAATCAAATGATCAGCTGCCAGCTTTCTCCTCACTTTGAGGATGAGCAACTGGAACAGTAAAAGGATGTCAATTACTTATGAAATCATGACAATCAAATAAAACATGAGTATAGTACTTTACTTCTACTCCTCAGATAAATGACAAACTGGGCAGTGGATATATAGGGTCACATAGTAACTCATCACAAGTAATGCACACAAATAAAAAGTAGTTTTTATAATTTTACAAACCATTCATGTTCATGTTTTTTGAAACTGTACATCATATAGTTTTTCTTAAGCATCTTTATGATGCATGTACCACCAAGTCACGATTGAACCCTTTGTTTCATCATTCCCATATATTTTTGTTTTTAAGTCTATATTATTATTATGCTTAAACATGTATTATTGAAAAAACATGCCTATGTAGGTTTAAAATAATTCGGAAGCTTAATCGCACAAAATACTGACTCACTCATTCTGTGAAATCTACCAATGAGATATGTAATTTAATTGTTTTTCCAAAAAAAAAATAAAAATAAAAAGATCCAGTTTCAAGTATCAACTAACCCTCAAACTCTAATATCATGGAGATGTCAAAAATCATACCATTGGCATCAACAATTAAGTTTGCTGAAAAATTGCAATTGTTAAACCTTATTCTTTCTCACTACTGAGCACTTTGGTCTGTTCTTTCTTTTGCTGGTTACTTCTAATCATGCAGGTGTTGATACTGGGTTAAAACAACATAAAGAACTGTCATTAAAATCCTCAAGTTAGTCATTCTGAAATACCACATTAGGAGGTGGTTTACAAACTGCTAGGAACAAAAACACGAGAAAATGTCCATCAAGTGTTAGTCTGTTGGGATAATTTTGACCTCAACTAAAACATTTCATAGACCGCAGAAATGTGCAGCAATTTTTGATAAACCATGATCATGTTTAGTGCAATTATGAGCAGAAAATCTCCAAAAAATTCAACTGGTGTTCAACTGGGATGGACTTGGGTGCAGTCAGGGGCTGGCTGTTCGTCGTTTGACTTCAAAAGACTCAGAGTTCAAGAGTTTTAAATTCATCATTTACACGCACAGAAAGTGGGTCAACTGCTACAACTGTAACCCTGCTGGGTTTTAAGCTAAGAGATGAGAAATAACATTTTGAAATAGATCCTGTCTCCCATGGATCACATGATTGTACTTCCACATCTTCCTCCTAAATAGGTCCAGAATCTAATAGCTTGTGTCTCACTAAGAACTACGATGTGTCAGACAACAAAGGAGGGAAAGAAGACCGATACTTTTTTTTAATTAGCTAAAGGGCCTTGGTTATTAATAGTCTCAGACAGTCAAAAATATTTTTGCTATCTTTCTGGGCCTGGTTTAAGAAAAACAAGCTAACTTGCCATAATAGACAACAAAAGAGGGTCACTCAGTTTAACTTTGATGAGTCAGAGGCAATAATCATGTCAGTGGATGACTGACATAAGTGTTAGCCTCTCTAGCCGGCTAACATCTTGTTTGTGATATTCTCCATCTTTATTGTTACTGCAATACAGACCTTACAACAGTAGTTCTGCAATTTTTGGCAATCATTTTTTAATTGTGCGATCCTAATTTGGTATTCCTTGATAACAAATTTTTTCAGTTAAGATAGTTTTGTAACAGCTTTATTTTTATCATAAGGCAGGATTTTTCCTAGATGCAGTTAAGAAACCTATCTGTAAAACTGAAAAAAGTCATCCTAAACTGAGATAAGATAGAATACTAGACTTTGAAAGTTTTTGTAATGAGGTCCCAAGAGTTGATACTTTCAGTAATGTGTCAAAAAGAAGAATTTTTCCTCAGAGAGACACTGAAGCAGATTTAGGGCAAGTCTGCAATTAACTCTAATCACTTACCACATCTTTTCAGTCACAGTCATTTCAGTCACTTTTCAGTTCAGAGTTTCGTAAAAAATGAAATTAGGAAGCTATAATTGAGCCACTAGAAGAGGTAAGATTGGATATTTATCTTGTGGGCTGTGGCTCTGAGTAATAGGCCAGCTGTAACAAATGAAGATCAAGAACTTCTAATGATGCATCCTGATACATGTTTATGAGCCAAGTCTAATTAATGAAAAGGTAGCAAGTTCAGTCTGGGTTTGTACAGTAATCAGACTGCTTTTACCATCAAATACTATACTGTAGAGTTTTTGTGGGCTCATTCATAAAACCTACACACCCTGTAATTTTTTCATTTGCTGCAAAAAACATTTCAATATTCACCCGAACTACCAGTTAATCCTGCCAGGTTCCCAGTAATGAACATTAACCAGAGCTGGAGCTAGAAATAGGTTTAGGAAAGAATTTGGAAATGGGCTGCAAATGAGAAATGACTTAACTCGTTCTCCTGCTGTTTGGAGGCAGGAGATAAGAGAATTAACATTGCTGCCAATCCGGACACAGAGCAACAATGCACTGAGACTTCTCATCTACCCCCACTACTTTCCCCAGAAGACAAGCCCTGTAACATCTCTGTCAGCAGAACACTGCCGTTTTTTTCTGCATAGGAATTGGAGACAGGAAATCAAGGACACAGAAGCAGAGGCTGAGGGGAGGGGAAACTGAAAAAGAGGTGGAGGAGTAGGACACAATAGATTAGTACATATTAGCAGCACTATTCCTTCCCGTGCCAATCAAAGATAAAGCTGCCAGTCAAGTTCCTCTGGTGAGACCACTGCTCCAGTTCTCATTAAAACATAAACCTGTTATATTAAGATTCCACTTAGAGCTCTGATAAGACTTGAGAATAGAGCAGAATAACTGGGCACTGGCAAGGTCTGTGACGGAGGAGATGCTTGTCAAAAAGAATGAATAGAAGAAAAGGGCCGTTGCGTCTCTATCGGAAATATGGCTTGACTGAAGCTATTTTTAACCTGGTAGACAGGAAGAGCCTAGGGGTCCCCTTTCAGAGATCATCTTCTCTAGTGGATATGGCAGGAAAAACTCAAGTGTTTATCTTACCCAACAGAGAAAAAAAGCACTTCATGCAAATGTGCATCATTTTGGAAATTAAGACATTTCACATTTCATATCTCACTTGGCTTGTCTCCTCGCATCCACAAACTGTCACAATCACACAAGCATGCACAGAGGCACATGGCAGACAAATAAACAGTCACGTGAAAAAAGCCTTTAGTATCAAAGGGCATTCAGGCTATGAAGGCTTATGAATGTTTGGTGTTTTAAGCACGAGATAGAGAAATGTTTTAACCTTTCATAGAGCTGAATCAGACTCTGTGAATTTCTCAGAAATGTTCTTCCTCTTTCTGTCTTACCCCTTGCTGTTTTTCCAAGAGGCTGAGTTCTCTGTAAATATAACCTCATTTATTACAAACTAGCTCTGTCTTGGTAGTGAATGGGGGGCATTTAGTTACTGCCTCCCAGAGAGCATTATCAGACCTCTCTCTCTCTCTCTCTCTCTCTCTCCCTCCTTCTCTCTCATGGTATTGCATATCATGAAAGCATAACTCACTGCATAAATTGCTTTTGGTGTATCTATATCACACCTTGCTCTACAAGCCAGGCAGTCTTCATGAACCTCTGACTTGAGGGAAATTAAATGCATAGAAATACACAAACACAGCAACCAACAGTTATACAGTCACTAAAGGCTTACGGATCCACTCTGCACACCCTTTGCCTGGCACCTCTTCAAACACATCTGTTCCTCTCAGGAACGTCTCTTTCCTACCCTGCACACTGATAGTCAACAATCACTCAGGACCCAATCAGCAGAACCAGGCTGTACTGGATTCTACCAAGCTCCAGAGTGAAGTTAACCCTCCCCGGATCTAATCAACACCAGCAGAAGAGACCCAGCCCACTGTGTGACTGAGCCAGTTGCTCATGCCCTCCCCTGCAGCTGGCCCTGCTCTGGTTATGAAACTAATCAGTACATTCACAGCTCTGACAAGACAGATCCGACAAGAGCTGGAAACTTCCCCACAGAGCAGCTCTCTCTTTGATAACATGCTAATGCCCACTTTCTAAATATTCCCACTCTCAGTGATTCAGCTGGGTTTTTACAGAGAATAAAAAGTCGTGTTTCAGACCCTAGGTTATCCAAACCCCCTCATCAACGCAAGATGCTCTACTTGGTGAGAGAAATTCTGGATATGAAAATATGAATACAGCCACTGGTTCAAAGCTAATTCGAAACACGGGGCTGGTATGCTGAAACATTCCAAAACACTAATCTAATTTGTAGCTGTCACGCTTGGAATTGCAAGGATCAGCAGGAATATTAGTAGAACCACAGCCAAAATGTGTATCCATGCATGTCTATGTGTCTGTGTGTGTGTATTTTTTGGCACTGCATTAAATATTCTGTGCTCATGCTCATCTTTGTATGTGTGCTTCTTACCAGCAACAGCAGCAGTACCACATCTGCATGGTCACACACACACGCAACATGCAGGGCTGTCCACAGGTCTTCGTCCTGCAGGTTGACATTCAGGCCTCGCTCGATCAGAAGTTCCGCCGCAAACACATTATCGTGGCGAGCACACTGTAATATGCCAAGACAGTGGATTTCTTTAGTTCGAGGAGATGTATATGCTGACTATAAACAATACACATGAATATCTTGGTGCATGAACGAATAGGAGCTGATTTATACTGTCTCATTATTTGACCTAGATTTAATGTAGCCAAGCTCGCAGGAACTGTGTTATAATGAAAATTAAGGAATCTTGAACCATGATGTAACTGGAAATTTCTATTTGTGAATTTTATCTTTTCAATTCTTTATACCTAAGTATCATCAGTTATTATATACATAACTTCATTCACCGTTTGTGGATTGTGGATAAGTAGTGTGTGTGCATTCATGCTATGAAACTAAAGCAATTCCAACAAAAAGTAACCATTCAATTAGGGTTAAGACTGATCTTTGGTTCAATTAGAATTAGGTTTAGATAATGGTTGGAATTCAAGTCAGGGTCCAGTAACAGGGAATGGATGTAAGTCAGTATAATGTCTTGTATAATTTTCAAAACCTCTGTGTGTGGGTGTGTTCATATGTATGTGTTACCAGGTGAAGCAAGGATCTCGCAGAAGACGTTGAAGTGCTGGGGTCTGCTCCCTCCTTCAGGAGACGCAACACTGCAACACAACAAGCATCCATTTGTTAACACCTGCTGTGTGTGAAGTCAGACAGGGCGCTTGGGGCATGTTCAGAAGACACATACACACTTCAACAGACACAAACATGCACACACACATGTACGCACTGACCTCTGTCACTCACTATCAAAACCAATGTGTCGAGTGTCCTCTGGCTGTCCTTGACATGTCGGTGTGTGTTTGTGGGTATGTGTTTGGTAGCATCTTGTTCCAGCAGCAGATCAGAAAGCCTCTGGGTTACAGACATTCACATCACATACTGCGCGCTCCAGTGAGCCAAACAACCTGCTCACACACTGACACAGATCTACTGAAGAAACGCTGTCAGTCATGAACAAATGAGCAGACAGTAGGCAAAACAAGGTCACAGTGATTTTACTATCCCACTGATAAATCTTTTATTTAACATGAGAGAGAGAGAGACAGAGAGAGAGTGAGTGAGTGAGTGAGAGAGAAAGAGAGATTGAGAGAGAACTGAAGTGTGTGACAGATGAATAGAGCAGGATGGACAAACGAAAGAGCAAGCAGACAAGGGGACAGAGTTCTGCAGTTTCAACGTATAGCTTGTGATTTCCCTCACACTGACAGCACTAGATGGACACTGACTTAACCCTAAAAGACCTTAAACCAGCAAAACAACCACCACTGTCACGCAATCCCATCCCACACACAACAAACACAGAAAAACACTGCAGTCTTCGAGCAAAGCCAATAGTTCTGAGGTAAATAACCACTGTAATTTCAGTGTTGATCATTCCAGATAATGAACCCCTGTTGATGATCCTGTGAGGTCATCTGAGGGGTCATTAACTAGACAGACATGCATATATTACCTCATCTGACCCACACATTCAGCAAGTATGCTCTTAAGACAGTACGTGCTTGTAAATGCTTATTTGACTATACTACCACAAATAATAAATTGGTAAATTGGAGGACCATTTAATGTAATTGCAAGTGACATACTGTACTGTATGTCTCTAAAGATGATAATTATAACAATAAAATACAACAAAACTATGATATAAAGAAATGGCATATTTTTATATTAACACCCTTTTGAAACAGTCTCTATAATAATCAAACATGTACTTCTATAATTATGACTCACTGACCTTAGGCTACAGTACAGCTGTTGCACTGACTACTCCCTACAGATCAAACAACAAACTCTCTGCTTCTGCCTGATCCCACAAATGTTTAATCACTTCTGCAAGGGCTGCATGAGCAGGAGCATACACACTTTCCTTGATGCATCTAGGTAAACTGAGTAAAGTCTTATACAACAGATCTGCAATAAATTTGATTAAATCACCTTTGAAAGATTTTGGTTAATTATACAATTTAACAAAACCTCAAACAGCATCTTCTGAAATGTTCATGTATGTGTATGCTGTACATACAAATAAAAGATTGCCTGCATGACATACACATATACATTAGGTAGACACTATTTTCTCTTTATAGACAAATACTTTTTTTTGAAAAGAAGTCATTGGTTCTTTTAAAAAAATGTCCAAAATGTTCATCATTTGTTACCAAAGCAAAAATGTGGCTTCGATTGCAACCAGATGAGTATTCTTCTGCTTGTATACAACAGAGAACCTGTGGTGGCCACAAAACTTGCAGATAACATGAAAGGCTCCCTCTCGAACTAGTGTTTGGTTTTGTCCATTCTGGGCTGATGTAGAAACATGGCAGGAAGAGAACCTGCTCTATCCTTGAATATAAAGGGCTCATTCTAAGGCACTGGATCTTTCAGTTTTTAAAATATGAGGACAC
>JAPZDY010000005.1:8633050-8643244 GCA_029783645.1 Ctenochaetus hawaiiensis
GTTTTTGAATCGAATCGTTACCTGTGTATCTAGATGTGTATCGAATCGTCTATCTTAAAGAGATGTGCAACCCTAATACACACACACATACGTACATGCACACAAATTATATATATATATATAAATAACATTGCAAAGTCATAGTGAAGTTGGCCTGATTAGTTAATCAGTGAATAGATGTTTGAGTCAAATTTATAGAAATTCCCTCGATGAATTCCTGAGATATTGCATTCATAAGAATGTGTGCTAATGGCAGGTTATGAACTTCATTTTTAAATACTAAAAATGTAAAATTAATGGTTATATTATCGGTATCAACCACAAGAAGCAGCTGAAAAAATCAAATATTGTGCATCCCTAACAAAATCTGTTGGAATCAGTACATTTTGACAGACAAATGAAGAAAATTAGTATATAACAAAGGCAGTTAGACACAGAGGGGAGCTGTAATAATTAACAACTAATGAGCCAGTTTCTTTCCTCTCACACACTCTCAAGATGAGGGTCTCACTTTCTGCTGTTAATAATGTTTCAGCCTCACTCCCTAAATCACCCTCCCTAACTTCTCAACTCCTAAACCCCTCAAACTGTAAGCAAGTTCATCTCTCTCCCTGCCTTTGTCTATCCTTTGATACCCACTCCCCTAGCTCCCAGCTCCAAGCAGCTGGCACAATGGACAACATGGGAACATAAAGGATGGCTGCAAGCTTTAGTAAGAGACAATCAATAACCAGGCAAACAAAAGAGCAGCACAGTCCTGTAAATGAGAAGCTCCCAAATAAAGCAGCACTAAGCACAGAAGCGGCGTCCTCCTATTACCTTGTTGTGTTCTTAGCTGACTAAGAGTGAAAACCATGACCGTCGCCTGACACACACTGTATTATTGACTCAGTGAGCTAACAGACCTGCAAACAGTTGGATTTTACTCCAACCCCACATTAACACTCTGTTTATGTTATGCTCACAGCTGCTCAAATTCATGTAACAATGTTCCCTTAGATACCTGCTACATATGTGAGCAAATGTGCACAAACACAGACATTGTACTGTGCAAACAGTCCAAAATATATCCACTTATACTAAACCAGCTCTCTTTGGCAAAGCTGAAATACTTCCCTAAGTGATGTTATAGTGACACAAAACAGAATCAACACAGTTAAGAGTCATCAAACAAATGTATCTCCAACCAAACAAAACAAGTACACATACATTTTGTAACACACCCATTAACATTAGTTCAATTTCGTGTAAGTTTAGTTTTATTTAGCCATTCTTCAAACAGTCTGAAAACCTTTTTCTAACTTTGGTGCTATTTTTGCATCTACATGACTGAGAAGACGGTATTATTCTTTATAATCTTATGTTCCATAAGTCATGCATGAGTGCTTGATGTAGATGTAACAGTTCTGGATGCTTCATTTAATAAATGAAATAAATAATATATTAATATCCTTATAATAATAATCCGTCCAAATTCATGTATGAGTTAGCTTACTGATATCAACAATTGGGTGGTAAAAATGCAGCCAAACCTTCAGAAATAAAAAATGGTCCTCGGTTTCTGTGAAACTTCCTGAAGTAAAAAGACTCATAAGAAAATAAAAAAAGAAAAGGGAATCAGAGTGGGAAAGAGACTTTGTTGTCTGTTAATATGTAAGAGAAGCGTCCATGTCAATGAATTACTGTGCCAGACTAGGGTCACATAGTCAAGCTACAGCAATCATAACGGTCCAACAAAAATTGTGTTTTATACATCTGTATGCTAATTTTAACAACTGATTAAACATTATTGGTTTTAACACACAAATAATGCCTCTGTGTAACTTAAAGGGTTGACCCACATGAGAGAAAAGCCTTCACACATACTGTGTTTGAGGTCTGTGGAATTGTTTGTGTCCAGGTTCACTCAGCATATCTGACCACAGCATTGCCAACCAGCTGACACCACAAGGAGGAAGGACTCACTGCACACACAGAAACAAACATGCACACACAAGATGACTTCAGCATGGTGTAAACACAACTCCCCATGTCGCCAAGCAACGTCCTTGAAATTCCTCCTCTTTTTCAGAAGTCATGCCCAGTGAACGAGAAAGGCATGGAGTGAACTGAAGATAAGGACTAAAACTAAACTCATAACTACACTCAAGGATGAACTGAATTGAAAGAAAGGATACAGTTTGGAAGCCCAGGGTGAAATGGTTTTAGTTCCATTTTAGATATTTGCTCCCCACATTGAAAAAAACACTGCGTTGAGTTGCATTATGCTGCAGGGCAGTTCTGTTCTCAGAGCAAACACAAAAACTGATGGGAACTGGTGTGGCTCTAATCCACTGACCCACTTGTGCCCCGAACCATGCCATCCAAAAAGCCGGCATACTCACAGTCATTTACTTAGCTGAGCTTTTAAACTGACTTAAAAGACATAGTGAGCATGGCCCTGTAAGGAGGCCCTAACATCCACTCTGGTTCCTCCTTACAATACATGCAATAAGCCAAGTAGTTTAGCTAATGTGTATGTAAACAAGGACTACAAACCCACAAAACACAGTGATACACACCTGCACTACAATTTGATACATCTGCAATGGCATTTTGTTTCAGTTTTAAATGAAGTTGCCTGAGACAAACTCATATAGTCATATATGATATATCAATTCATTTATAACTCAAGCCATCACACAACTAAATTTGAATTTTAAAAAGTGAACAGTTGTGATGTGCAGTGATGGTCCTACTTTCAGTTGTTCTTCGTGGTTTGATGTTGCTTGTCCTTGTCAGTGTTTATGAATCTGTGATTGTGTTCCCATGTTTTTTTTTTTTAATGTTTTTTTACCTGACTGCAAAGCAAATTTCCCTCAGGGGAGAATAAAAGCTAAGTTGAAGTTGAAGTTGAATATAGAGTCATCCCCTCCCTGTTTATAGTTGACTCCCTGAGCTCACCTACTGAAGCTGACCACAATGAGTTCTGGCATCTCACTCCTTATCAATGAAATGTAGCCCTGGAACAAAGACTGAACAAAAATGTACAACTTGAAAGCTCATCAAAAGTGTGGGCAAAACATCTTGAGTGCCTTCAAGTATCTGGCTGCAGTAGGAGTCACAAATCCTGCTGTCTCCATGTTAAGAGATAAGAAGTGATATTATGTAGTGCTTGACAGCTGACATTGAATTGCAACTGAGTCAGGCAGGTGTATGGATGGGACCTTGGTACTGGGACTCCATTTGCTAACCACCACTGCACAGACACTGGCTCCAAATTATGTTGCCAGAACAAGATCACAATGCCCGTATCAGGGGCATTCTGACTTTATCTTTGCATTGCGGGAGGTAAGCGGGATACTTCGTCCATCTTAATCTATCATAACTGTTTTGGAACTAAAGTTTGAGGCAAACTTACATCCTGAGTGTGTTCCCCTTTCATACACCAGCTTTAAAAAATCTTTCTGACTAAACACCTTCACTCCAAAATAAATGTGTCAGGCATGATGCTCAAATGTCTATCTTCCACGTCATGGCTTTTAGACTTATACTTTGTACTTAGCTGCTCTTTGCATACCATACTAGTAAACAAACTGTGAGCACTATTCTCACACGCCTGTCACAGAAAGTCAAACTAGACTGCCTGCAGTACAATGTCCTGGAAGGTTAAATTCTCTTTTCAACAATGGTGTGGCCATGATGGTGGCCAAAGATATAAAACCAACTACCATCCTAAATTCACTTTTACACTTCAGGACAAGTTGCATATCAACAATGTGTACACCAGTTGATAGTCCTCGTAATGGATTTTGCTTTCCAAATCTAGACTAAATTGTTGATCCTTTGATCCCTAATGTAATCCCTTTCCCCATTCGGAATGCTAGTCTAAGGGAGAGACACTGAGCTAAGGATTCTGATGGGCTTTGCTGTGACCTTTTGCCCCTTGACTCCAACTCCAGCCTTTTGTTCCTCAGAGGTCATCACAGGCCAACTTTGTCATTAGTTACACAGCTAGACGAATGGCATGAACTTTGCCAATGAACTCACAGCAGTTTAGGGTGCAAGGTAAGACCACCCTTTAATCAGAGGAGCCAGGATAAAACTTCAGAGTTGGAAAAGCAGGTTCTTTGCTCAAGTGTTTTTCAGCAAGAGTTTACTTGCTCCAAGGGTGCTGCTCTGTGGTTGACTCTTTGGTTTAACATCCCTGCTGCGAGGGGCAAATGACAAAACAAATTCCTAAGTGACCAAAAATTTAAGGAATGATAACCGAAGGCATCAGCACAGCAAGTTGCTCAAGAACAAAACAGTTATCTACAAGACAGAGTGTCTGTCTCTGAAAAATACTCATAATATCAACAGATTGCTCTTAAATACAACTCTTAAGTGTGACAACCTATGCGATGATAATACTTCTAATAACAGGGAAAACATGTCCCACTACACTGAAATCATTCTAACACTACAAGTTGTCATTTTCAGCCAGAAACACACACATTCTTCCACACTGAGCATCTTGTGGTATATTTAGACTTGCGACAACTGCACGGCACATCTGCCTTTCCTTTCATTCCCAGTGGCATGCCGGGAGCAACACATGACATCCATGCACATTAACACACTCGTCTTCCCTCTATGCCCGTCTCACATGATGTCAAGACCTAAAGACAGTTTTTGTAGTGAAAATCACACCTACACTTGCAGTCATAGTGGAAATCAGCCTTTACTCTACTAAGAGCGGAGTAATGGAGAAAAAAGCCTTACCGGTGAAAGCCCATCCACAGGCGACACCAGGGTACGGAGGAGAGAGAAATGTGTCTGCTAGACGGGAACCCAACGAGAGACGCCTCCCGTGCTCCGCCACCAAATCAATTTTACACTCTCTCACCTCCCCACCACTGTGATGTCATTCATTCATCCGTTTCCTCGTAGCCATGGCAACTCTGCAGCTTGGAGCTGTTCATTCTTTTACATCTGTCTTTTTCTCTCCCTCTCATTCTATGTCCCTCCCCCTCTCCAGACCCCAGTGAACCCAGCCCACTTACTCCATCTGAGGGGGTACAGTTACACCCCCAACCTCACAAGCATCCACCCCCCTATTCCCTTCTATTGCATCTCAGAGCTGGTGAAAAAAAAACGAGTAGGAGGGTTCAAAACACAAGAAGGGGAGGCGCTTGGATTCACCTCATGTAGCAAACACGCCCTGAAGACTCTGTGGTCAAACAGGCATACTTCTGTCAACGCCGTCCATAAACACAGAACTGGCAGACAAGACACAACAGAAACTGAATAGGTGCGACTGGAAACTCTTGTTTTGTTGTGAGCCAGCCGTCTCATTTGCACCCAGACAAAAAGAGCAAAACAACTAGTAATGGGAATCTAAGTACTGATGTACAGATGTGTATGTCTATAACTCACTAACACACTCACACACACACATAAGCCAAAACACTTGGCCCTGCACTGTAGTGTGAGATGATGAATAGTTAATGACCACCACCACCATTATTACAACGGTGCCTCTCTGCTAATAATCCCCATGTTGACCTTGGAAAAGGGGGAGGAAAATCTGGTCACTGGGAGACAAATCAAACAAAGGCACACACTTACACACACCATCACCCTGTCTGTAGTCCCCTCTTTTATTCAATTACAGGCCGCCCTCTCCCAAAGTCCACATTTTATTTCTCAGCCTGCATAAACTAAAGATATTCATCACTGCCTTATTCAAACTATTTCACCCTGCACTCACACCAGTCACAACCCAGTTGTTTTTTAAAATTTAAATCTCCCGTCCCATCTATTTTTATCTTTTACTGTGGGACTGAGAGAGCCAGTGAAAGGGTATTGTATTGCATGAACAAAGAGAAATAGATCAAAACAATGAAACATATGGGTGAAAAAATAAAAAATATATTTGAAGCCAGTCAATGAGTAGACTAAGGTCTGGATTGGGACAAAGGACATAGTGGTACAGGTTAAAAAACTAATAAAGACACCGCTAGGTATGTAAAGAAGCCTAGGGAAGGAAAGAGAGAGGCATATCTCTGGAAAAGACCATCGTATCTCTTCACACATCATCTGGTTTTTAATTAGCTTCCAGTGCTTTCCTTCTGGAAAATCTCCCATCTGTCTGCATCAATCCCTCACTCATCATTCATAATCTCTCTGCTGCTTCTCGCAGAATTAATGGCAGTCTTTCCCAAAAACCAATCAAGGAACAAGTTTTTACTTTTCAGCCCTTACATTGGTGTGTTGTAATTTAAATGCTGACATATTTTAACATCATGAGCTACAAGGCGAGGATGTAAAGAAAAAGTTTGCCTTTTAAGAACTTTTTAAAATCATTATCAGAGCTAAAAAAGCTATAGAATTAGAACAGTCAAGCAACTTCAGTATTTATATTACATACATTGGACATTATGTGTGACTTACTGCTGTCAATGTCAGTGCTAGACTAAAAGATTAGACTGCTGACAGTGATGCAGTGATACCTCTGCCACTGACTATAACGCTGGCAAGCAGTTAAAAAAAATAGCAGCATTCCTGCATTCACAGTTTGATTCAAGTACATTAAAATGTCACTTTCACTATTTATTAAGCGGTTGGTTATATCTACATGACTTTTTTTGTGATTTAAACATGTCAACTTTCTCATCTTCCTTGCTTACTTGATACAACCGGCCCGTGTAACGTGTGTCAGCTAAGTCCATACAAACATTGAACGTTACATTCGTTACTTTTACAACTTCTTCACGAGCTGTGCTTAGAAGACGTTATAAACGCCTTTTTTAGCTAAATGAATAAAAGCGCAGACAAGCCACTCAAATTCATTCAATCGGTGTTCAGTATCACAAAATTCAGCTGAAACTAAATAAACGAAACCCCGTTATATTTACCTGCCCTTAGTTTAACACTGCGTTGAATTCAACAGCTGTTTTTGACAGTGGTTGACTTTAGCTAAGCTAAGCTCTTTATTACGTTACATAAAGTGGTCCTACCTCGACAAAACAAGCAATTTCTTCGGGACTCTTAAACGCTTTCTTGCTGGCAGCATTGGTCCCTTAAAATTTGGACCAAACACAGGTGAAAATTAAAATTTAACTAGTATGTCAAATCAAATTCCACTTTTTTACGTTCCTTCTTACGCATTGCGAGCTTAGCTTGCTCGCTGGCTCGTGCGTCTGTTAGATCAGAGTAACTTGGGTAGGTGAAGTAACTTTAGCAGGTAAACAACAAACACAATCAAAAGGTGTTATTCATGCTAACTTGCTAATTTTTGAAAATTATTTATTTAAAGACTTCGTTTATTTTAGCTTATGTTTTCGCTTTTTGTTTAATTTATTTTTTGTTTATTTTAGCTTAAGTAAAACCATTATAATAACCCTATACAGATTTCCAATTATTGAACTGTTCATTAGTGATAAGTATCTTAGATTATCATTTAAACTGAATTGTGATTGACCTGTTTTCTTGCTCTTCCTTAAAAGCCTGTATAGGCTGAAATGTGCAAGAAAGTGGTCTGATAAGGTATTTGCTGTGCTCTTAATTTAAAGGATTTTATTTTAAAATGAATTTACAGATATGTAGTTTAGATAGTATGTTAGTTTTAATCGTGTATTTGTTGCACTGACTGACTTTTTGTTACTCAGCCCTTTTTTACAGTTAGTTTCAATTGTCATTTTGAATTCGTTTAAATACATGAACCTTCTGTCTTTCTTAGTCTGTTTTCCTTGTACAGAGTATTGACTCTGCTTTTGCCAAGTGCACTGTTCTGTAATGAGACAGACACTAAAAGAGCAGACAAATTCTGTAAATTTACTCAACATACTTAATGTCATGATAAGTAGTTATATTGCTGACCAGATTATACGCCCACACTGTAAGAGAAGAAAAGTCCCATTCTTCTTCCTGTGTGAATGCTAATACTCAACATACAGCAGTCTGTCATAATATTGTTAGATGTACAAGTAGTGCCCTGGTGGAGATGGTATGAGCCCTGACTTTATAGTAATGCCAAGAGTGAGACTGGAGATGATTTATGCCATGTTTACACATACAGATACAATAGCCTAATGGAAGTAGCAGGCAGTCTGGCCTCTGATGAAGCTGTAGCTCATCAGCTGTGTGTTTTCACAGAGTATGCAGTTCAGCCTGGTCACTTTGTTTTGATGTATCATCCGCCTTGCAACACACATGAAAATCGTTACTATTTCTTGTTGTGCAGTTGGTTTATTGGATTTGCTCTTGCCTGTTTGTTGCATACATTGCATCAGAGGAAATTTTACAAAAAGTTGGGTTTTTCTCAACTTCCTTCTGTAGTATTGCAGAGTGCCTCTTGAGGAGAGCAGTGGGCGACCATTTAAAATGAGTAGCTGCCTATCAATCTCCCAGCTTTTGTGTGCGTTTGTGCAAGCAGCCCACCAGATTTATCACACTTTAACTTGATTTAACAACACTACCCTACTCTTATCTCCTTAAAAACCTTTTTTTCAGGAAGGTACATGTGTAGTTAGGGCTCTAGTCAAGCTAAACTCTCTGCTCTAGTTTAGGGTCACTTGGTAAATGTAAGAAGAATGAATGTAGGTGGAAGATGGAGACAAGGTTAGAACACAGAAAGAGAGGTGGGAGAGGTTCCGAGGTGATTGTGTATTAAATCTCAGAATTGAGGTCTACCAGGGGCATGAAATTACTAGACTAGAAGTTCAAATCACACAGACGCACACAACCTTTAATCCAAAGCCGAAGCAATTCCCTCCACAGTATGGTCTTAGATATTGCTTTACCTAGACATTATCCCTCTCTTCAGAACTCTTATCGGCACTCACAGACATGGGCAGAGGATATGACGAGACTGACAGACCCAGTTCTGTCTCGCCCCTTCCTTTTTACTGTCTCTTCCTCTTTGCCGCTCACATTACCCTTAACCTTGATTTCTCTCTCTTTATCTCCACTGTGTTTCGCCATTAAGCTATGTCTTTCCTCATCTATTTGCCTCACTCTTTCCTGTCATCCCCTCCGTTGTAGACAATACTGATGGGGATCCAAGGGAGATTAGAATGATAGAACGTGGGAATGTATCATAGCATTGTCAGAGGGGGGCTTCATGCCCCATTAGATATTGACCTAATTTGATTAGGGTTGAATATGAGAGATGACATGTTTGAAATCAAGCACACAAACATCACAGCCAGACGTTATCTTTCATCTCAGCATAAACTCCCCCCATGGCTCCTCGGATAGATCAAAGTGGTATTTTTAAAGGGAATGCTTAACCGATCCTGTTCAAATCATTAGCATGGATCTGCAGCTGGGCTTTTCCTATGCACTCTAATATACACTGTCTAGCTGCAGGCAAGAAAACCTGGTAGGTGGACAAGTGTTTGTGTGAAAGGGGGAGGGTCCCTGTGTGCATTTGAATGTGTATCCATGTGTATCTGTGTTAGAGGCTTGATGGTGATGGGAGCAGTTAAGTGGTTACATTTATATACCTGCTCTCACACACTTTCAGAAAGGGGAGGGAACCAGCTGCTCTGGAGCTATTCTCTTATTAACTGTGGTTTCTTTCCTCCCACTTATGTCTTTTTTGGGAAAAAAAGACCTTTATCATCCTACCTTGTCACCATCCTTGCCATGTCACACAATCTAGTAATTTTAGCTTTCACTCCTACACAGTAAATTACCTTTGTAACATTCAAGTATCCTCTCATATGGAGTGCTCTTTTTCTCTCCACAAGCTCAAATTTCAGCACTGTACAGCTACAATTCCAGTTCAGGGTACAAACAGGGAAATAGCTGTACATATTCACATCTCAAAAACACACACACAGGCACACACACACACACACACACACAACAACAACACAGCAAAGGCAAGTCCAGGCGAGCTCAGACATTGACTCTGACATTGTTGTCTCTGACGGACACGGTGTCCGTTTATAGCTCTGGAAGTGAAACAAAGTCTGCAAGGCCACAGCTCACATGCCAGCGGCAGCAAGCCCACACTGATACCAGGAAGTCTTCTATAGAAGGATGAAGTCACATGAGGAACATTCCCCTCTTTCTCTGACGCAGACAACTATCATATAGGGCTTGGTCAGCCTTTGTGTCAGCCGGTGCACAGGTTTTGTTATTGAACCCATGCATATTGCCCTGCTTTGATGGCATTTTTTCAACAGATAAGGGAAAAATCTCTGACCAAAAGGTTGGACTTAA
>JAPZDY010000005.1:8645704-8661990 GCA_029783645.1 Ctenochaetus hawaiiensis
GGCCCTCCTCTGTCTCACTCTCTTTCTAAACACTGACACACAGGCGCCCACCGTACACATCACACAACCACATAGCAACTAGGTGAAAGCCGCCCAAGGTCCTCTGAAACTGGGACGATTCCCAACTGACATCCAGCACCCCCCAAAGGCTTTTTGGATGAGTGTGTGTTTGTGTGTGCAGTGAACAAGCCAACAAACCTGTTTTCCCTTTTTTCTGCGCTGCCAGCCGGCACACATGCAATATCTCAGGGCAAACAACAGCAGGCAAGAGAGAAAAAAGGGAAAGGAAACAAAGGCCAGTCTGCAGACATTGAACAACAACAGTGGCCATGAAGTAGAAGGAGAAATGACCTTTTTCTTTAGATAACACTAAAAAATAGAATGAACACAGACAGATGCAGACGCTGCTTGTTTGATGTTTGTTCAGCCATTGAAAACATTTATGCAACAAACAAAACAATTAAAATCATAGTGAGAACAAATTGCCATTGGTCAAACATTTTCCCATCAGGCCTCATATGACTGTTAGACACAGAGAAACTCATTGACAGACAAACAGGAGACAAGTGGCACCATACCTCACTGTAACATCTCCCCGTAGTTCTTGATGCTTTCTTGCCGGCTGAGAAATAACATCCAGAGACAATCTGGTCTCAGCTGCAAAGATCTGAAACACTCTGAGAGAGAGAGAGAGTGAAAAAGAAATCAACTCCCAGCTCTCTCTGCATCTACACCCATAGGCTAAAATCCTCCACTGACATCCCATCAGAGAGATAGAGAGAACGGGAGAGACAGACAGGGAGAGAGGGGAGGGTGCCAGTTTGGGTGAACTGCGGGGGGAGTAGATGAAAGGGAGAGAGAGCATGAGTCAATGATAGAGAGTGGAGAGAGAGAGAGAGATTTAGGAGTTTGTCAGGGAGTGAGTGTGTGTTTGTGAGAGAGAAAAACAGAAAGCGAGTTAGACGGGAGTTTAAATCTCTAATTACAACTGCTTATCACAAGCCCATCAGCAGCTGGTGGGAATGAGTGACACAGAACTTCATACACACTGAACTCTGTTGCGCCTCTGCTGTGTGAGTGCACGCTGTGTGTTAGTGTAAGGGGGAGGAGAACAAAACACTTATACAATGGACTGAAAATGAACCCATAAAGTGAAACAGGCATCACACAGCAGATGTGCAGAGCAAAAGAATGACTACAACCTACTTTGCGCCCCCTTTTCTCTCATCTCCATAGCTCAAGGAGTGTCATTTGATTGGTCGGTCAACCACTTGTGAGACTAAAATATTTTAACACACACTGAAATGTTTGTTGGAAAGTGGTGACACACATTTGTGATCCACAAAGGAACAATTCTACTGACTTTGCTGGTCCGTTAAATTTTCATTTGGCACAAACACAGGGCTGACATATTTGGTTTGGAAGGAAATATTTTCATATATTTTATATATTTTTTTATATTTTTTATAAATATTCAACAGCTGTTGAATGAACGGTCTTTATATTTTGCAGGTATTCTTGGTCATCAGAGGATGAATCTGAATAACTGTCAGTGATCATTTCACTTTTCTACAAGTGCCATCAGTTTTAACTTTAATTAATCAAATACTTTGATCCCAGATCAAATGACTGCACAACTGATGACATTTTCATCTACTTTAGCTGTACTGATGGTCAACTTTGTCAATACTAGACGTGTAACGTTAAAGTAAACCTGATTTCTCTCAATTCTGTGACATTTTTGACTGGAATATTGGAAACGTATAACTAACCAACATGTATTATTTGTTGCTGAGATGTTAAAATACAGTAATTATAAGGAAAATAAACAATAAATACTTAAAATTACATTAATCTGTATTATTTTCTCAATACTATGGATGGACATACATACAGAATCTGTTGTTGTGCACATGTTTTTGCACACACAATGCTTGTGGCTTGTATATTTTTATATGAACAGGGGAGGAGATCAGGGTACTGTTGGCAAAAACAGTGCATGATTATAAACACACAGTTATTGTTTAAGGTGTACACAAGCTGCACACTCAGTTTTGCAGCCCCCAAATATGTCTGTGTGTGTGTGTGTGTGTGTGTGTGTGTGTGGTGGGCACTCTAGCATGACACAACAAGAGCCCCAGATAAATGTTGCTGGCTCTGTGTATCTGCCAAAGCTCCATCTTGTAGCCACAATGCAGAGTGGAGTGTGGGAGTCAGGAGATGGAGAGCGGAGGGGGGCAGAGTTGTGGAAAACCAAAATCCTTCCCTCCTCTCATCCATTTGATGTTTTTCCTCCTTCTTGTAATAGACTGATGTCCTTGAGAATGAAGCAGCAAAAAGCCAGATTCATCTTGATAAGCTCGAACAAAGACAACTTTTAAATCTCCTCTCACTTTTCTTGCACATGTGCAAGATCTTCAAGCTTTCATCGCGGTTTGATTTGCAGCTGAGGCAGAACCATATGAATAATAGATCAGCTTATATTCCAGCAGAGGTAGTCAGGGAGGAAGAAAACCAGAACCAAATCTAACGTTAAAACCGTTAAAAACAAATAAAACCTCTCGTTCTGCTGGGTCAGTCACGTTTTTCAGATCAAAAAACAATTAGTGTCTTCTCAGGCTGAATCGATTAAAAATCTACAGCATGGCAGGCACAGAACATGGTGTTTAGAGTAATGGACGGCACAATCCAGTTTGTTGATAAACCAAATCCTCACTTAAATGAGAAATCCAGGCAGTGTTGCTGCCAGTTCAGCTGCAGGGCTCTGGATCAGCCTGATTACTTTAGGCTGACTGCAGCAGATCAAAGTAATCCCTGAATACTAGAGAAATTCGTACATGGAACAGCCGTGTAGTACACTGGAGCACAGCGAGACGATGTGAGGACTGTACATTTTGTCAGTATTAAGGGAGGCAATGGAGGTGCACGTGTGCATATGTGTGTGTGTGTGTATGTCTGTGTGCAGTTCTGTATCTGGTTGCAAACTCTGCAGTGTGTTTTTGTTGTGGTTTGCCGCAGAAACAGCAAGCTGGGTTTTATAATCAGGATTCAGGGATCACCTTTAGCCCCTGTCATCCGTCAGACCTGTCCTAAAGCTCCCAGACATGGAGAGAGGGAGGAAGGAGGGAGGCACTGAAAGGACAGATGGGGACACAAGCGATGCAGCCTGAAAAATGGGAGAGTGAAGGCAACCAGACCTAAGGGACTGGGACTGATGCTTCAACTGAATTCACCCCTCTCTCTCCCTCTCTCTCCCAAAACACTGTTAGTTTTGAGAAATGTACTAATATCAAGCAAAAACGTAATGTTATTCCTCTTACCGCCTGTGGGTTTTTGCAGCAAAGACTGTAAAAACAACAAAAATGAAAAAGTACCTTTACACTTTACAGATGCTTTGAATGTTACTGTGCTAATTTAAGTGTTTTTCAGCTCCAGCTAAGAAAAAGATTTTAAAAACAGACACTAAAACTGTCATTTAAATAGTAAAAGACAAAACTTAATCATTGTGCACATCATGGCTTTGTGTATTTCTGATAAATATCTCTCTGCTTTTGTGTGTGTGTTTTTAATAATGTGACTGTGTGTGCTCCCAACATGCGTGCGAGTGTGTGAACTACACACAGTGCCAGCATGTGTACACAGCAGGTCTCATTTCCTGATTCTCCGGTCAGACGCTGGTTTCTCTTTTGAGAGTCGAGCCCACAATGACATCAGCTTCCGCCAACACACCAGCCGTCACCATGGCACCGCACAAAGACATTTGTGGCCCCGAGGGAGGGGCAGCATCATGCTTGACACATTTATAGGAGAGGTCTGTGCTCCCCTCTTCTCTCATGCCCTCCACCCCCACCCTCTTCTTCTTCTTCTTCTTCTCCATGGGTGTTTGTACAGCCGCCTGCTCTGTTTACCAGATCATCAAAGAGCTTCTCAGACATCCGCGGCTGTAGCACCCTGGGCTCTCTATCTGCTCGAGCCTCACAGCCTCTCTCTTCTCTTCCGCCTGCTTTTCTACTAATGTCGACTGCTATCCATTAAGTCCATTTCAAATCTGTCTTTCTCAGCCTTTTATTTTAGACATTTTTTTTTCCTCCCTCCCCTTCTTCTTGGGTCTCTCTCCTTGTCAAATGGAGCCATGACTGCAAGGGCAAAATGCCTGATGAGGAGTGACCACCCACTGGGCTTTGTCTAACTCTTTGCCCCAGTGGACAGAAGGCCTGTGTGTGTGTGTGTGTGTGTGTGTCAGAGAGAGAGAGAGAGAGAGAAAGAGAGAGTTACAGAGAGGGAGAAACAGATGGGACAGAGTGAGGCAGGTAGAGGAACCCCCCCCCCCCACCCCCCTCCCAAAAAAATGATGACAACTGCTTTAAAATAAAACAAGCAGGAAAATATCTTGCTAAAAAATATCACCAGATGCCACCTTATCTGGGGCATTACATGGATCATCTCATGGTATTGTCTTGTACTGTGGCATTTATCTTTAACTCTGACTATCTGTTTCTAAATTCAAGTTAATTGAGGGGGGGGTCCATTTAATGCTGTATAGCTTTATGAGTTAAGGCCCAAAACTGAACAAAATAAGTTTTTTTAATAATTTTTAATAGTTCTGTCATCATTTTTACATTTAAAAGAAAAGTTTTTGATAAAAACATTGTTTATTCTTCAGTATTATTATGAATAGGTCCACTGATTGCTGTTTCTGTGTAAGTTAGTAGCATTATAAAAAGAAAGAGTCCCGTTATGTGTTTTGTTCACTTTTACGCATCAACAAAAGTCACACAATAATACTCAGCGGGGAGGAGCTTGGTCCCTTGGGTATATTGCCCCAAACCTCTAGGGAGTGTCTGTGTCCAGATGTAAATTGTTCACATTTGCATGATTGTTAGAGGAATCCAATTCATGTATAACTCTCAAAACAATCGTATATTTTTCTCACACAATTCTCCACGTTGCGTCATCACATTGTTTTTTTGTGAA
Source organism: Ctenochaetus hawaiiensis (assembly GCA_029783645.1). NCBI lineage: Eukaryota > Metazoa > Chordata > Actinopteri > Acanthuriformes > Acanthuridae > Ctenochaetus > Ctenochaetus hawaiiensis. Next base: position 8,650,679 of record JAPZDY010000005.1, read on the forward strand.
TGTATTTCAAAGCCCAAAGATTTTAGAAAACTAAATGTTTGATCAAACAGTAATGTTGCAGAAATACATAGCAAAGCAAAACAAAAACACAAAAAGCACAAAGAAAAGCCTTTTTTTGTGTGTAGACAACACAAAGACCTAAAGTATATCAGCCTTTGTTCGGCAAAAACTGAGTTATAAACAAACTTCTAAATCCAAAATTTATGCTTTCAGCTTTTGATGTGGTCCCCTGATACTAGATCTCAACCAGTCATTTATTTGTGTTTATGTAAAATTTGTTGTTTACTGGAGATGGGTATTATGTTTCATATGAGTGTAACAATGTTCATAATTATTCATTATCTTTAACAAGAAAAAAATGTCAAAATGTATGTAAAATCACGGAAATAGTCAAACCAATTTTTACATTTGTAGTTGACTTTGTTATGTTATGCCTTTGATTTGGTACATTATTCTGTGTAAGGCAAAAACGGTAAACATTTCCGTTGCAATTTGTTTTCTAATGTTATTCCAATCTGCTTCGACTCTTAATTCTTCTTGAATTAAGACTTTCTTCGACTTTAATTTGTTTAAAGTAATAACATGTTATAATTGCAATACAATTACACTGAACACCCTTCAGTTATTGTCCAACACAGTGTATACTGTTGAGTATACATTGAATTTTATGGAGTTTTTTAAAAATAAGATATTTCATGTAATTGTCAAAATTTTAGTTGAGGAAAATATGTAATGTCATGAAAAAAGTTACGAAAATCTTTTCACTTAAATGTGCCCAAGGTGTAACCCTCCCTCTGCCTCTAGCTTAGCATTAAATAAAATAGGAATCATCCATTGATATTACTTCATTGTTTCCTCCAGGTTCCTCAGGCATTACAAATTCACTGAACATCACCTCCTTTGACTGCACAGACATCATCTGTTATGCAGTTTTGCCTCAATCTAAAAATAGGAATTTTTTCCTGATTTCCAGCGCTCTTGTCAAACCTCAGCTTGATTTTTCTGTTTGCTGCCTGGCAGGATATTCTGTCACACTGAAGTCTTTCCTTGTGGCCAACAGAGGAACAACAACCTCCACCCAGATTCCAGATGATGATGTCATCTCTTGTGTAAGAATCACTGTTTTATTGCATTTTAAATCAGACATATATGGGTCAACTTCAGTCAAGTTATGGTATTCAGACAATAAATCAGACCACTCATGTTTGTGTTCAAATATGAAAAATAATAAAGCATATGAGAAGAACTTGTTTGAGGGCATAATAGTTCTATAAAAGTAACACATCTCACACTGTCAGACCTTATCATGTGTTTGCGATAACTTGAAGAAAAAGTACTTGATTCAGATAGTTGATACAATATTGTTTCTTTATGTGTGGTAGAAATGGAAATAATGCAGCTGTAGATAAGGTGCAAGTATTCTTAAGAGCACATACTATGCTATCAGCTAATGTTGCTCTTCATGTGCCCTCAGGCTGAACAAGCTAGAGTAGGAGTCACACAGTCATTTATTTAGCCAGGAAGAAATGGCAGCTTCTTGTATTGTTCCTACAACACCTTAAGTCAGGCAAGGTCACCAGAACTGTGCCTTGTTGCCCGGTTTGTTCCACAAAAGCATCCTTGGGGTCCAAAGTGATGTGACACACTTTAAACCAGTTTGACAGCACCCAGAAAGGTGGAGTCTCCATCCAGGGACACGTTGGCTGTGGAACGAGGGATCAGCAGCTCCAAGTGGTCCCCGGCCTCCAGCTTCACAATGCCTGAAAAAATGTTAATAAACACTTCAGACCTCTTTCCCCCTCAAACTGGCATTTTTTTTTCTAACCACAAACAGCTTTCATTAATACACAACTACTGACACACATATGGCCATTAACACACAAAAACACACACACACACACACAGAAACACACACTGGCTTGAGAGCGTGGATAAAGAGGAAAATATGCTGGTTGACCTTTCATAACAGCTGTTGCAAAAGGGGTGCACATATCTGGACGTAAACAATAACACAGGCTCACCTCCTGTGTAGCAGGTGTTGTAATGGTGGACAGGGTTCATATTCTGGATGCAGCGGAACAGGGTCACATACGGAGTCTCGTCTCCTACAACATTCCTCTTCATCCGGATCACCACGTGACCCATTGCGAAGGTCCTGTCCGTGTAGTAGACCTAGACACATCAAAAGTTCCTGGGTTAAAATCTATGACAGGCACAGGCGTGAGTTTTAACATGCATAAACAGTCATGTGGGTGGTGTAATGTTTGCTGCCATGTTTATTATGTATTCATCATTTGCATTTCCTCTTCTCTTTCCGACCTTTCTTCAAGGTCTGTTAACCAGCTGCTTGTTTAGATCGAGCACACCCTTTTTTTTCTGACACATATGTAGAAGTGCTTCCCCCTTATGTAAATCCACTGATGGGCAAACAATACGGCAGCACCCCCCAGTGGAAGAATGATGGAACAACAGTTAAAAAGACCAACCTGGCTGTACACAAAGTAGAATCCCTCCTCTAGGACTAAGATACTGTCTCCATCAGCCTCCAGAGCAGAGCCTCTCCTCAGCCCAGTCTGCCAGGGGATACCTGTGTGTGGCCCCGAAAAGTCTGATTCAAGGAATTAGAAAAATATTCCACAACATTAAACATCTTTCCCAACAGTCAATCTATTTTAATTCCCTTTGAGGAATCGCTGGTTGTGAAATTATGCTTTTACACATCTTAGTGTCACATATATTTCAGATCTGTCATAAGAGTATATTTGATGTGAACTTAGAAAGTAAAAAAAATACAATATGAATAAAAAATATAGATTAAAAGTATATCAAATTCAAATTACGAAATAATACAAATAATCAAACTATAATAAACCAGGTCACACATACTGTACCTTTCCTGTAGGTTTTCCTGCTGCTGTTTGCCAACAACTGCAGGCAAGGCTGAGAAACTGTGACAAAACACAAGAGAAGTTCAGACATGTTAAAACTGGTCCGCAATTTGATTACCGTTTACACATTACTTATTTCATTGTTGTCTCTCCTTTTCTGCTCCTTTTCCTCTTTCCTTAAAGTGAAATGCCATTAACTCAGTCATCAGAAGTGTACTTTAAAAAGTGCAGACCAGAAATTGATCGAGAGCTTGAGCTGATGTTGCGCTCATTTGCAATATAGGATGGCAACATTAACTCATTGCATCAGACTTGTTATTTTTCATGCGATTATCACCAAAGCTGATAAATCTTCACACTTGGCTATTAGTCTGTTTACAAGTGTGCAGTGCTCTCTTGGGAGTTTTCAATTTGCTGAATCAAGGCTCCAAGGAAAGAGGAGGCTTACATCTTATTAAGACATTTAGTGTATTTTAACTGTTCAAAACTGTACAGAAAATATCAAAACAGTGAGGAGAGAGTGGAAAACATAACTATTGGAAATGGATCCAGTCCCACTGTACATATTACTCAGACTTTTTGCACGTGAACCAAAGGATGTATAAAAGAGCACACTATTTTTGCACCACTGATAAACTAGAGGAACTAATGACTCTCCAACATCAACAGGTGCATCCTACCCAACTCACCTAATGTCTCTGCTCCTGCTACCGATCTCCTCCTTATTGTTAGAGACTCAGGCTGTTGAAGGGACTCCTGGCTGCTTCTCCTGCCACTATTATTGTCAATCTGAACAGACATAAAAAAATCCTTAGGATCACAAGAAACACTGGTAAAATGATGATGACTGTTGTTTCTAAGGACCAGTTGCTTCTTACCTGGCTTCCATGCTTGACCCCTTGTGCATCTTCTCTCCTGCGCCAGACCTCTGATTTGAGTCCCTCCACCTCGGCTTTGAGAGCCACAAGCTGGTACAGGGACAAAGCTGAAAGAGAGGAGGAGGTGACAGCAGCTAGCGTCAGCAGAAAAACTGGCCAGGACAGCCTTTTTTCACCTGCCCTTTGTCCACTCCCAGGCTCCTCATCTTCCAAAAGTGCCATTGGCGGTCCCATACAGTTTTCCCCAGCGCTCACACTGGCAGCATGACCAGTCTCACGCCTGAACTATGCGGCTGATCTCTGCTTAGAAAAATGGACGTTTACCACTGTCATCAATGTTTACTCTTAAGCCTTCAGGGTGCTCTGCCAGTTTAAATGCTTCACTGACTTCCTTAACTCTCGCTTTTGTCCTTCAGAAGTCTGTTCCAGTGTAGACAGAGAGACTACGCAGAACAAATACAGTACAAAAAAAGGGTAACACAGCTTCCCCTCTATTGTTCCGCTCAGCTAACCACACAGCTTCCTGCCTGATCAGTGGCCCTGACACAACTCTCTCCCTTTTCTCTTCATCTTGCTCCTTTATAAAAAATTAAACACATCTGGTATTATTTTGTTTAAAGGGGTGTACATAAGAATAACACGATACCTGTCCGAAATATTGCTAGTCTCTACGAATGTTACTGACTGTTGTCCCTTGAGTGTCATTCAGTCAATTACTTCATTTTTCAATGGAAGTTAGGATGAATTGACCAAATATCACTTAAATGATAAAAGTCATAAAAAAAATTACATGATAAACCTACAAATCGTTGCACAGTGCAAACAGGAACGACAGTCTTATCAACAAAATGACAGAGTGTGATAGGGGAAGCAGGGGAAGAGGTGTCAGACAATGGAGAAATGGACATTATTTACAACATTTCATTTGAATTAGACAGCTAGAAAAGCCAAAGCGTACTGAAAGAGGGAAGTGCAGAAACTACAGTTATTTATATTAGCAAAAAACAAACTGCAATTTCCCAGAATATAAAAAAGTGAAGTTACGTAAAATGAAATTTGGAAATGTTACATTTAACAAACTTGTTTAAAACAAAAAACAGACAAGACAATCATTTTAATGTATCAATTTATTGCATGTTACAGTACAGAAAATAGAAAGTGAAAATGTGTGCTTACAAAAGAAGTTGTCAACATTGTTTGAATTAGAAAAGAAATATTACTCTAAAATGGAAAATCCCTTAAACTGACTGATTCTTACTAAGGATAGAGATAAATAATTAAGATGTCCGACTGTTCAGATATCCCATCAATGTTTCTTCAAAGTGGAGTCACTGTAAGTCATAGCAAATGTACACAAATAATGTCAACAATGTGCAAGATCATCACAGAATAGTGCCAAGGCTTGTGTAATCACATGACAGCTCGCAAATGCAAATGTCAAATTATGCCAACACTTTCAACAGCATTCATTCGACTCTATTTACAATCATATGAACATATAAAAATATGTTCCAGAGTGCATTTACAAAATACCTGGCAAATGATTTTCTTTATAGAAAAAAAATGAACAGACATTCAGTTTGATTTCATGTCTTGTCACCAACACGCTATTGGACAGTAACAGGAAATTTGGCAAGGACAGAGAGCCAATATTCTAGTTGTTAATGTTACTTTAGACCAGCGACCAAAACAATAAACAAAGTGAATGATAACAAGATCCTACATTTTTTCTTGAAAGAAAAGATGGCGCATTGCAAAAAACTAAGAGAGGAACTGTATGAAAAGAAGTGTATGGAACATAAGGAGTCTATAGTCATGTGAATCAGATTGCACAATGTGCTCTACTAACATACCATGAGAGAAAAGATTGAACAAATCCAACTAAGCTTATGGAACTGATATAATACAAAAATGCCTCAAAGGGTTTGTGCCACTGAGGCGAGAAGTCACACACGAGGGAGAGAAAAACATCTATACATTACTTCTTATAAAGCACACTTGTTAATTTATGACCACAAGTTACATTCATAGTAGCCTTTAGACCATTTTTCCTAGTTGTTATTGTATTGACACTAACAAATTTGGTCTTTTGAAATTTTTTTAAATTTCGTTTAGTACACTGTTTACAAACAGCATCAAATATGGCTAAAGAGACCTGTATTGAAATGGCTTTGAGACCACTGCAGTGCAGCATGGTGCATTTGGAAAGCAGGAGCAGATAACTGTGTTGTCGGGCTCTGCTCCACCCCCTGGAAGACGTGCAGGAAAGGTTAATTAGCTCATTAAAAGCCCTCCAAGTGAGTAAAGCCATTTTGCCACAAAGGTATGGGGCACGACAAGAACTTTGAATCATTCCAATTGACAATTATGATGATAATGGCCAACAAATAATCACAATATTTGATTGAAAATGCTCACGTTATTTTTGGTTCTCGAAGGATATGCTTGGGGTTTTCTCAGGACTATCTTTCTACAGTACTTACATACCCACATTAATGTACGCTGTTGTAATAGCTGCACCTGTCTGAAATAAGTCTGTTCAGAAAGTTTGAGAATCCACAGTCCAAAGTTCAGCCTTAATTACAGGAATTTGTCAGACGATGTTTTCTTGTAAACTGAGTGGGGGATTATGGCATAAAGAGGAAATGTTCTACACAATTCTTTGAAAGTACCCACTTGATTTGTCTCAATCATACTGCTGATTCATATAAGCTCAATTATTGGAATAACTTTTTGCAGAAAAAAAACAAACAAAAACTAAAGAAAATACTTGTTTTTTCCCCTATCTCTCTTAATGGATTTACATTATAAACCTATCCGTGTGAGGTCAGTATGGACAATGGGACCACAGCGACCCCCAAACCTCTCCACTTTACATAAAGGGATGTATTGTAGTGGTGTACTAGGACTTAAGAAAAACCCATCATTCAATAGCAAACCACATCCAGAACAAACTATGCACCAAACTACTGGAGTCAGAGTACCTTAACAGCAAAGTTGGGCCCATTTGGGAGTAAAGACAAGCCTGTGCATTAGTTGTACATAAACAGGAGACGGTAACAGTTGCATCTCCCAATCACACTGAAACAGAAGTAGCTTGACAGGAAATAAGATCTCAGGAACTTATTTTTAATAGGGAGAAGTGCCAAACAAGTCAATGTTATCTTACTGACCAGCTTATCTCAGCAGACACTTTTTGTGGCTTAATATAGTTGAGTTTTTTATGTTAATGTGCCAAACTTGTTCAAGGGTATACATGAATACTGATCACTACATAGACGCGTCCTGTCAAGCTTTTGTAAGTACTCTAAATATTAATGTTCTTGACCAAAAGGGCGAAGAAATAATATATTTGTGCCCCTTAAAAGTATTGCTCAGAAGATGTTAGCCTACATAACTCAACACTTGGGTAAATCTAAACATAAAAGTGCAATGGATTAACAAAGATGTGCATATATATACAGTATAATCCTATTTATTATCAGTGTCTCATTTTGTTTATCAGAAGATGTGTAATTAACTCCAGTAGTAATTGGTTTTCACTGAAATATTGTATGTTCTCATTTCAGGTTCAGTTGTTTCAATTTATTTCATTAGATCCATCACAGCAATTTTTTGTGGTTGTGACATGTCTTGCAGTTTGGGCATGTATGCTCTGGCTTCATTCATAAAAGGTCATAAATACATGCATTCATAGCTGCAACACAAAAGAAAAAATCTATGAGGGCCTTGTTACCCTCTCTTAAAACCTTAGAATAGTCAAATCATCTTAACAAATATGTATCATTTACAGAAAGGTAGAAACAGTGAAACAAAATAGGAACCCAGACAAAAGCATTAAAAAATGTACATTCTTTCCAAAATTTAATGAAGTCCATCCAATTTATTTATGAGACAGCCTTTAATTCCCCCAGTCCATAAGTTGTAGTCAGTTTCTGACTGCATTTTTGTGTTTATCAGATAATGGTGACACTAGCTGACTGCTGAGCACTCTCCTCATGGGCGTGGCTCTTCAGCAGGTCTTTCATGAACTGCTCCAAAGCAGCAAAGTAGCCCTGACACTGCCATGTGTCGTTGTGTGTGCCCTCAGGAAAGATAGCCAGGCGTTTAGTCCGCGCAGGGGACAGCTCATACAGTTGTTTCATCATGACTGGTGGAATGAGCTGGTCAGACAGACCAGACACAAACAGCGAGGGCATGCGGCACAGCGCTACCTGTCGATAGGACAGGAACTGATTCCTATAGCACCACAAGGGCAGCAAGCGCATGGGTAAGAAGGAGAAGAGTGTCGCTGCCATGTGCGGGATGCTGAGGAAGGTGTTTTCAACAATAATGGCTGCCACACGGTGGGGGTTGACTGATGCCAAGCGCACAGCCACTGCACCCCCCAGTGAGCGACCAAATAATACCACTTTTGTTTTGTCCAGATCAGGACGCGTCATGACATAGTCCAGTGTGGCCTCAGCATCCAGGTACAGCCCATCTTCACTGGGCTCACCCTCGCTTTTTCCATAACCACGGTAGTCAACCAGCACCACGTTGGCTTTCAGATTGACCAACATCAGCAGGGCATTTGGCACCCTGTGACCAATATTACCTGCATTGCCATGGAAATAAAGGATGGTAGGTGGAGAAGAGGAAGTGGGGCTGCTTTGATTGCCAGGGGCGACTCCAGGAGGTGTGTCACCCCCTGTGTAGCGAAGCAGGATAAGGTTAAGTTTCACACCATCCTTGGTGCGAATGTACACATTCTCATGTGGGATTCCTGTTGGCATAGGAACATATAGGCGTGAGGAGGAGGGCTGGTCAGGGAAGTACAGGAGTACATCCTGAAATTTGTAGAGGATGCCTGCCACAGAGGCTAGGATAAGAGCTAGGAGAAAGAATCCTCCATACAGGTGAAAGGTAAGTATGAGGGCCAAAAGAGAAACTCGACAAGCACCCCACGACCAAGAGGCCACAGTCAGGGTACAACGCTCCACTGCCCCCCACAACCTCCAGGGCTTCTCCATGGCTGCACTAGAGCTGAGTCACACGATGCACACCCTGTAAAAACACAAAAAAAGAGACAGTACATCAGGGAGAAGTGAAAGTGGTTAAATATATAAAAAGAAAAGTACAGTTTAGTGACTTACGAACTGATATCAAATGGCTTAGTTAATCCAAGAGTCTCAGACAACAGTGATCTCAATAATAGAAATTACAAGCAAATTTTCATATTTAAGGATCTGTAATCATTCAATATCTGGTATTTTTATGCAAACGATAACTAATTATTGACATGTACAACTTCTGGTGCTCATCCAATCAGTTCAATCCAACCTTCCTTTAATTCAACTTTAATTACATTTTAGATACCATTTATTGAAGTTATTTCTTAGTGTGAGCCTACCTTTGGTATTACGAAAAATTGTGACCTTGCCCACTTCAAATGTTATGTGTATCAATCATGATCCAATGCAGAAGCACAGAATAAAGCTACAGTTAAATAAACTTTATACCAAAATAAACATGCCAAGGTGACACATGACCCCTTCCAATAAGAGGGCTGTACACAATAGCCAGTGAAAGTGTGGAATGTTTGACCCCCTAAAAAGCCATGAATTGATGAATACTCTCATAAACAAATAATCTTTATGGTACTGAATCTGTAGCTCAACCCATTCTGCCACTGGAAAAGCACACTGTTCATTTCCATCCTGTGTCTGAGGAATGGACAGGAAATGCAGGCTGACTACTGAACGTGACAGCTGCAATCTGTCCCAACCATCACTTGTCTGTCAGTCTGTGGCGGACAGAAGTGATGTCCACTTCAGGTCCTCGACAGCCCCAGAACTGCATATTTTCTTTGTTAGACAGCTGTGCCTAATCCTGATTAGGTGGATTTGGTGTGCTAAACCAATTAAAAAGGTGATCGGCAAGCAAATACTTCTGATAGAGTAAAAAAAAATCAACTTTACCCAATTTGCTATGAGTAGAGTGCAAACCGAGTTAGCTACCTAAATGCAGTGGTAGGGTTTACCTGGAATGAGCATCACTTAAGATGACATGTTACATCAACGTTAAAACATCGATCAAACTGAGGATGTATTTGATGTTATTACCAGCCAGAAAAGTGTCTTGATACAATCCACCAGAAAGAGTCGATGACAGCTACTTTCAGCCTTGTAAAAACCTCATACGACGAACGTTAACCGCTAGTTGTGCTTTCACTTAGCGTTAGCCGCCTAACATTAACTAACGTTAACGTTTCCGGTAGTTATCATCTGTCTGGGCTGTCAAAACAACCCGTCAAACAAAAGAGACGACGATACATCAACACTTAAAGCTGCAGACCATAACACTCAACCAACCCTTGTTAAATTTACGATGACGAGCTGCTGCTTAGCTTCTTAACCAGCATGCTAACCACCTAGCTACCTTTTGCTCCTTTAGCAGCTAGTGCTATCAGCACTTATAATAGCGTTTTAACTTAGCCACCTATCTCCTCAGTGGTTTGCACGGTAGACCACATACTCACCCTTCTCTCATTTTAGCGCCTCAGCTGCATGAAATGTTTACACAATAGCGACACATTCACAGCACAGTCTTTGCCATTCAGCTGTGGTGAGGTTTGCTTAATTTACAACAAAAGTTAAGCGGTGCGACTGCACGGGGAGTTAACTGTCAGCAGGAACCGGCGAGGCTAGCTACTGCTAGCTACACAGCTGGTTAGCATAACTAGTGTAACCCTCAGATGTTCCGTGTTGGGCTCGGTACAAGAAACAAGGTTCCGCAGAAAACCTACTATTGTCTACTGTTCCTCCTTCTTCTTCTTTTAGGTTTAACAGCAGCTGACATCCTAAATGGTGCAAGACTGCCGTATTGTGGAGATCTGGGTTTTTCTATCATTTTATCTCTTTGTTGCAGCTAAAAACCAGTTCACACTACTGGTGAACACCTGACAGTGTTCACCACGATTGGCTAGATTCTTCTCTAACAGTTTGAAGTGTGTCACTGGATTTTTAATTGAATGTTAATATATTTTGCTTATCTCCTTAAAGAGCTGTTGCCACTCTCTATTCATATTCTTCCACGCAATGCCCCTGCCCTTGTCCTAAAAAATTAAATGCAGATGTTTATATTCTTTTTTTTGAAACTGTTTTTTAGTCTCTCATTACAACAAAAACTAGCCTCAAATATATGTGACTTTAGTGACTTGATGTATTAGTATTTGATGCACCCGATTTGTGAGTAGACAGAGCAGAGACCAAACAACTGACTAGATTTTAGTTTGTTCAGCCTCATTCTAAATTCATTAAAATAATATATTAACACAACAGCATACGCACTGATGAAATTTGAAGTTTGAACCCTTTCGTTAGGAACTACAGTTGCAAAACTTTGTTTTACTTTGTAATGTTAACCGTGCACTTAGTTACGCAGCTACTGTATATTTGCTGACCAGCAGTCTGTTCCTTCTCTTTTACTTGTTTGTAATGTTAACCGTGCACTTGGTTATGCAGCTACTGTATATTTGCTGACCAGCAGTCTGTCACTTTCCGTC
>JAPZDY010000005.1:8662090-8677248 GCA_029783645.1 Ctenochaetus hawaiiensis
AATGTCTATACTGCTCATATTATAATATATGTTTTTTATGTTGTTATGTTTGAATGTGAATCCACTGCAAACCAAATTGCCCTCTAAGGGACAAATGAATAAAATGAACTATGAACTATGAAAAACGTGTTATCTGTTATTGGAATTTGAAATTTATTGGGGAAAAAACAGCCACTCACGCTTGAACATTTACATTCTTTACAACAATAAAATTCATTTTCAAGATCTGTGCTTTTATTTCTTGCCTTAATCTGAAATAATTCCAAATCAAACAACTAAGTTTATAGCATGTACAGAGGAATTATAGGTCATATCACAATTTGACATGACTCCTTTTTATATACATTTTTCGCTGTTTCTTCTCCTGTTCAGCCGAAACTTGAATTTAGTGTAATCTCCCTTTCCCAGCAGGAGTGTTCTGCTTTTTTAGTCCAATTATTATCTCCATGACTACTAAAACTCTTCCAGTAGTTTACTAGGAGCTGTTTTCTGTGTAGAAGCATTTCTATAGTCTAAACTTCTAGTCATGACAGAGTTCTCTGTTTAATCAATCATATTAAGTTTTCATTGCCTTTGTATATTACCTAGGAGCCTGGGCCTGCATTACCTAGATTTTTTGACAACAGATCTATAAACTAAGCTCCCACAATCAAACCTTGATCCATTTAAAGACAAGGGACAAAATATCAGCTCCTTGTATAATTTTTTTAAGTAATTTTTGTTAAAGTGGATTCAAAATACGCTTGTGAAAACTGAAATGTTTCTAAATTATTAATTATACACAGTTTGGCAGAAAACTTATGATGTCAAACAAAATTTAAACGATGTCACGCAATGTTTCAATGCTATTTAAACTGAATTAAGTCTAAATTTAATCATTTAATGTGTATAACATTATGTCATGCACAACAGAGCACACCGGTGTTTCAAACAGTGGTCTTAAACCTAAAGCTGAGCAATCATTGCATGTGCTATTCAAATTTTTGCCACCAGGTGCTGCTCTTGGACAAAATATAATCTCAATAACTCAGAAAGTGAAGGTTCGTGTTACAGGTGAAATGTAAACTTAGAAAGAAAATTATCTTAAAGGAATGTTTCATAAATAATCAAAAATGCTGTGTTATTATGCACTAATTGACAACAAACTGTGGCTATTTTGATGCCCAACTTAAAGCTAAGTCAGTACATTTTTTTCCTTGATGGTTTTTATCTTGATGCAAGTCTAAAATAATTCATTACTGGCCACTACAACAGACAAACAGATTTCTTGAAAAGCAGATCCATTACAATTTTTTTTGTGTTCTCCTTTATCATAATATATGAAGCACAGATGACTGGACAACATATATTTGCATGCCTTACGCACTCTCAATTGCAGACTATAAAAAACATGTTTTTCAGTTGTTGATGGATTCAGAATTGACACATATCAGCCGACAGAAGTGGGTCAAAATGTAGATGTGACAGTTGCTGACAGGTAGAGTGCTGAGAGAAACATCTTTGAATGAAATCTCCCATGATGCAAAGAGCACAAAGGACAGAAAGCACGTCAAACTACAGAAAGTGCTCATGTAAGGTCATTTGAAGTTAAAAAAAGAACAAAGTTGTGATGATTAAGAATTTAAGCTGACTGATTGTAAATGATAAACTCACACTGCAAATGACTTATACATTCATATTAAGGCCTTTTATTAAAAACTAACAAATGAATAAAAGCCCTATAAGAATATGAAGCTAAAGGCTTGTTAAATGCACATTCAGATATTCTAAGGTGTTTTTTCCATCTTACTAGGATGCCTTTTCGTATTGCTATATTTAACATCTTGCCCACACTCAGTGTGACCTTGGAGGAGACAGACAGATTATGTGCAGCCTGGCACAGCTGTTGGCCGTTCAGCTCTGTCCTTGAAGTTTGTTTGATTCTGTGGTGGTGAAGTCAGCATCAAAACCGCAGATGGAGCATGCTTTTATTCAGTTGAATAAAAAAAAGAAGCTACCCAAATTATGTCATTATTATTATTTATGTCATTATTATTATTTATGTCATCAATCATTGTTGAGGCAGAATTGCTGAGTGACAACACTTGAAGCTGCAGTACAGATGCAAGTAAGACGAGGTTATGCATTATTTTGGAGGAGGTCATTATGATGTTGTCACATGTGTACAATTCATGCATCACTGTGCACTGTACAGGTCATCTGTAGGCAAACTGCAGGACTTGATTTTCAGGTGCATCCATACTGGGTTGTCTGTCCATCCGTCCTACTCTTATGAACATGATATCTCAGAGCTCTTTGAAAGAATTTCTGCAAATTTGGCACAAATGCCTACTTTAATTCAAGGACACACTGATTATTAGTTGATGGTCAAAGGTCAAAGGTCTCTGACACTTCACAAAACACATTTTTAGTGTTAAATGAACTTCCACACACTTTTTTGGCTGAAACAGATCAACATTATGTCCTTGCCGAAAGGTTCAGACTCAGTTAAATCAATTTAGACTTTGCTGACAATAGGAAAGCTGAAAACACAAAATCATAGTGTCTATGGTTTGCATTAAACACATGTACACACACTTGCATACTCGCACGCACACACATACACACTCGCATATGCGCACACACACACACACACACACACACACACACACACACACACACACTTGTCTCTTTAGGTTATAGGGAGTGCTGCATTCTGATGGTTTCAGCTTATAAGAGACTGACAGCTGGCAAGTTCACTCTCTCCTACCTATGACTCAATTACCTTTGACATGTCAGTCAAAACATCTATTACAAACACACACTCAGACTCTGATACACTTAATGGCACACTCTGCGGCTGCATTCTCATATTCCCACGACTCAATTACTTATTATATAGCACTCCAAACAGCTGGAGGGTCCGAGCTCAATAACACAAAGTCACACTGCACAGTAACCTGGCTGGGAATATCATATCATCAGACAAGGGAACATACTCATCATTCACCGCACGCCTTCCACCCAATGGCCAAGCTATTGATACAGTATTGATTTTTCTGTCTGTCAGCATCTTTTATGGCTGGCTCCTGTGACTTAATCCCTTCATGTGTAAGAGTTGCTATCATCTCATTTTTGCTGGGTGTGTGAAAGCATAGTTGAGCTCGCCTGACATCATCATGAGTGATGCCTCTTTGATTTGCAATGCCATGCACAAGGTGATAGATGCGGTGTCCATGGCTACAATGTAAATGTGTTGTCACCTTGGAGACAGAGCATTGCTTTGAGTCAGAGAGGGGCAGCTACATAATGGCAACTCTTCATTTAAACACATCACACAGAAAGGGGCAAAAACAGCCAGAAGTTACCTTTTCAGTACAGTGCAACAATAAAATGCCTTTTTTTACTCTTTCATTCAGATTGGTTATTAACAAGTGAGAGCTGCTGTACCTCCTGTGGCTCTATTCTAGTGTCAGTCAACAAGGCTTAATGAGATTGTACATTGTACAGTGATGGTCTGATTAGCTAAGTGAAATAGCAGGCCTACCTGGTATTGTAGACATGCAGCAAAGAGCACCTATACACAAAGCCTCCCAGTATGAAATTGGGTGGAAACTGCTGTACGTCTCAGGCAGCAATTAGGGGGCCTCCTGTGGGGAAGAGGCAGACATTTAATAAAAGCTACATTTCCCTCATTTCCTTTGCAAATAAACCTTCTGTCACACCTATGATGATATCTACAACTCTAATTAACCTGCAGATATAGATTTGTGCATACATGCGTCTATGTGTGTGTGCCCCTGTGTGAAATATGGGTCCTGTCTTATTAAAGTGCAAGGAGTAGGGATTAAATGAGAACAATACTAAAGCATAGTCATTCAGTGAAGTAATAAATAAGTTGACTGGACATGCTTTTACAGTTGCATAGGATTTAAATGAGGTGCAGGTATTAACTTACCGTATGACATAAAGGAAGAGAGGTGTTCACACACTCTTAAATGCTCCCTTCATTATCTGCAGAATCTGCTCGTGACTAATGTTATCTTAGACACATCAATCAATAGCCTCTGCTCAATCTCCTCTGATGGTGCAAATGGATAATTAGCACATTTGGCAATTTGCGCCAAAATAAAGATTAAAAAAATGACTAGCAGAAAAGGCTTTCTTTCATTAGAGACACTAAAACAACAGCCACAGTCTAACATCACTTGCCAAAGCTGCTACATTAAGCAGTCCTAAAGTTATTTATTAGTGCATTTAATCTAAAAGTGCCAGGTCTTGTCTTTGACAGTCTATGTTTTTGATGTTGCTGCTTCATACTTAGAGTTAAAGGAACATGTGACAACATGAGAATTTTTCTTTTTGGCTCTCTTGCTGAGAATTATATTAGTGAACAGAAAAGACTCCTGTGGCTGTGCATTACACTGCCTACGAAGTCAGAATAGTTTTAATTTGTTCTTTTTTTTCACATTTTCCTTGCACTGTATGACACCTACATGTCAGTTTATGCCTCAAAAACAACAAAAAAGTTTTTTTTTTTAAATAATTATTTTAGAGTTAGTCATGTCATGGAAAAAGATAGGAATATCATGGACACAGCCAGGAGTGTATACTTATTTCGAGACCAATAATATGCTTTTCTTTCTCAGAGGCTGTGCTCAACCTTGTTCACTGGGAGGCTGCTGAGCTTAGTACACTTATCAACAGTAAGAGATTATTTTAACAACAAGTAACAAAAGCTTTCTCTCTGAAGCTAATGTTGAGTCACCAGAGGACATCAAAGGCAAAGCAAGAAATGACTTACTCCATAGAAAAGGTTCCAGTATTACCTGAATCAGTGAATAAGTTGTAAAGTATGATATTGATGTTCTCATCCAACTCTTAGCAAGAAAGCAAAAAATCATTCTTCATAAAATGTCAAACAATTTCTGTGGGGCAATAAAACCACCTCAGCGGCTACCATCACAGTAATCACCATCATCATCATCATCATCACAGATGACATCGTTATTAATCCAAGTAACAGTTTGTGCACAGAGCTCGACACATCTGGATAAGCCAAAAAGTGTTTCTCTGTAAAGGACAATTTCTTTTTCAGAGGAGGCGCAACCATGAAATAGTGTCAGTAGCAAGCCCTATTTGAAGAAGTGCAATATCAAGGGCATGCTGTAATTACAATGTGTTCAATTTAGCCTTCGGACACTTCAGCCTCTGCAGAGAGTAGTACCCGCTGTCCTTGAAAAACTCGGCTACATTGTCTGAGTGAAGTCAAGAGGTTTCTAAAGGTGGGGTAAACTGTATGAATTTGAGTGCATATGGGGTCATGTTGGTAACCGCCATCCACTTAAAGAGCAAATTCACTCAATTTAGAGATAGCTCAGTCACTTTGTGAAGGTCAGTCAGACCAGTAATAAGTGATTGTTTGAGTTGTTCTGGGAGATCACTCCTGACTGAGTTGATACCAGAGGACATGTAAACTCTGGTCGCCAGTATAAACAGACAGGGTTGCGGTCCAGATGAAAGGTTACTGTTTTATCCTGTGGGGACGGAAAGGCCAGCTTTCATTTCTCATTTAGTAAGTGTGTGTGTTTGTGCATGCAAGTGTGGGTTTGTATGGGTATTTGATTTGTAAAACGGTAGGTTTAAAAGGAAGGAATAAACGGTATTCTTGAAAATTTAGGCTTTCGGTTTTTGTCAAACTTGATACAAAAAGCAAATAAATAAAGTCAATCAATAATTTTTTTTTAATAATGCCGATGATGACTTCCAAGTTTAAAAATGTAAACAATTTGAAACTTTGATGCAAGTGGAAAAGGAAGGTATTTATTCATTAGTGTGTCGAGCGCCTGTAACAGATCCTGAAGCAGTGTGTTGCAGATAATCAACACTAATAGCCCAGTTGGGGGCAAATAGGTCCTCTAACACCAATGCGTTGCTTCTTAGGCACTACAGGTGTAACAATTATCCTCTCAATTAAATGTGATGTGTGAAACACTGAAAATCCTTAATATCAATGACAACAGCCCTTAACTGAACTGTAGTCAGCATCCTGTTGCTCACACTTGCACTGCATGGGTGTGAGCAATCATCATTGTGCTCATTGGGCCAATCAGTGACATGACATGCAAGAAAGTGAAAGCTGAAGTGAACTTTGAATTCTGCAAAATAAATGAGAATCATGTTTATAGATGCAACTATCAGAAATGTTCCCATATTTTATATTTTATTCTGATCTTTATCTACCTTTACAAAACTTACCATGCAAGATCCATGACATGTAATAAAGTTATACTGGCTGACCAACCTTAGTTTAGCTTAGGTGGCAGTTAGCTAGTTTGCTGCCTTGCTAGCTTTGCCTTGTTCACTTTTAGCTAGTCAAAAACAATCGTTAATTATACGTGTTTGCCTTGCAGGGTACTGCTACATAGTTTGTTTATGTCTAAAACCAAAACATTTCGTCACAACACTGGTGACACATAGAAAGTTGAAGAGCTGCAGTAGTTTGATTCTCATGTGATCAGTAGCATGGCTGTTTACACCAGAAACCATTGCTTCACACCAGTCAACAAACATTTCTGCTTCTCTGCTTTTTTCTGATCATACTAAAAGTTGGTCTTTAGTTTTTCATTATAACCTCATAAATTAAGAACAAAGAGCTTTTTATATGGTCTTGATAGATGATGCATTGCATCTTCTGCAATAAGTGACACAACTGTCATATACATATGTGGAATACATTAGTAATTGTAATAACACAATCACAATTAGCAGTAATATTATTTTGACTAAATAAAGTTGATCGGGGAATTGATCCAGGAGAACAGAGAGATGGGAAATTAAAAAAAACAGTTGACAAGCATTGGATGTATATTTCATCATTTGTAAAAATCAAGTCCTTAATAACACATACTACATCATATACTATCAATTATCAATGTGTTCCCTTGCCAAATTTGCTTGAGGTGCAGAAAAAGTGGAACAGCTGTGAAATTATTGTGGCAGATTGAGAGCCGGCAGGCTAGAGAGGCACTGAAAGAAAGTGAGGAGTGCTTCAGGTTGTTTTAGCCTCCTGTGCATCCCTGGCATAAGTTAAATGGTGAGGTAATTTGTTATGCCAGCCCACCTTCCACTAGATGGTATTTTACCAGCAATAATGTTAGCAAGCAAGCAGACTAATGTTAAAAAGACAGCTGAAAGTTTGTGACGCCTCATGGATCCGGCAATATATGCTAATGTTCCAAATTGTTGCAGCTGTAGGGGAGCAGAGGCACTTGGGAGTGTGCATAAATGTCACATCTTTTGGATTTTCACAGAAAAAAAACATCTGGCACATAGAGTCCTATATATAGAAATGAGCTGATAAGCTTTTATAAGAAACTGGGAATATCAGAGATGATCTCATTTTTAAGCAATATTAGTTGATGCTACAACACAATTAATACATGTATGGCTTCACATTCTTACACGGTACCTTTAAGACGTTGAACGCACTGGAATTAATGGCTAATGTTACCATTCATACTGTACATTTATCAAGCACGCAGTAAGTCACATTAGGTGGCTGTTATAAAATCAGGGTAAATGACTGTGGAGTAATGACAGCACTGCATGCGATTGTGCAAATGTCCACGCAGTGATCTACGTATCCAGGTTCCTATATCTCTCTCCTTTCAGTAATATGACCCTGTTGTAAGTCAATGTAATAGCCATTGCTCAGGGAGCCTTGTGATTTAAGGACAAGACTTTCAACCTGTAAATCCTGACAGTTTATCACTGCCCTTCCTCCTCATCTTCCCTGCTTTATCTCCACACTTGGCTCCTGGTTGTAGTCTGTGTCAAATTCTCTCTTTCTCTTATATGTTTGCTAGTATTCTTGCTCTCTCCCACATACAAACACACACACAGACACACTGACAGGGAGTCACACACTCCCAGGCACCTCCCCTCTTTACCCCTGAGGCTCACACAATAAGAGCTTAATGAAAAGGTACTTTACAGTGATGGCTGTGCACTGGGGGAGATATCTTTAAATGTCACTGTTAATGGGAGGAATTAGCAGAGAGCAGGGTGTTCTGCATCTGCGTGTGAACATGTGCATCCTGATGACAGTATCTGATACCTGGATAAATGAGTTTAGCTTATTTGTCCCACCGTGTGTGTGTGTGTGTGTGTGTGTGTGTGTGTGGAAGAGAGAATGCACATGTGCATGTCAGTTCACCACCCAGCAGTAAAAGTGGCAGATCAAACGGTTGATTTACGCTCCCTGGGCCTCGGCTCTTTGGACCCTGGCTTGATTACAGTGTATCACTGCAGCTACGGCCATGACCCCAGTGTGATCCCCATAAATAAGCTCCACTGCATGACGGGAGCTCGCAAAAATCAGATGATGTCGATCTACTTGAACTGATTCATTTAACTGTAGCCATAATTCCAGCATATCATTTATTCTCCCCTAGTCTCCTTCCTGTAGATCGAGTATGTCTGTGGTGCAATGCATCATAGCTCCAGCGAGCCCAGAGGACCACGGTGAGAGGGATTGATGTTTTTCCACGGATCATTGCTAAGGGGGTCTCTTTAATAGTTGCAGCGATAGTTTACATGCTTGATAGAAAAGTGTTAGAAAAATGAAGGCAGATTATGTTGTTGCTCTCTTATAATCTCAACTGATGAAACCATGTACACTGAAATGAAACACTGGCTGCTTTCTCAAAGTCCAGTTTTACACTGATACACAGTAGACAGAGCCAGTGCAGAATTTATCAATTTTGACCTTTTCCTGAACTTTACACTGTCTGTGGCAGATATTTACAGAACCTCACAGAGTGGGGCATTGTCACTACCTGATCTGTAAATCCCTGCCTGATCAGTACTATGTGTGTGTGCATAGGTCAGGTCCTGATGCCTGACCAATGGATTACTCTAACCGTAACCCTTCCCCGACTAATTAAACTCCAGGGTCACATTTTTGCACATGCATAGAACAAATCGGGTATCCGATACGGTTTGTGCAGCAACAGGCAAGAAAGAGCATGGTTGTTTAGGAAGGAAGGATGTCCTGAGGGTGTGTGTGAGTGTATGTGTGTATGTGTGTGTGTGTGCTTTAACTTGCTGCTGTAGAGGGGGTGGGCCTCCTTCACATCAAAGCAGCTTTTAGGGAGCTGTTAGTCGCGCAGCAAATAGGTGGATAACTCAATTAACAGTGACACAAACTTCGCATTTAACGTTGTCCCAGGTTAACTGAATTTACAGTGGCGCATCTAAAAGGCAACTTGTGAGCAGCTGCTAATGGATGGCTCTTCCTTTGATTGTCTCACTTTGGCGCAGATTTTAGATTGCCAGGAGAAGCACAGATGTATGCTGTGATCAGAAGTAGAGCAAGCCGCTACAGGGAGAGAGGGAGGGATTTGCACGTGACTGGTAGACTGCAGAGTGTGTCTGCAAAGTCATCTGAGGTCGGCTAGTCTGTGTGATGAGATGGATGACGCAGAGTAAGGGCTTAGGCTGAGTACAGCACAGTGCCACACAGGCCTGGGCTCGCACACAGAACACACAACCTTGCATACGAGATTAGATGGTGAATAAAACTTGGCTTTATTTGCAAACAAGGATCAGAAAGTGTTAACTGAGGAACTGAACTACATCGATTGCCAGCTTACAGCTAAACAGTTTACAACCCGAGTTGCAACTCAGTGAGATTTTTAGGGCACAGTGCTGCAAATGTCAACATTTTGCTGAATGCTACACTACCAGATAAA
The DNA here is from genome assembly GCA_029783645.1 of Ctenochaetus hawaiiensis. Taxonomy (NCBI): domain Eukaryota; kingdom Metazoa; phylum Chordata; class Actinopteri; order Acanthuriformes; family Acanthuridae; genus Ctenochaetus; species Ctenochaetus hawaiiensis. The sequence continues at coordinate 8,671,825 of JAPZDY010000005.1, forward strand.
ATCTTTTGCTCACCATGTTAGCATGCTAACATTTGATAATTAGCCTCAAACACAAAGTACAGCAAAAGTTAATAGGGATGTCATCAGCCTTGCAGATAAAAATTTCACAAAACAACTTGATAATGGGGTTAGATAAAATATCAGGGTGTCACAAAAAATGCTCTAATTAACCCTGGGAGCGACATGAATGTGTGTGTTAAATCTACTGACCATTAGTTCAATGGACAAACAATTTTCAAAACCACAAATGTGAACCTCATGGGATTCATTTGTCTGGAAAGCATTAATGTCTGTAGAAAGTTTTGGTCCAATTCATGTAGTAGATTTAAATCCTGATATAATTATTTTGCTTAACTCCAATAAAGACCTCTGACAGCTAGAGGTTTTATAGGAAAACTTTGAAAAAAAAGGCAAATAGACAGGTGCAGCTGATGTGTCTAAAACTTAAAATTATACATGTGTGTTAGTGCCTTACGGCAAAAAAAAGTAATAATAGCACATTTTATTGTAAAATAAGTAACTTTTGCTGTTCTGTTGTATCTGATCTAAGCAATTTCTACTGCCAATTTTTTACAGTTATGCAGAAAGATGGCGATGACATGAGTGAGACAGAGATTGAAGAGAAGAAATTGGTTTGGACCTGTGTGATTAGCCCTGTGAACTGTGTTTTAACACAGAGGTAGGGACTGCTTGGTGTTGTTCCAAGGCACAGCGCATTGACACACCAAGCTGAAGCAAGGAGGAAAGGGAAGGAGAGATAAGTCTGAGGGTTACAAACAGAGCAACCCTGGTTTTTCTCCAGACCTTAACCAGGCAAAATCTGAGTTCTAGCTGCTTCTTTATCCCTGTGAACACAACACTCTTATAGGATGAGAGGTGACTGGATGGCACCAGATGTTACTCAGGTTCTGTTATCCAGGGTCTGACTTAACTCTCACTTTTTTGAAGACCTCAATATGCATTTATTCCCCCACTTTCCTGCTGGATCCAGGGAAAGTCATGTCCCTTTCATCAGGAGGTTCTTTCCTCTGACAGCACAGATTAGCGAGAGGAAAATGCATTTAGAAACGCCAGGCTCATTTTCCCTGCTCACAGACCGAGACTTTACCATGCTTTGCGTTAATAAATGGTTCATCCGAGGCCTGCTATCTGTTGTCCCATTAAGTCCAATATATGAATTTTTTATGTAAGCTCACATCACACAAGGAATACTAAATTCAGCTAGTACCTACAGCACCAACAATGAGATACAAAGATAGAGCAGGAGATGAGGATGGATATACAGGGTGAGAGGAATAAGGAGCTCTGGGTCCTGCCCAGGTTGGTGTTGACAGCAGGGATGTTTGGTGACAGAAACCCCTTTGGGCTGAGCCTCTGCTCTCCTGCTGGAGTGTGGAGCCTCACTCTCAGCCCTGGAGTTCCTGTAAATCCTGCCTTCTGCTGTTTACCCGAGGACTAAGGCTGATGCTATTGGGGCCTGCTCCCTCCATCTGGAAGACGCAAGGCGATGGTTTTGGTGCTGGACAAGACACTACTTGAATTCAAGATCTCCTTAGTATTGTGCATGCCTCTGGTTTGATTAAACAAGTTGCAGCCAAAGAAATTGCTTTTTTGTTTGAGCCACTTTCTATAGAATAAAAAAAAAATTCTGATTATGGCACCCTTGTGTTCATTAGCTAAACTAAGAGCCTCCAGCCATGTTAGTTGCACTGTAAGGTTCTGTTTTGAGCTAAAATATGCAAGCTAACATGCTTAAAATGACAATACTAACTTGCTTATGTCATGTTAGTAAAACGGTTGATGGTATCTTCTGAGTTTTTTCTTCACTGAAATGTGACGTGGATCAGAAAATTCAACCTATTTTTATTTATTGTCTCCCTTATCATTATTATTGAGTGAAAAAAGTGTAGGGTTGTGAAGCATGAGCTGTTTTGAGCTTTTTAAAGGGGCACACCAGAAGAGTTTGAGAAGCACTGATTTCGCATGTTATAATGCTAATATTTGCTAATTAGCAATAAACACAAAGTAGAGTCAAAAGGAAATATTGCTACTTTTGCTGGTATTTGGTCATAAACCAAAGTGTTGGATAAACTGGAATTTTAACCTGATGGTGGCAATAAATCAAACATATGCGTAGTGCATAAGTAATCAGGATTCATCATCTGGGAACCACAGATGTTTGTAAAATTCTTATTCAAATCAATCAAAAGGTTTTTAGATAATTCAATCTGTATCAAGTGTTAGATGGACTGACGGACCTACAGTGCCATCACTATGCTACAATGCCAGTTTGAGTAGTTAAAAATTAAGATATTATGAGACAACAACAAATTATTCTCCCACTAGCCCCCTTTTTTTGCTAACCATACATGTTCAGGATAATTTCATATTACAGCATTTGTGCACAGAGCCCTTACTTGCTGCTCTAGAGCAAGAAGAGTTAAAGCCACTGTGTGATTATCACTTCTCCAGCCTTCTGGTCCTTTCCCAGAGAGAGCGATCGTTCCCTGTGTGAGAGATTGTGCAAAGACTGTGAAAGCATCAGGATACAGTCTCAGGCCATCGGTGATGTAACATCAGGGTAAGAGGGGATAAGGACAAACACATCCTCCCTCTCTCTCTCTCTCTGTCTCTCTCTCTCTCTTTCACACACACACACACACACACACACACACACACACACACACACACAAATACATTTAAACATGCTATGTACAATTTCAAAAGTGTTTCCCATAACACTTGTGAAGTACTGTGAAAGTAAAATCACTGGAAAATATTTTAAACAAGAATGTTTTAAATATTATAGTTTGCACAAAATCTGAAGTAAATTTACACCAAAAGGGCATAAAGACGGTGTAAATAAGCTGTTTAAGTAACCAGTCAAACAATGCTCATAATTTACATGATTGTGCAGGAGGCTTGACATTTGTATTCTGAATGTTTCCATGCCAGGCCAAAAGCTGCCTCCTCTGACAGGCACATTTCCTTTGAAGCTGGAGGCTGGTTGAACACACAGATCCAGATTGCCTGATGGAAATATAGGCCAGGAATCCAGGATCATGGATACGGGAACAGGCAGTGTCCTTGGGAAAGTGAGCTGTGTTGATAAGCCGCTGAGGGATTCCTGGAATGGAGATGGGGTGAGTCAATCGATCAGAAGAGTAAAACCTCGAGGCGGAGCAGAGGTGGTGCTGGGTGGGGAGTTGAACTGCATGATGCTATCTTCATCATTCGCCTAATCCTCCTTGATTATAGTGACCAAGTGAGCAATCTCAACAATGTCCACAATTAGTTTCACCAATCATCCCTTACACGCAGGCCAGGATCAGAGCAGTAAGTCTGTATTTGTAAGTCCACTTTGGCAAATGATGTATACATTACATTGCTGCTGACTATTTACATTACATGGATTTTATTTTCTCCTCCAAGGCAGCCATTGGTTTCCATTCATTACCTTGTGGTTAAAATCAATGGATTGACTCCTGAGTCTTTCTATGGTTGTGTAATCCATCAAAGTGATAAACAGCCATACATTTGCATTTGTTGAAGTGTGTTTAAATTGTAAGGTTCAATATTAAAATACAACAGAAACAATTATAGAATATCAGTAGAGACTTAATATAATTATTGCAACAGAATAAGTCAAAAAATGTCAAGAAAAAGTTTAAATTTAAATATGTATATAAACAACAAATGCTTATTGATGACATAAATCAATGATGATCAAAAAGGGGTCCCATGTGGTCCACTGGAAGGGGCGGGGCTTCAACTCTCTATGTCATACTTTGTAAGATTTGCTGCAGTTATATGTACTTAACACCTGGTTTGGACTTGCAACAGTCATTTTTAAATACAGCAACTATTAAAATCAAATTGCATAAATTATTACAAATATCACATGAGTGAAATTCTATAATCAATTACTTATTTGAACTTTCAGTGTCAAATAATAACAATTTTTACACGACTTACTAACCAAACATAAGCCTGACACAAATGTAGGCATGTAAGTTTGCCTGTGTGCACACATGAACACAAACATTTCAGTTGCATACTTTACACTCATTCTTGAAGGGGAATAATGCATTAACCTTAAATCACACATCCACTCAGGACAGTAGGCCAGGGCTGAGGGTGTTGCCTTCACTGACCAATCATAGAGGCTGAGCCTGTCTCCTTTTTCTCTCTGACGTCAGATGGATTAACACACAGGAGGGTGAGACTGAGAGACAAAGGAAGACAGAGTGATGATGAGCGAGAGCTTAAGAAAGAGTCATATCAAAAGAGTTGTATGGGGTCAGCTTAGTGGGAGAAGAAAGACGAGGAGAGATGGTGACAGCAGAGCAAAAGGACAAAAGGACAAAAACAATATAAAAGAGGAGAGAAAAAGAGAATGAAGAGCAACATCTTAAAGTCAGCTGCAAAGAGCGAAAAGAGATAGAAGGGGATATAGTGACAGATTCACATAAGGGGGTCAATTGCCTCACTGACACAGTGTGTAGGAGGTGTGAAGGTTGTGGATTTGACACAAGTTGGAAAATGGCACAGCTGGATGATGTCACCTGTCTCTTCTCTCTCCCCCCATTCTCCTCCTCCCCCTCCTCCGACTGTCCAACACGTTCTCATCCCTCCTCCTCCCCGTCTCTCTCTCCTTCAGGAATGCTGATGGGTGGGGAAACACACTGAATGATGAGACGGTGAGCATCAAGGTGCAAAGAGGTCTTGACAAAAGAAAAACTAAAAAACTTCATTAAATATTTGTTTTTTTAAACAGCCAACACTGCAGCATTGGTTTCAGCTTCTTGCATGACTCAATGGAAACAATAGAGAATGTGGTTACTTTTTATAGCAGCAGATGAATCAGAATTGGAGTCACTTACAATGCTTCAGTCAGAATATTAAAAAGGCAATAAACCCTTCTCTTGGTCATTTTCTGTTGTTAGGAAAACATGTTCATTGGACATTTAAAAAATGGATGGTGAAGTTAAATCTGACTGACACAAAATGTTTCTTTCTTTCTTCCAAGTGCCTTTGTCAAGCAAAAATGGGACAATGATGTAAAAATAGACTCAAAAGGGGGTTTATATTGTGAATGATGAACTTATCATTTGCTTTTGATTCATTGCCCTCAACTGTGGAAATTACATTTGAATTAGCGAGAGCTATGGCACAATGAGTCAGTACAATCAATTTTACACTTAACAGTATGTAAAGAGATCACACACACACGCACACACATGCACACACACATACACACACACATGTTCCACTGCATGGATAGTGGATGAGTCATGTCTGCCAGCCCTTACTGTTACTGTGATGGCTCCAGATTTAAGGGCCAGCAATCTGCATTCTTCTCACAGACCTGCTCACTTTCTCTCACTCTCTCTCTTTCTCTCTCTCTCTCTCTCTCTCTCTCTC
>JAPZDY010000005.1:8677348-8697491 GCA_029783645.1 Ctenochaetus hawaiiensis
TGCATTCCTCTCACAGACCTGCTCACTTTCTCTCACTCTCTCTCTCTCTCTCTCTCTCTCTCTCTCTCTCTCTCTCTCTCATCTCTCTACTTCTTTACTCTGTCTCACTCTTGCCATCACACTACTCCTGTCTGCTTCACACACACACTCACATACCACTTGTGCTTCTGCCTTTGTGAGGACCCTCACTGACATAATAAATTCTCTAGCCCCTTACCCTCACCTTCATTACCACAACTAACTGTATAATCCTAAACTAAACCTAATTCTTAAATCAAACATATATTATAACCAAATCTTAATATTCAAATAGTCCTTTCAAATGAAGTTTTCTTCTTAACTCTCGCCAAGTGCTTACTCATGTGCCAGCTGCTGTCAGTTGCAGGGTCTTTGTGAATTACAGTGTGGTCTAGACCTGCTCTATGTGTAAAGTGTCTTGAGACAATTTAAGTTGTGAGTTTGGTGCTGTATAAATAAATTAGACTTGGCTTGAAGTTGTGAGAAGTGGCCATAATGTCCTCATTACATTAAAAAAAGCCCCTCCTTACTCTGATTGTTAAAAAAAAGTGTTCTGGTCCTCACTATACAGCAAGTGTTTGAACACTTACACACACACACACTAACAGACAGGTAGGAAAGTGCTGGTGGGGGTGTAAATCTGACAACTCTCTGCTGTGCCAGACACACACTCCATATGTTGCTGATTGGCTGCTTCTCAGGAGCTGACATACAGTAAGTCAGGCGTTCAGCTCAAACCAATCAAACTGAAGACATGGAAATGGTATAACAAGACTTCTGGCTGGGTTCCTATATTCATATGTCTACCAACTGAACAGTAGGGGTGGGGGGCACAGTTTATGGTCTAAGACAGGAACATGAGTAGACTATACATACCAGTTATAATAGGACATATATCCCTGCGAGACATGACCACAGCATCCTGCAGTGACATAACATGTGAGAGCCGTGAGTGATGAATGATGAGAATTCAAACACCTCTGGCACCGACACGACAGATGTTTGCCATAACACCTTCTGCGGTTTCACATCCAGTCAATGCTATCACCAAAATGTAGACTGCACATGGTGAACTTTCAGTCAGCGTCACGATCAGGACTGAATCACAGCATGAGGGGTTAAAAAAAAAAAAAAAAAAGGAGACACTGAGCGAGTTGAATCTTATTGTGTGAGCACCTCCTGACATTTGGTGATAAATCAGCAAAATTATGTAATTGGCAGGACTTGCTCCCTTGGCTCAGGACAACAACAAAAATGGACCTATATCACTGACTGTCTGATTATAATTTTTTTTAACTTCAACAACTGTTGAGTGCACTTAACGAACGGTGCACTGCCATCAACAACAAAGGGACAATAAACACCTCTCTTTGTTGTGTTTAAGGGCACTTTTATTAAGTAAACAGAGTAAATGGCAGCTTCCACACAGACAACAGTAAGTGGTGAGCTGTCCAAGGTGCTGAAATCCAGAGCTGTTCTTCAGCACTCAGTATACACTATAACATTTTCATTTCATTCCCCCGCACTATTCAAAATGTTGTCAACTAATTTATTTTGGCAGAGGGACACTGGCTGCCCTAAATCTAATTGGATTGGTGTTAGATGAGCACTTTCTTTCTTTAACAACAAATTGTAGAATAAGCTGCCCCAAGCACAAATTAATAAGGTAATCATCTCTTGTCTTATCCTCAAAATACAGCCCATTAACATTAAGCAACTGTCTCTTTGTCTGTTTGGTAGCACTCCAAGCAATGCATGCTGACAATGATTAGTAGCTTTAAGGATGAGAGTAAACACTGAATTTCACTTTCAGCACCTTTTTCTCTTGCCCTCTCTATTTTTTCTGACACACATGCACACACACAGGAACACATAGGGCCATGCTGTAAGTCATGTGTTTGTTTTAAACTCACTGACCAAACACAACACAGCTGATAAGATTGGACCCACTTGCAGGAAACATGATATTGTTAAACCTACAAGCACAGACCTGGTGCTTGTTCAGCTGCTTTCCACTTGTTCATAGGCTTAAGCCTGCCTAGTGTTGTCAAAGCTTTCATTTCCTACCTCCTAATTTCACCTTCATTGTCTCTGTGCAAGGCAGAAAGCTCTGTTATTTAAAGATTTTCTGCCTGAATTGCATGTTTGAAATGGACCAGATCAATGAATCTTAGCGACTACATGGAAACAGTGAGTGTGATGTCTTAACTGCATTGTTGTTCTTGTGAATGGAAGATCGCGGCTATCCTGCACCAAAATCAAGATGTCGCCAAAAGTGTGTGTTCGTGCATCACCAAGACAAAATCTGGCCACTATTACACACCAAGAGCAGAGTGGATAGTAAAAACACCTTTAACCACCTTTGTGAGTGTCTGTGCTACCTCTCTCCCTCCCTCCCTCCCTCCCTGTGTGTGTGTGCGTGTGTGTGTGTATGTGTGTGTTTGCGCGTGTGTATGTGTGTGTGTGCATACAGGTAATAAGCTGCTCCGCCACTGCGCAACGATGGAGCTATCGCAACGATGGAGATGACGCAAACAGACCAAGCTCTCCGAAAAAGTGTTTCAAGACGAACATGGCGGCAACTTAACCGCGGTCCAAGATGACAATGGCCAACGGGAGAAATGATTACAGGCTTTCCGCCCAGGCACGGGACAGAGAAACCAGCCTGCATGCATTGAAAGGGCTCGTTGCTCTCCTTTAAGTGAATCTGCAAACCGAACGGCGGCAGACGCGCAGCATCAGTACCGAGAGGCTCGCAACAGCTGGTCTCCCTGCGCCCCGACGAGAGAACAAACCCGGGAAGGGACGGTAGGGAGAAGGGGGGCATGCGGTCAAAGAGGACGCCGTTTCCCCCCGGAGAGCCATGGAGAACCGGGATGCGGCAGCGCGAAGCTTAATCTGTGCGGGCGTGCTAATTGGATCGGAATAGCACCGATTGTTGCGGGCGCGATAAAGGAGCGCCCTGGACCGGCGGAGGCACGGCACCCCACCGTTACTGAGGAGAACCAACCGGAGTCCATCTCTCCCCAAGTCAATGAGTATTGTGGCAGAGCAGCCCCCGCGGTGGAGTCGGCCAGGGCAGCACTTTCCTAAAATATGACCAGGGGTGCTTGGATGCGTCGGCAGCATGATGAAGGCTTAAAATTCTGGTTTGCACCCCGAGAGAACGAGAAGCCATTTACCGAGTCGGAGCGGGCCCAGAGATGGCGACTGTCGCTGGCCTCTCTGCTGTTCATCACCGTCCTGCTCTCTGATCACTTGTGGTTCTGCGCCGAGGCGAAACTGACGCGGACCCGAGACAAGCGGTCGGACGAGGGGCTTGCAATTACGGACATGGGCGAGTCCCCAAACTCCCTCCACCGACACCATATCCCAACATCACCTGACCCCCACCGTCTCGCCAGAGAGCAAGATGTTATTTTTCTAGGGAATTCTACCAAACCTCTGTGGCGAATGGACACCTGTCACCCTGACAGCCTGTCCAAAAACTGCTTTACTTTCACGGACGCGGAGACCGTGTGCCTGGGCCTCTCTGGTGGAGGGGAAAAGGGGACACAGTTGGCGTACGTGAATCTGAGCGATTTATACCTTTCTTTTTGTAATTCCTACTCACTTTTGGATTTGTTTTACGGGTTTACGAGTCCGGACGATTTGAATTGCACCCTGGATATGGCCATGGGGGTGGATCAGCGGGGATGCACAAAGTGTGTCCGGGCTTATCAGAGTATTGACCAGGAAGCGGAGAAGAACTACCGGGATTTTGAACTGCTGGTTCAGAAATACGAGACGGATGCATACTCGGTTAGGACGTGCATGGAGGAATGCAAGGTAGGACTAACGAGGCCGGGTCGCGCACGCGCGCACACACACGCAAGTGCATTTAAAAGGGGGTGGGTCCACAGTCGTCATGGCAACCGTTGGGCATATCTGTCAGAATATTGGTATTTATTGTATGGAGTTCAGTCTACCTGTAGGCTGCAGTGCCTTTACTGCATCATCCGGTCTGTCAGGGATTGCACAGAGTTGCACCACATGAGAACAGTATGGGGGCTCGAGGACAGGTCAACAGACTGCAGCAGCTCTTAATCATTCTCTTTTGTTCTTGTTGCTTTTTCTCTGACACTCCGAGTTTAATATTTATTGACTTTTTTTCTGTGAACTGTGACTGTGGACGTGATATTTGACATTTGGAACAAGGGCCCGGCATGCCTGCAGCCCTGTGAGATGAGGAGAGAGAGGCCTGTTGAGTGGTGCTCATTTCAATATCGTTAATAGCACGGAGTGATTTCTGCACCTAATCCAGGCTTTGTATTGTCCCCAGTTTGCTTGTTGTTCCAATAACATGGCAGTCTTAGAGGACATATCTCACGCTGTAGAGTACATGTTGTGCATGTCAACAGCATTGCATGCTTAGGTCTGCATCACTCACACACACTCACTCAGACACACAAGTACTCAGATAAACACACACTGTCTTGCTAGCGGCATCAAACCCACTGGACTGTGTGAATGGTGAAAACTTACCTGTAAATAGAAACATGGTGGGGATCTACTGGTTGAATTACACTTCAATCTGTTTGATTTGTTGCGCGCTGGACTGTTGCAGAGGCTCTGTGTCTCCTTCAGCCCTGTTTCCTCCTGTGTTTGCTGTCCGTGGTGCTGAAAAGAGGCCCTGCAAAAGACCTTTCACGCCTGTTTCATTAGTGGTGTAAAATTATATCCTTTGTTTTCATGGGTATGGCAGAGAAGAATGGTAATGTAGTTGACTTAATTGACACAAAGACCATTACTAGCATGTTCTAATCCCACCTGTACCAAAACCTAAATCCTTAATTCAGACAGGAACTCATGAAGCCACCTGATCAATGAAACATGTGCAGTTTAAGGCTCTTTTATTAGGATGATTGAGGATCTCTAGTATGGACTTTGTTGAAAGACACTAGGGATATTGGAGATTTTTAAGATATATGATGTTTCTTTAGCTTGTACTACACACAAATCATACAGCAACTATAGTATAGCTTTATTTGTGCTTGGTAAATGAAGTTTAATGCCCGATAGTTTAAACATTTTCCTTGTCCTGGACACAGGGTTTTGAGGGACTGTGATGATAGTTGTTTTCAAATGTGTCTGAGCCAAAAGAGTTGTATCATCACTATCAAAGCACCATAACACATGCAGGTCAAGGAATGAACCTCGAAAAGCAGAGGGTCTTCCCTCAAAACTACCCTCACAATGATCCTGCAGCCCAAACCCATTTCTACAAGATGGATGTTGTACAAGGGCAGATGGTCAGGGTGCTGGGCTGTGAGTGCTTATAATCAATATGTGTGCGTGTGAGTGTGTGTGTGTATGTGTATGTGTGTGATGAAAGATAGTTAGTGGGAGGATACACTGAGGATAAACCCTCACAATGGAATCTTGTATGTATATATGTTTGTTTATTGTGAGTCATACCTCATTATCATGCCTGTTTGTTAGTGACTATGTGCATGTGTATGCAGTACATGCGTGAATCTGTTTCCTATAACATCTTATAGCTTCTTCTTCTTATGCCGTCTAATCAGTTATGTGCGTTTGCACTCCTACTCTTTGCTAATGTCATCAGACTCAGGCAGTGCTACAGTAGCCTTTTAGCCCCTTTAGCTCAATCTGAATTGCTAATCTGCTTCAGTTTCTTATGACCTTTGTGAAAGCACAGCACCCCAGGCCTGCATCACAAACCGCTGCTCCTTGAAGAACCGCTTTGCTGGACAATAAAAAAGACACAAGATGGCTTGAAACAACAATTACTGCTATTCACTCTTATCTCTCTCTTATTTCTCTCATCTCAGACCTCTCGCTTGTAAAGTCTGTTCACATTTTAAACAGCTGCTCAAAGCTTCTTTTCAAGTGTTTTAAATGGGATGAATTTGTAACATCACATGGTGTTTGTGTGTGCTGTAAGTGTTTGCTGCAGATGTCGTATAGGTCTAGAGGATGGGGGATGAGATAAGCAATAAGATGAGAAACAATGGCATATAACTAGTCTGAATATCTTAATGGGTGGATGTAAACTGTGGGTGTCATGTTCATTCAAGCTAGCTAATTTTGATGTTGAACAGCACTGAGTTTGCCTTGTTGACAGCCAGAGAATGATGTGTGCTTCTGTTTTTTCCAGTTAGCTAAGCTACAGAAGAAAAGAACATGAGTTTGGAAAAAACAAGCATGACAGTTAAATATTTGCACATTTGGTTGGTGTAGGTGAGCGGCATATTGCAAACATGAAGAAACAACATGACACTTTGCAAAATAAACAAACAACACATGACCAAACCTCACAACCTGGAGATACATTTTAGTTGGCAAATATATGGGTTTCAAAAAAGGATTGTCAAGGCCTGCTCGACATCTTTCTGTGCTAAAATGGTCACTTGTATCCTGGAGGTGCTGACACTTGAAACACTGTTGAGCAACACATTGTTATAGGGAGTGTACATTTTCTAGAAGTAGTAGTGTTGCCCTTGCTGAGCCTGAATGTACAGTGTCTATATGCAATGCAGGGCGGGTTAATAGTTTGTCAGACCTCCATCATGTGCAATTTACAGTAAATGTTTAGAGAGGCTTAGCACTAAAACAAAAATACTCAGAAGTGCTGTCCTTACCTCTGAGTCTCATTATAATGTTTGCCAAAATCTGACTGACTTTTGTTTTTACTGCCATTAAAGGTAGAAAACAACAATTATTCAATTCCAATGGCAAGTGTTACCTGTGTTATAATATAACTCACCTCTATGACTGCCTAAAATCTATGAAAACATATCACTTAAGCGCTCTGTTGCACTACTTTACATAATTTCATTTTCATTAAATTTGACACTGTAGTTAATTTATTCAGTCCACACATCCAGTCCTGCCCTAGTTAATTATTGTTATTATATTTATATATGATTGTTAGATTTAATACAGCTCCATATGTGTGCCCATGTTAATCTGCAACTGAAAATAGTCCCCAAAAATTGCACTATTTACCTCTCTTTGAGAATTGTTTGATAAAAAGTACATTGGCATTGAACATTGAAATGACTCAGCCTCTTTTAATGAAAAATAAATTGTATTTGTGACAAGTTTTAAATGAAAAAATCTTCACAAGGGACTAAGAGGCTGAGAACCAGAAACAGGGTAGAGTTTAGCCAGTAAGTTTCAGTATCAGATGCTGCCTTCGATTGGGTTTTTCTTGCTGCGACTCGAGGGGACTGCTTCTTTGCTGAAGAAGCAGTCCCAGACTATAGAAGCACCCTGTGCTATTATCTTGTTGTAAAGATAAACAAGAACATTTAATAGGCATTTTCCACAAGGAACATTTTGACATGGCACAACAGGAAAAGCAAAGATGTAAATAATAAAATCATTGATGGCTGAACTCTATTCAGCAGTTTCAGGGTTCTGTTTTTGTTCCCGATCTCTCACTGTCAAAGTGTCACGATTTAGTGGGATATTTGAATAAACCTGCCTTTATTAATGTTATTCATAACACCTGCAATTTTCCTACTATGACAAGTCAGCTTATCTGTGGTTGTTGGGAGCAACATTTTTCCTGGCAGTGCCTGGTGCACCCAGAAAAACTAATTTTAAGATAATAAAACACCTTTAAAGCAACTTAGTGACAATCATCTCTTCAGAGCTTTATTTGATTTGACAGAATGGCTACATTAAGTTAACTGTATGCACATGCTCAGACGCGTCATTATTGTGAATAGTCAAGATTTTCTGCTACAGCTATCATCTGCACTGAGAAACAGAAGAATTTGTGATTTTGTGAGTGGCATAATATCTGATTTTTGATTTTTTCTTTACATTAATTGGCTATATTGCATACAAACTGCTGTGCTGTGTCCCTTCTTTGTTCTTCTTCTTGTCTGTCTTTCTTCTTTCTTTCTTGTGTTCTTTGCACCTTTTGATCTCTGTATTTATATCACACACAAACACTGCACACACACACATACACACACACACACACACACACACACCGCTTACACCACACACACACACACACACACAAGGAGCCCCATGTGCAGTGTTTCCTGCAGGTCCAGACCTGACTGTCCCTTCCGGTGTAATTTAATTTGCACTCCCATAATTCTCCTCTTCTCTGGTGGCTGTGTCTCTGTGTCTCCAGGGCTGTATCTCAACATGTTGATCTCCTCTCTCCCTCTATCTGTCATTGTCTCTTGCTTACTTTCACATCCTCTCTCTTTGTCTTTCTCCCATATGTGCCAGAACTCCGGGGAAACCAACATCACACGTACACATGTGTCCAGTATTTTTCTCCACATCACCTCCACCTCTCTCTCCCTCCTCCTTATGGACTTTCTTCCCACCAGGGACCTCGGTTTCTCTCTCTCTCCCTTTCTGAAGTGACTGTATGTGGGTGTTGAGCTCTCTTTTCCTGCTGGAGTGATAGATACTGATCTAGGTTAAGGTCCTTTCCTTCCCTTCAATTACAGGCCTGTCCACACAGATCCCACTGTGTGCTCCCTCACCCAGCCTCTCTGGTCTCTGCTTATTCAATCACCTTTCTCCTCTATCACTTTCTACTTCTACAAGGCCATTTAGCTGAGCTCCTCTTTAATTTAGCTGTTTGGGTTTATGTGTTAACTCTGCGGTGAGAATAGGCTGATTGAGATTCCCATAAAATACTGTAAAACATTACTAAACCACGAGAAGCAGACCAGACATGTCAAAGACACAAAATAGAAATACAGTAAAATTAAACAACAATCTGCAGTCATGCTAGCTGCTCTTGGAGATAAAAACAAAATTAGCATGCCAGCAAGCTAACATGCTAACAATGGCAATGCTAACATGCTGGTGTTTACATAAAAAGTATTGGACATTTAAAATTTAGATTTGATGATGGTGTTAGATGAAAATTAGTTACAATCACTAGAGTGACTATAATTAACTGTGAGAGGGACATAAATTTGAATCCAGTTTTATAGCAGTTTTATCCAGTGGTTGAGACTGGAGATCCAGTTCAAACTTAATTGTGGAAAAAGCAACAGACGAAAACAATCTCACCGCCTGGATCACAGTTGTTTTAGGCCTCTCTACTGTCCTTCATGTTCTTTCTCAGCACAGGGACATCGTCCAGCTGTAATGAAACTGTTGATGTTTAAAGGTTTAGTGTGTATGATTTAGTGGCCTTTAACAGTGAAGTTACAGGTTATACTTAACTGAATATCCCTCTGCGTACCTTACTCCTCTCAGTGTGTAGGAAAATCTGCATTGACAGCAAAACGTGAAAAATTGTGAAAGGCCCTCTCTAGGGCCAGTGTTGGTTTTGTCCAATCTGGGCTACTGTAGAAATATAACAATGCAACATGGTGGACTGCTTAAGAGGACTCGCTCTCTTTGTGAATGAAAAAGACACACAATTCTCATTCTCATGTATGTATAAATATACTCAATTCCTGAAATATTCTTCATACAGATTCCTCCAAATTTCTACATGTCCTTTTATTTTCCATTTCTCTGAGGCCTTTAAGGATCCCTTGCCCATGTTGGCCTAAAAATTGGGAATGTGTGATTTGATTAAAAGCTTAAGAACAGCCACTTAAGAACTATATGATAAGAAAAACTTTGTAAGTCTATCTAAAAAGTTTGAGGATAGTTTATACAGTGAACCAAAAATGCTGGCGGTGCTAAATGCAAAGTTGGGTGATCACTAGAGCCAATAGGATATGTCCTATGGGAACCATAAACATGTGTACAAAATTTCACGGCCGTCTTTCCAATGTTTGTAGAGATAATGGACCACTTAGCGGAATAAAAATGCAGTCGCTAGAGCCTCATTATAGCACTGTCAAAAGTTTAAGTTATAAGCTAAATGTTCACATTACCTGGGACCCTGAAATTTTAGCCAATACAGCATTTATATCTGCACTATTCATTATTTTGGGACAAGTAGACATTCAGAGGTAGAAAAAAACAAACTGACTCAGCATATGTCATCCCATTTTGCTAAAATACAAATGGATGTTGTGCTAAAATACCCATTTGTTAAGACTGCCCGCTTTTTTATGTAAATTAAATGAAAGTAGGCTTTGACACAGCACATAACGTACAGATTGCTGTGCTATCAACACAGACAGCATGGCCCTGCTCTTTTCCCTCTCTCTCCCTCAAATTCAATTAGGGCTCTGTTGCTTCTCAACGCAGCTCAAATAGATCCAGGGAAACTCCCCTTCATATGAGCTGCCAGTGTTTGTCTCTCCCCAGGCAGGAGATAAGGGAATGCGTCTGTTCGTGAAGAACACAGCAGCACTCCCATGGAAACGCCTCCTCGTCGTCCTCTGTTCCCTGTCTACGCAGCACAATGAGACCATACAGCTCCCTCCTTCGCCGCCTTGGGCCTCGGCTCCAATCAGCACATCCACACCCTTTTCTTTCTCTCCATATAATTTTCCTCCCTCCTTCCCGCAGGCCACTACTCTGGAAAAAGTGTTTCCCCTAATTTAGTTAGTTAAAATATAAAGGAGTACTGCCCTGTTTGCCTGATGCGTAGGTACCATTTTGGTCAGCCAAAAAAACTCAAACACTATTGTATGTGCTTGTCCATACGTGTGTGTGTGTGACCTTGTGCAAGAACAAACTGCATGTATTCAGCCAATCACTTTAGGCCATGCAGCTCCACTGATAATGAGATAAAAGTTGCAATAAGTCCTTTTAAATGCATCCAATCCAATCCTATCTATGACATAAACAAATTATGACTTTTACAAATGCACACTTACTGTCTGTCTCATCCCTCCTCCGTTCCACTGGTATGCTTAGTTTAATGATTTGATGAGTGGGTGATGTGTTAGGTTTGATTTTCTGTGACAAAGTGAAGAGGGAGAAGGGGCGAGAGAGCAGAAACGGCTGCTATCGATAACTGATAACTGACATTGAATGCTGAAGACATAAAATCATTAAACATCGGGCATTTATTTGTTTAAGCTTATGATGATGTCAGTCTACAACAGCCCATAACTGTAAAAACAACTGTTTTTATCTTTATGGCTTAACAACAACAACTAGAGTGCTTCTGTGCAACAGATTTTGCACTTGTGACCAGGACTTGGCTGATATCTGCCGCTTGAGTTTTATGCAGTGTTATTTGGTGGCAAACAAAAGGAAGATGACAATAGGATTTGACAAAAACAATAATGTCAGGAGACTGATTTTAAAACACAGACCATCTGAGCTTCTAATGCTACCATTACAGCTCAGCACAGTTTTACATTTTTGGCCCCAGGTTCCCCTTTGTGCTGCTCATGTTAATTCAGTTCTTGTGCGTAAGCGTGACAATCTATTGACTGAAATGCTTTTTTTAAAAAAAAGGAAAAGAAAATAACTAGTCAATGGGATGAATCATTGATTAAAAGGGAATCCATTCAATCAGAACTTCATTGAAGAGGCTCTCTGGAAGCCATTTATAGAGCAGAGAGTGCAAGTTTGTGCTATTTATACACAACTTTTAGAGTAATGTGTGTAAGCTGTTTAATGGTGTTCACATTGGACAAAAAATGGAATGACACAGCGTGCCACATTTCATTTACAGTCACTCCAAAAGGAAAAGTCATTTGAATTAAGAATGAATTTGAGAGGAATGAGGTCTTTTCATTAAACTCCTCTGTAAAACACATAATTGAAAAAGAGTTAAATAGTAAAACTGTCCCAATTATGACAAAGAAAACTGTCGTTATAAAGGGAAACTCCATCAGTTTTGCACATCAAGGAATGATTGCAGGTCTAGAGGAGGAAAGGCCAGCTACATACTGTATGTAACAAAGTATGAA
Source organism: Ctenochaetus hawaiiensis (assembly GCA_029783645.1). Taxonomy (NCBI): domain Eukaryota; kingdom Metazoa; phylum Chordata; class Actinopteri; order Acanthuriformes; family Acanthuridae; genus Ctenochaetus; species Ctenochaetus hawaiiensis. The sequence continues at coordinate 8,689,189 of JAPZDY010000005.1, forward strand.
GGCTTTTGTAGCTTCATAGGGAGCTGTGTGAAACCCAATAAACTGCCTTCAGTGAAGTCACTTAAAAACTACAAATTTTTGGAAATAAAAAAAAGGAAATCTGGGGGTTTGGGGCTGGAAAGAAGAGATCATACTCGACCTCTGTGCCCACTTCTTGTTTTCGCTTGTGACTAGTGTCTTAAGGCCACTTTTGCCAGCTACTCTTGGCAGTCACTTTTGGCATTATGGGTAATGTGCAGAAGTGCTAGGTTTTGACAAGGATGAAGAATATATGCAGCACAAAGACAATATCTTTAGTTCTGTTGCATGGAAATTTAATTTCTTCATAAAAAAATGTCCGTCGTGAGTCTGACAGTGTTAAAGGAGTGCACTGCTAATGCCCTGTAGAGCACTGGTTTAATTCAGAGTGATCTATCACACAGAACATCTGCATCACCGGTGATTAGGCAAATGTTAAATGCATTTGGCTGATACATTTTTCAATCAGGTTTATCTGATAAATGTGGCTGTGACTTCCTGCATACTGTTGATGCTTCTGGAAATTGTCCAAGTTGACTGTAGCTTTTTGTCACCTCCTCCGCTGCAGCCACCAGGCGAGAAAGGCTTCATCTTAAACAAGCCTATTCTATCAAATCAAAATCACATCTCCATCCACTCTCTGCTTACACGCACAGATAGCAGGGTCCTTATTCCCCTTAGCTTGAACTCTGAGGAAGCACTTTATCTTGGGCAGGTTATATATCCTGGATCCTCTGCTTCTAATCTTAATCATTCCAACCTGAACGTAAACATGGCAGCTAAACCTATAACCATTTAAAGGCTGGAAGTCATTTTTGACAGTTAAGACTCAATATTTTTATTTTTATGATTTTTATTAATAGAAAACACATGTCAGTTTATCGTAAACAATCTCACTTAGTGGAATTATCAAATTCTTAAAAATCTCCAAGACTGAGCAGAAGACAGACCTTACTAACACTTGGCTGCTCTGTTCTTCTCTGGTGGATCAGATAGCAATTAGATTAAAAAAAAACAACAAAAAACAGATTGAAAAGAGAAGCTTTTTAGCCTGATATTGAAAAAGCATCAATGCATTCAACTCTCCAAGATACAAACAAATTTGCTTATCCTCCCAAGTGTAACGACGTCAGTGGGCCACCTGCAGAAGCAGCTAGGCTACAGGGCCTTTTACAGGGCCTGACTGATGAAGTGACACTGGAATTACATTGAAATTAGCTGTCATTGTTCTTGTCACATTTAAAGCAACAGGAAGAAGACAAGACAGTGACACCAAAACATAAACTCATACTGCAGACATAATGTTTGTCTGATCCCTGATCAATGTTACCACTGAATGATCTGTGTGTATGTGAAGGAACATTGATCTGTTACAGTGAGGAAGTGTTCGTGTTTATTGTGTTTGCGCTAGCTTATGGTTGGCTGATTAGCTAGGCCTATTTCAACTGGTGTTTTTTAGCCAAGCAACCTCAAAAGGTGCTATGATCACTCACTGGACTGAAGCAGTGCTGACCCTGTTTTAGCATTTAGCCGGGGAAAACCTGGAATTTTCAGTCTGATTTGGCATCTTGCTAACTGAAACACATCGCTGTAAAGTTTATTGAATTGCATTTGGATTTAACCTGCATATAAGACACTTGAATCGGGAACAAAAACCACAAGGACAGAAAGAAACTGACAGCAGCAGTAGTGAAGTGGGCTAAGAGAGCTGCAGTCTGAGCATCACTGGCAGAGAAACAGAAACCAGTCACAGTTCCCAGACTCTGGTGACATTCTCACATTACTGAGTCATCATCATCCTCAGCCGCTCACAGCATGTCCTAATTCAGAGAGAGCAGAGCAGAACAGTGAGAGGAGACAGACACATGAAGCCTCCATGTAGTCTATAAACTCACATACTGTGTGGGCCTATACATGGCATACTGTGGAATAACCAACAACACAACACACATGGGAGATTGGCTGACAGCGATCAGGTGACAGACGCGCAAAGAAGAGGGGTGGAGAGGGAGAGAGAATGACAAATGAATGGTTAGATTAGAGGGAATACCCAATGATGTGTGCAGCATGATGCGCACATGTCAGATCCCCCGACATACTGTATTTTCTCTGGGTTTTGTACAAACAATTCATTTGAGCACCTGGTCCTAATCCTTTCCATTTTAATCAGGCTAGTGTTTCTGTCAATGGATGAGTGTGTGCGTATTTGTTGAGTGAGGCAGCATGTTTGCATGCATGAGTGCATGGCATAGTGGGATGTTGTAGTCATTTCCATCGTTTTTTTTTTTTTGTCATGAATTCAGTATTAAGAGTGAAAGAAGCCTTAGAGGAGTAGGATGAGATTCAGGGAAATTCACTTATTTGCTTTCTTGCCAGGAGTTACATAACAAGGTCAATATCACTCATGAATGTCGAAGCCACAGGAGACAGTTAGCTTAGCTTAGCAAACAGACCAATAGCAGGTGTAAATGATCGTAGCTTCACAGGCTACAGTTTGTCATTTTCAAGGTTTGATTTTTTTTGTTCTAGTGAAACAACAGAGAACATGTTAGTTACTGAACTTTAGAGGTGCTTATAGGTGGATTTTTTGGCTTTGAAGAGAATCCTCCTAAGCTAGGCTAATTGCCTGATGGTGCTAACTTAATATTTATCCTAAAGACACAAGAATACTGATCTTTTTACTATCCGCTTGGCAAAAAAGTAAAAAGGATATTTCTCAATTTTTTAATCATTAAAAAATCTGGGAACATTTTTATTTTGTACGATGCACCAACAATCAATTGTATTCTTAATCCTTAATCTGTTTTGTTGATACAATGTAAGAAATTAAAAAAAATTGCACCAAAGAAGGAGAAGGAGAGAATTCTGGTAATGTTTGCTTGATAATCTAAGTAGTGTCTCATTCATTTTCATTTCAATAAATTTATTTTTTAGCTCTTGCTGCATCATTCTGATATTTAGTTGACTGGTGGTGACATTCAGAAGTAAAAATAAAAGGGGCTGTTGATGCAGTTGTTCTTGTTTCTGTATATTAACACAGAAACAGGTCATCACATTATGAAAGTTTAAAGAAAAAATTAGAATGCTTTAAATGTCAAAAAGTTTTCAGTCATGAATGTTTTTTTATGTAACCACAGAGATCAAACTGGTGGATAAAGCAATCAAGACAACAATACTGCATTGTTTCAGAGCTGTTTCCAGGGCAGCAGGATGGAGTGTTGCACTCAAGGAAACATGTGCAATGCAGACTTTGAAATTACTTTTTCATTTTGTCATTTCTTTATCACCTGTGTTTTTCTTAATAAAGTGTTTTCCAGGTGGGATGCAAAAATTTTCAGAAGAGCATTTAGGCAATATAACACTAAACGCCTCCATTTAAACTGATGCACATGAATTGGTGCCGTCCTCCTCACAGCCCTCATTATGAAGCCAAAGAGGCTGATTATTCACATCATTATACTCCAGTGGCACCTAGCAACCACCTCACCACTGAGGAGCCTTTTCTAGCACATGATACAGGCTTGGAGTGTATGAGATCTATAGTATGTTTGGTGGTCTGATTAAGGGCTGAACCCTATCCTCTTTTTTTTAATTTCATTTTAACTCAAAATTTAAAAAAAAAAATTTGCCCATGTCAGTTGTTGCTGAGGTCGGTTAATAATGTTTCTTCACTTCTGGAGTCAATGATTTGTATTTCAGGGCATCTCTGTTGCACTTCAATGCCTCATTTATTATGTCATGTTGTGACTTGTTTACCTTTATCATAAAATTACACCGCCTGTGATTTGTGTTTTGCACTTGGCCATACTGCAATTTCGATAAAATTTTGATTTATAGCTCAGCCCCATTTGTAAGTGGACTGAGGCGTATCCTTACCTTAACACCTCCTCCAGTCTGACACAGTAATTTGATTGTGGACGGAGAGGAAAGGGGCAGAGACAGATTATTGATGAGTACAGATAGAACATGGAAAAGGAACAAAGCAAGACAGGAGAGCAATAGAGGGGAGCTTGACCTGATGATGAGGGTCTTATCGGCACCTCTGCGTAATGGTTTTTCACCAGCTGTGTGTGTGTATGTGTGTGAAGTGGATGGATAGTGGGGGGTTAGTGGGGTTTTTCACCTGCTGAATGTTCCCTCTTTGTCTAAAACCCTTTTCTCCATTTGTCCTCTGTCCCCATCTGCCATTTGTCAAGAGCAGCTGTGTCACTCTTTCTTCATCCTTTTACTCCATCGTTCCCCACTGCTCTGCTTCATTCTTTCTTTTTATTCTGTTTCTTCCATCTTTTGCCCGCTTGGACACTACCTGTGTGCCATAGATGGGGCTTTAGTCCTGTCCTGCTTTGTTTCTTTTGTTGCAGTTTTGCTTTACAGTGACATTGACAGCCCCTGACTGATTCTCTGTAAATTATTCATCTGTAATTGACTTTTCAAAAGCGCTGAGAAGGAACTGGAACACTCCTCTCCCTCGCTCCCACACTCCTGTGACACTGCTGCAGCTCGCTTTCTTTGAAAACAAACACACATTCTAAGGCATGTAAAAAACAGGCAGGAGATTTCGTGATTGTATATTATCTTAAAGGCCTGTTTTACTGCATAAACTTTTTTTAGGAACTGGTAAATATTTTTTAAACTTTTTTTTTCTACTGTTTTTCGGATAAAAGCGTGCTCGCAGAGTTGCAGATTAAATGTGTCTTAATATCTCTCTACACACTCTCTCCTTATGAGCAATCAGAAAAAACCTACCGTAGGGGCTGAACTCTCAAAAAACATGAAAGACCCTCTTGAGAGCCCGTTTTTAGTTTGTCAGCTCGCGACTGCTGTAGAAACATGGTGATGCAACATGGTGAACTATGTGGAAGAGGATTTGCTCCCCCTGTGGATATCATAGGTTAATTTTAAGTGAATGAAAAACACAATGATTCTTATTTTCAGGTGATTATACACTAATGAAAACCCACTTATGAATATTCTTTTTCATTTATGCCGTATTCTATAAATAGATCTGAATTTTAATTCTGAACACTTGAACTAGAGCTAAACTGTTTCTTTGTGACGGCACTAGAGCAGAAAAATCACATAGGAAATTACCTTTGGAAACACATGTCTTTACCTTTATAGTTTCTTGAATTCTCTTGAATTCTCTCTATCTTAATTTCTCACAGCAGATACATGTCAAGTACTGCTGATGCTTTGTACTCTGTGGGAAACAGAAACTACAGGGAATTGTGATCATAAAGGGGCATTTATGTATAAAATATCATTTTTGATACAACAAATTCTTACACGTGTTTTCTGACACAATATGCCCCAAATCCTACAGAGCACAGCTGAGACAGCACTCATTGAATATTATGAGCTTCACATAAAATTAAGCTTTTCATGGTGTCCAGTCAGCCACTGTATGTGAGTGTTTGCTTTGCTTCAACCTGGAGGGCATGAGTGTGTTTTGATGTAGATATGGTCCCCCTGCTGTAATCCCACAGAGTCTGACCTCCACTCGGTCATTCCCCTGTTTCCCCCCCACCCATTGCCTTTTTGCATCCCTTCCTTTCCTCGTTCCATTTTTATCAACGTTGTTAGCCGTCACACAATCGCTACCCCTGCTCGTCACATCCTCCTCCTCCTCTCCCTATCTTGCTCCCTGTAGCCCTAATCCTCCTGCGCAGGCTCTTAGCTGGATAAAGCTGTCTCCCATCCTGTCTCTTTATGGCTGGATTTACAGCACTACCCTTTCATATCCCCCCTTTTTAGCACTCTTACGGTTGCTTCCACTGTTACAGGGCCTTGCTCTTTGGAGAACATGAAACTCAGCCGTTCAATGGAAGGATGGAAATCCCAGAAGGACCAACCAACCACAATGTGAAAGGGTTAAATATAATTGAAAAGACTGTGGTATTTTGATGAATAAATGAAAAAAAAAAGATCTCATTGGATTGAACATAAACTAAAAATTGGCTGGTCAGTTTGAAATGGTGTCATGCACTGTTATACATTTATGTGTTGACCACCTGGCAAGGAAGGACCTCTTTATTACAGACTACTAAATTGTTTATGGAGTCTTGGCTCTAGGATTTGTCGTATCAGAGATAAATCTTGGGGCTTCCCAAGATGCGCTTGTCATTATGAGGAAGAGATGAATCATATGGAAAGGCTCAGGGAAGTGACTATGTGCAGCTCCTCAGTACATGTCTTACTCCAGAGGATGTGACAAAACAAGGTGAGATAAGAATAAGTTTGATGTACATTTGCAAAACCAATCACTTCTCTCATGTAAAACCAACAAAATAAAACTGTTTGAAAACTAAACAGTTTGAAAGCCTGAAAGTAAAAGCCTTTGTGTCGCTTGTCTTAGAAAATGCAAAGAAGTTGTTGCACTTGAAAAGAGTCACATAAGCTCCACAAAGGGGAACTTTATATTTTTTTGTCAAGTGTTTTTGTCAAGCAATAATTTTACTTTTACAAGAATAAAGGAATTTTAAGGATAAAAACTGTGTAGTTGGTTTAATAAATGTATTTCTAGTGAACTACTCCACCTCTGCTGAAGTGCAGGGACCAGCCACTTTCATGATCTTTCTATGTGACCAAGGACTAAAGGCTTATCATCTTGACAAAAAATGGATTAGCTCCTCATTTTTGTTTAACTTCCTCTTGTCCTTGGTTTCGGTCAGTTGTGGTATGCTATGTAGCCATTTAGCTTAATGTGCCGTCATTCCTACAGTATAATAAATCAAGTGTGAGTGTGTTACTGCAGTATTTTTGAGTAGGATGGGATGAAAAGGAGATGTGAATTCATCAGAGAGATCTTCTACATTTTTAACATTAGGGATTTGATGATTTTTTTGTGTGTGTAGTGTCGGCGGGATACGAGGGAGGGCATATTACTGTACATGCGACTGTGTTTGTGTGACTCTGGGAGTGAGTAAGCGAAATAGAGAGGGTGAGAGAGAACGAGGGCGACTTTCACAAACGGACTTATTGATTTCCTATTTGAAAGCAGGGCTGAGGTTTGGATTGAGGGAGATCGGGAGGTGGAGTCGTTGAGAAAAAGGAAGACATGAAGTGGAAGGAAGAGACAAAAAAAGAGAGGGGGGTGGGCCTGAAACAGACAAGAGAATAATATTGATGATGCTTGGAAAGTGGTGGACACACATGTACAACGAGAGTGGACAAACAGGGGGGAGGGCTGATGATTGAGAGTATAGGGGCTTGGCCTTACAACCCCCCTCCTCCATCTGAGATTGATGCTTTTAGTCAAGGCACACAGATGCTGGTAGCACAATCCTGGCATAGGAAATGATGATGATTGATTAGTAGGGGAAGAAGAGGGTCATATCCTGTACAGAGGACAGCAGGACTGTTACTGACAGAATTACTCTGCTTCTCTCTTTTATCTCTTCCTCTGTCTCCATCAGTCCTCTATTCATCTCCCCCGACCCACCATAACATCATCTCTGCCTTCCTGTATGCTGTATGAACTAAGCTTCGTTCTCTGTCTTAGGTTTTTCTCCCCTGCTGCTCATCCTCATACCCAATGTTACGGTATCTGTCAGTTTCAAGTATCTTCATCAACATCTGTATCAGAGCTCTTTTCTTGTGTAAACCTTTCTATGTGGAACTAAAAACGGTTGAGCCAGACTTGGCTGAGAGAGTATCTGATACAGTTAATCTACTTTTTACAGACCGGTTCCAAGTAAACATAAACATCACATAAAACAAAAGGGAGCATTTGGAGATGTGTTGTCCATTAGTAGGTCATGAAGAATATGACACTTCATTCCGCCAAAATGTGTCAAGATTATTGTATATTGAAAGAAAATCCTCAGTGGGTACCTGTTAGGACATCATTCTAACAAACACATGGAACACACACATCCCTATATAACAATTACTAGTTCTAACTGCATATTCATTTACCTAAAAATAAAATATACAGTTACCCCTCAAAAATTAAAACATTAGGTAGTAAAAAACTTCCTCACAGACATCACACTTTTATGTAAAAAATTAAAACTAAACTGATAAAAGTTATTTTGATCATTCTAGTTCATACTTTTTACCTGTAACTTCTGAATACCGTGCTTTGTATTGAGTTTATTCAGTCAAGTTACTTGTTCTGCTTGTGGTCAAAAATTCTGATCTGAAGCCTAATTCTGAGTCTGTTTTGTGCAGAGTTTTCTACATAGCAACCTCTGATCAACCCATATCTGTAGAAGCCATTTCAAACTTATTTGAAGAATTTATATTTAAGTCAGCAAATTAAAGCTTTAGTTTAAATGTATTAA
>JAPZDY010000005.1:8697591-8722331 GCA_029783645.1 Ctenochaetus hawaiiensis
ATTAAAGCTTTAGTTTAAATGTATTAATTTTAATTTAAGTAAGTGGGTGTTTATGTTAATTCATAGATTAATCTATACCTGTCCGGAAGAGGTTTGGTTATGGGTGGAGTTTTAGTCATACAGGTAAGCCAGCACAGGTGTGGAGGTCAGCTTTTGACATTGTTTGAGGTTGAGACGAGCTGGACGCAAAATGTTTTTTGACCATGAAATTGAACGTAAGCCACGGGATAAGTTTGTGTTATTTGGATATTGAATCTTGGAATCCTCATCTGCCAAAATAAATGAGACTTCAACTGCAGACCTGTAAGTAATGAATTTATTTAATGAATGAAAGTGGACACGCGTCAGATCACCAGTCAAGCTTGTATCATTCAGGTGGCATTTAAAACTGTAAAAGAGGAATCTGCCACTAGGCTTTAATCAATATCTTTGGTCAAGCCACACCCACTTTTTGGTCAAAGCACACCAAACCAACATGTTTTTGTTTATGCTTTAAAGGTGCTATATGTAGCATTTTAGCACCAATTACAATTTTGTTACTGCTGTGTATTGCATGTACAGAGTTACTGTCTAGTTTATACTGAGATATTATTATAAAAGAGTTTGTAGCAGCATGATGAATGTTAGCTCAAAGACTTGAAACTGTTTCCATATCAGGAGTTGAACCTGGCACCTAGAATTACTAACCTTTACATAGCCATTACTAGATTATATGAAACCTGCACATCAAGCTTCAAACATGTTATGATTTGAAGTTTAGGTTAAGAGCAGACAATTTAGTTTGTTCCTTACACTCTTGTTTTTTGTGTTTTGGGGAGGTAAATTGAAAAAAGCTGAGATGCCATCAGGTTCGTGTCTCACACACAGCTCATGCCGTGGAGTAACTGCAGCTGTGAGCAGCGGGGATCAGAGCCTGAGCCACACTCAGTGTCTGCTGTGTCCACACAGCAAATTCCTCAGTGTAATTACATAATTAAACTTCTCCATCTCCTCAACAAACCACTTCACCTGCAAGTGGCTCCTTTGTTTTTTCTGAGACCAAAAGTGACATGCTGAAGCATTTAGCTCCTCGAGTGGTGGTTTTTAACTGCAACTGTTAAGATTTCTTTGGTAATTAGATCTAATGTAACTCTTTGTTTTATTTCTTCACCAAGTCAAGTATGTAAAAAAAATCCATGCACAATTATAAAACACTTCCAGACTTAAAGTACAGAAAAGTCTAAATCTTCTGTTAGAAAAATGGCATGAAGTCAAACTTTGGTAGTGTTAGCTAACTGCTAAAGTTGCTGTCAGCACTTCTGGTGTAGCAGAAAAAGCCTTTTGCTGCCTTTGTGTTAGAATGCATTAATAGGGAGGGCCTGGCAATCTGCCTGCATTGCCTTGTGCATTTAGCATTGCATTTTTGCATTTAGCTTTGTGCTGCACATCAATGATATGGAACAGAAAACTCTTTCTGTGCATCCTGATGTTTGGCTTCATCTGCTTGGTAGGATCAGCGTCATTGCAGACAACTTTAAGGTGGTGCATCCCCATTTTTCATCGTATGTCTGGGTTTCCCTCTCTCTCTCACTCTCTTTCTCTCTCTCTCTCACTGTGTATCTCTGCATGTCTCTCACTCCTGTAGCTGCATTAACAGTAGTGCAACAGACAAAAGCAGATCACAAGTGGAGCACATGATGCTTTGACAAGTCATTGCTTGTGAAACCTCAACCCCATGTATATTTGTTTGTCGACATGCGTGAGCATGGTGTGTAATACGTGTGTGTGTGTGTGTGTGTGTGCATCACTGAGTTCCTGTGTGTTCTTGTGTTCTTTATTCTCAGTGTAATCACAGCACTAATCTGTCTGCCAGGAGTCTGTGTGTGGGTGACATTAAAGTTCTCATTAGCACTGTAACTCAGCACCAATGTCACTGTGAAGACACCAAAGACACATCCACTGCAGCAAAATCTACCCACCATGTCTGCTTGTGTTTATGTGTGTGTGTGTGAGAGAGAGAGTAAAAGCTTCTTAAGCTAACTGATCGAATGATTTCTCGCTCCCATTCTCCTCCATGTGCTGTTAATTTCATTACTCATGTCGGCAAAATGAGATAAAAAAATACACAAGTGCTTGGTTAAACAGCATGCATTATTATAAAGTTGTGGAATGATAAGAAATGTTGTGTGATTCACCAGATGAGAGGAATCGTGTCTTTCTGCACTACATTTTTACTGAATAACTTAACAGTTGTCTTTACAGACATGCTATTTGATGTGTATTAAAGTAAGGCGGGATGAATGAGAGAGAGAAAAGGTGGAAAGGAGGAATAGTTGGGATGGAGGAAGAGATAGGTTGCCATGGTAACAGGAAACGGGCTGGAGTTGAATGGAAGATGTGGTGAAGACTGTTTCACTAAGTAAAAACCACAACAATACATGATCTACCACAGCTACCATAACCAGAGATGCTGGCTGTGCAGCTGCATGCATTGCATTTCTCTCGTTACTTAGATATCTGCATCCTATGTCTGTCCCCACCCCTTGACCCGCCTCTGAATGCTGTTTGGATAAGCATTGCCATGAGCGCTCTGCACCAAGTTAATCTGAGTTGTTTGCAGCAAGCATATTAAGTAAAAGAACCAGAGCGAGCGAGAGAAGTGGGTCAGGGGAGGATATGGGCGTCTGCACTCAGGGCCGGTTCTGTCTGATTTCACATGTCCCAGCTAATCGGCCTCTAACACTTAGCATCTTCACTTTCTCTGGAATGCTAACTCAAAAGCAAGCTTCCCTACTAGCTTTTCTTGAGGGGGAAAAGGATAATGCTAACATGCTAACACAGGGTTAATCATCTCTGTTATTCACAGAGATGAGATTCTCTGGAGGATACCGTGGTGTTCTAAAGCAATCCAGCATGGCATTGNNNACTTCTGTGTCGTTAGCGGCAGATTTGATTTGAAACCAACCAGATTTTGTGGTTCAGCTCGGTTTCCCCTGAATGAATACGTTTTTCTTGCAAAAGACAGGTTTAGTGAAAAAGGCAGCAAAAAAGTGAAAGCAAGAAAATGAGAGGAGAGAGTGATAGCAGATCCATCAGACTTGTCTCTCGTGTCCTTGGTGACGCAGATCTGCAGTTTTTCTGCAGTAGGAACAACAGAGTGAGAGAGAGAGAAAGAGACAGAAGAAGGAGAGTACATTTCGAGGGTCAGGGGCTGAGACAAACACTGAAGCTCAGGGAGTGAACATTCGGCACCTGCAGTGGGACTTGGCTGCTACAGTAGTTCTTTTTTTTTTTTCTGGGGGAAATGGGGTCTGTGATTTGCATTATGCAGCATCGGAGCTGCATTGCCAGCTCTGCTTCAAAGAACAAAGTTGAGGATGTCAGTTTTATTTTCAGTAACTTGGCTTAACTTAATGTCGAAATGAACAGATTTGGGTTGAGACCATGTTGTTTAATTGTTGATCCTGTGTGTGTGCTTTGCATGTGAGTTAAAGTGGGGGGTTAATGCAGAAAGCTCAAGCAAGTTGAGAATGCTGGAAATGCGATGTGAAGTGCTCAGCTAACTCAACTGTTTTAGCAGATGTTTTCTGATCATTTCTGTTGTGTACGACTCATTTCTCTCCTCTATCAAACAAAAGCGACCTCACACAGTCACTAAATGGAAAGAGTCCTTTGCTCACAGCCGGCTTAATGACACGAAATGAAAGTATTCTCCTGTTGAAGAGGTAAATGAAGGAGCAGGCAGGTTCACTTAGTCATGCAGAGTTAGCTTGGTGACAACCAAAGTGTTTTTTTAACTACGCTCACCTGCTGAGTGGTGCTCTTGTCACCGCAGCAAATTACCACTTCAGTTTTAGCAGGCAGACACTCACTTTTACTGACACCACACTCTCCCATACTTGTAATTTCTAGTTATATTTACATTTAATTAAATTTAGTAAATTTGCTTCACCAGTTTCACTGCATAAGGGGGGAACATTAGCTAAAATACAGCACAGTCAGGATTTCTATAAGACAACGTGCTCTACAAAAAGTGTAAGGGATGGATGATCACAAAATTTGGTTTATATCCAATATTAAGGAACACCAGGATCACTGATATAATTACAAATATTATAGGTTTTTATGTCAAAGCGGGTAATGTATTATCATCTGAAAAAGACAAATATCACATGATTCATGAGGTGAATGCACTTCTAAATATATTTTAATTACCACCAAATAATTTTCTAAACATGAGGCATTCTTTTCTTTATTTTTTTTTTTTACTGTCTGTTAAGTTCATAATCACATGCATGTTTAAACACAGGACAGATTTTAATGGTAAATTACAAATGACGATTAGGTAAATTCTCTGAACCAGAGAGAAGATCAGTGCACACACACACACACACACACACACACACACACAGCAGCAGCAGGGATGCAAACACTGCAGCACAGAGAGGAGTGATCATGTACCACAGATGTGATCTAACATGATATTTTTTTGTCTTGATTCTATTGGTGCTAATGTTGAAAGTGGAAACGTTTTTTTTTTTAGCAGCATCGACACTAATGGGTTAAATCCTCTCACCGTTAAATTTAATTACCCTCACTCAGTATTGCATTATAAGTAAAATTATAAATTTAATTAACACAATCTTATTTGCATGCTTCCATTTTTTGTGCTGTTCTTTATCAAATCAGCAAAGGAACTTTTCCACCTCTTAAATATTAGTCGTTTTTTTTTTTATGACATGAGAGTTTTGCTCATCTGCCAGCACTGTGCAGCTGAACGACACGCTTCCCAGCTTAATTAAAAGCAAACTTCATGCTTGAAGATACAATAGTGTTGGAACATCTGTCCGTTTTCATTATTAAACACTTGAAATCAATCAGTTAAGTCTCTCTTCACTTCTGAGCTTAAATTTACTTTCACATGCAGACTTTAGTCCATAATATATGCACATACATTTACTGGAATGACTCTTAAGGTGTGTGTGGGTGTGGGGTGAAAGGGGTTGGTGATGGATGGATGGGAGGAGTCGATGGGTAGGATGAAACTGGGGTGAAGCATGAATCGATCAGTCGTGGGTTGGATGGAAATCGATGAGGGGCCAGAAAGTTTTGTAAAGACCACACCTGCAGCAGGTGGGCTAGAAGAGCAGAAATCGAGTGAAGCATGGTGCTTGTTCCTAAATCTCAGCTGTAATTCTTCAAAGTTTTAGTATGAAGCACGATGTGTTATTGCCATACGGAGGAAGATGTTTTACATAAAGTGTGGACTGAGTTCATTAAAGTATGCTTTCTCTCTGCCTTTTTAAATTTTAACTAGCCGTCTTTAAGCTGATCCAGTCAGAGTGGTTCTATAAATGGACCACTGAAAAACTTTTGCTTAATTAATAAAGGTTAATGCATTCAAGATGGAACACTTAATCCTGCAATACAAGGGCATTTGGTACATTCACTTTTCAGTATGTTTGATATCAGTTTCTTTAATTTTTAATGTAGAAAATGGTCTGCTCGGGCCTTTACCAAATCTGTTCTTCAAGTGGATGAAGAATTTCCCACTTCTTCTCTGTCCACACAGACAGCATGTGACAGATGTTTACTCTGAATCTTGTTCTAACTGCAGACATCCCAGTAAAGTTTGACATGGTTTTATTCACTGGTTCCTAAATGATGCCAGAATTTACCAGTTGTGCCCTGTGATTATGTGACAGTCATAGATCACTAATGCAACATAAGATTAGATAGGAAGAGGAATAATCTGATGGATGCGTGTGTTTCCTAATCAGATTTTCTCTAAGAGTTGCTGGACTTAGTGGAGTTTTGAGGTAAAAGCTTGAGATTTCTTTAATTTTGTTCTTAATTTAAGTTGTAAAAGTCAAACTTAATTTGGAATGAGAAATTTAAAATCAATTCTTACAGAGAGAAAAGAGTGATAACATATTTTTTAGAGGCTATTTTGTGTAGAAATGACCATAAGTGTGCCTTTAGACATCGGTTTACCCTTTGTTGTGTCTTTGTAAACAGAGACCTTGGAAACTACTGGTTTTATTGAACTTGTAATCCAGTTAGGAATCCCATTATGATCAAGTGCTAGAAGTGACCATGAATGAAGAAAAGAAAATACAGTCAGAGAAACAGTAAAACTCTGAGACGTCTGTGCCTTACAGGAGGAAAACAGCAAAGATACTTCTGGAAATAGGATTCTGGATATATGTGACAATATATATATTTTCAATAGATCCGTCATCACTGCCTCCATGACTCCACTTTTGGTTGCCTTTAGGCAGAAACCATGTACCCTCACTTTGTCATTTTTTAGTATTTTTAAATAAATTAGTTTTTTTTTTAGGTTTTTAACATGTTGAGCGCTTGCCTGTACATAATGATACAGAAACAACAAAGCAGTGTTCAACTATTTTAAAAACTTTTTTTGCCAATGATTTTTAGACACACAAGATTTTTCTTTTTATCCCTCAACCCATCTTATTTATGTACCTAATTGACACTGCATGTAGCTTTCAGTGTATGTTCAGGGCAAATTATCACACTAATCATCTCACTGCACCAGGTTTCAGATTTTCATTAGCTGTCAAACAAACCCACTGGGCAGATGTTCAGCAGCTCTTGCTTAAATTAACCAGTGATCAACCTGGCTGAGGGATATTCAGACTACTTGTTTTTTTTTTAGCTGTTTCTGCAGTAAACTGGCACTTTGGTCCCCCAGTGTCACCAGTGTTGAAGCTCCAGTGGTTTCACACTTACACTGCAAATGCAGATATTTGACTGAATACCCGGTGTGACAGAGATGAAGAAAGCAAATCGTTCCTCTGCTGTTTGCTTGTGTGTGTACCATTACACTGGTTTGTCCTCGGCGTTGTGCTTTATGTTTGATGTTATGGCTGCTTAAAAATGTCTACCTGACTTCATATTATATACTGTCTCTTTCTCTCTGTTGTATTTCTTGTAAATCATTTGTTTTAAATAGTTTTATCATTTTAGATACTAATTTACAAAAGCTACTGTAACATGAAAAAAAAATTAAATAAGCTGGTCATCAAGTCTATGTTGTCTTGTGGTTTTATAGGCTACAGGAAAGTGATGAAATTTTCTGAAGTAAGCAGACTGTTCTAGCTGTTCTGGTATTTGTCTTTCCCTACTTAGTGATTATATCCACATTACTGATTATTATTTATGACATGACATTTATGACATTTATGTCATCATGCGGTGTTTTTTAAATCATCAGTCGTCATTCTTTTGTCAATACAGCACAATCTAACTGCCCTGCTATTTACCGCATTTTATATTAATTTTTATTTACATGTTTTGCAATTATGTATTTTAAAACAGGGAAAGAAACCCTGCAAACACCTGACGATAATCACACACGACGGTGGCTTTGACCGAAAGCTGAACATTTAGCCCAGTTCTTAGAAAATACAGATACATATAATGTATCACTGTTTAATCTCAAAGTACAGATGATTTTTAGTCCATATCACCCTGCCCTTGGTTATAAAGACTTTGGGTTGAAAAATGTCGAGTCCTTAAGTTGTCAATGAGTTTTTATTTCTTAGTGCATCTGCAGCAGAGCAGGGAGCCTGATCCAAACCCCTTCATTTCGCCTTTTAAAGGACAATTGTAACCAATGCTTTTTTGTAGTCTGACGTGTTTATAAGAACAAGAGTTAGCTAGATAACAACACACAGTTTGTGTGGCTAAGACACATCTTAAACTTACCGGAAACGTTTCCTTCTGCCGTAGCCCCGCAAACCTTCTCCCTTTTTTTACTCATGTCTGTGTTTCATGATGTGAGTCACGGCTCCCAAAACACATTTTTCACTCAAATTAAAACATTTTCAGCTTAGGCAAATGTGTCTTCACCTCAATTTGCATTACCTTGAGTGAACCCTTATCAGCCTCATTTTGTATTCAGTCTTGTCGACCCCAAATATAGCTTTGGTTCACTTTTCACTTTGGTTCATGTCGAGTCTCTGAGTATTTACTAACTAAGAAACTGGAGATTAGACAAAAACTGAGAAAGGGATCAAACAAAATCTTAGTTGTTGGACACTTGTGACTAAAGGAAAAATATATTCAGAAGCAATGTTGCATGTACAGTACAGCAATGATTTTCATGCTAGGACAAAACGAACTGCTTCATAACACACAGTGAATATTAAACTATAAAAAAGCTTCGCGGACAATATCTACATTGATAAATTGCATGCTATTTTGTTGCCCTGGCAAACTGCTCTCTTGTATCTCATGTTCACTTTAAAAAATCTTTCTGCTTCTGTGCTTAAAATAGACATTAGACTAACAGGTAGTATTTCAACAAGTGACGGTTGCATCGCTGTTCTGAGAATAGCACTAATGTCTCCAAGCATTACCAAATGTCTCCACCTTTTGACAATTTGACAGGGTGAGTGTTAGTAATCTGCCAGGAATGCGTAGTTCAACTGTTTTCTGTCTCTTCAACAATAACCTGTCTGTCTGGACGTATTGGGGACGGGCTTACAAAAGCTTTTTTGCACAGATTTGGTTTTAATGTATGTAAACATGGCCCTGAGAATATTTCAGAGCTTCCATACAAACGCTGCAACCATTATTATGAGATTAAAGGTCAGACCGTTCTACTTCATATGCAGAGATTTCAGTGAAAGATGATATGAGAGCAGCTGTGGCAACATATCTCACTTGCAGCTGCTGTGAGGTTTTCCCCTGTAGCTGTCAGAGGTTTGCCCATGTAAGAGCCTGTGTGTAAAGTGTGTGAGTGTGTGTGTTTGTGTGCAGGTTGTGTTTGTGTTTGTTGCTGTGCTCTCTGAGCCGTGCAGCTGTGTGTGTGTCAGTGTGGCCTCTCTGAGGCCTGATGTTATCAACCTCTGGTGATGAAAGGCAGATAGATTTCCAGGTGTCTCCTGGTTGAGGAGGAGAGGAGGAGAGAGGGTTTCTTCAAGTCCTCCATGGCCCTTTCTGCACATTCATGATTGGCTTGGCTATTAAATGCTAATTCAAGTTGAGTTTTAAGTGTAAGTAGGGGTCTGAATTAAATCTTAAATCCCTTTGGATTTATTAACATCCTTTTGTGTAATCTCTCACAGGGCTCAGTGCTTTAACAGTCACCGTGATAAGGAAGCACCTTGTGTCAGAAGAGGAAGTAATGTGTTCTTAATTAGCTAAATAGCATTTCTTTCTTACTTAAAAAATGCACAATCATAGTCGAATTGCAGTTCATGTGGTGGAACATATGGAACATACATGCAGTTGTCAGTATATTAGGTGCACCACATTCAAACTAATGCAGTCTGTTAACAACAGCTCTGCACAAATCCTGCCTTCATAAAGGTTTTACTGTTTAGCTATTTAGCTCTTTTTTTTACTCTAGTTCCTTGTAAATCACATGCATTTGTGTTCTTTTGCCCACCTTCACTGATATATACAAATAAGGTAAAAAAAAATGTTAGACACTTTTTGAGTATAACTGAGTTAAATCAAATAAATTCAATTAAATCATGTGCTTGGGTATGCTATTTTTTTCACGTACAAGAAAATAGTAAAAGCCTTTTGGCCCAGAGAAGTTTGTTAAGGGCAGCACTGTTCACTGTTTTTCAAATTAAAAGCATGAGTAAACATTAGCCGGGTCAGGTGTGAAAATGGATGATCCAGTTCACAACTGCAAACACTTCCTGAAAAGTTACAGTAATAGAAAAACATCAAGAGAAAATATGTTTGCAGTGTAGCTAAATGTTTCTTCTTCTAACCAAGAATTTTAACTAAAAATAATTGCAACCATGAACTGCTTTCTGGTGCGCAGTGCAGATAGTTTTTACACAAAACACAGGACACAGAAAAGTTTGTTACCTTGCCGAGGAGTGTGAAGACAGAAAATGACTCTCATCTGATTTTCTATGTGCACTTTTGATGAAAACTTACACCATCAGTCACCCTAACCGGTTCAGCAGGAAACCTTTAACATTTCCTGTCCTTATCCTCAAATGATTTGCTCTCTTCATCTTCCATTTCCTTTTTGCCCTTAGAAACCGGCATGTTTGTGTGTTTCCTTGACTTCTTGCTGCACCTTAGTGTGAGGTTGAATATATCTGAGCAGGCCAGAAACAGCACAATAAACAGGCTCTCTGCTACCTTTCAGGACATGGAGTTTATATTGGGTGACAAAACCCCTGCTGAATATTTCAGTGATGCCGCGTTGCTACTGGGAAGGATAATTCTTGAAAGCTCTAAGTTAGAAAGGGATCATATGCCACCAGTGCCTGAACACTCTGTTTGTCAGCAAACACTGGAAGAAAAGTGTGCACATCATTGTTTACTTTCTCCTTTTCATTGAACACTGAGTAAGTCAGAGGGTGGATGGCGTTTACTGTGAAACTTTCAAAGGTTTGACTCATAACGACCTTTGCAAATCATTTGATGATTCACTTGGCATCTTAAAATTAACCTGAAAGGAAAAAGATCATAAAATAGAATAAATAAAATGCAAACTGTGATCTTTTGTTGCCCATAAAGGTCCATGATGGGACTCAAGATAACTACCTCTATTGCCTCCTCAGAGGCAGAACAACAACCACCCGCCATTCTGCCTTTGTGACTTTTATACAGAACAATGAGGTGCAACAACAGCACAATATTCTACTTTCAACAGGTTGTGTAAAAGAGGCTGCAAGCTGTAAATTAACTCTGTGACCTCTTGGGAACCTGTGCTGGTGTTTTAATTATACAAGGACAAAGTTGCTGCATATATAGAATACATAGTAATTAATGTAATAAATGAGTTATCCCATGAATGTAAACAGACACAAGTAAAGGTCTTGTACCAAAAAATAGACATGTCAAGCACAAATAAAAAGGTGGATAATTTACATGAATGTATTATAGTAAATTTTGCATTTATGTTAATGTATATAACATTAGGTTTATGTGTTTAACTTAATACTAATTTTGAGCGCTTATTAACTACAAGCTCCATGCCTTACACTTGTTTTATTCAGTGTTATGCTACTTTCAGGTAAACTCCATACTTCCTACAGATGTGTCACATTAAAAGCAAATCAGGAAAGAACAGGGTTCTGCCTCTGAGACACTGGAAAGCTTTTTAATGTGAAACATCTGTGCTGTAAGTGTTGAGTTTCATTAGAGCTCAACAGCAAATTAGAAGAACCAATTACAACAAATAGAAATGTAAAACAAAAACATGAACAAGAACATAAATTCCTCATTCTCTCCACATTGAAGGAGAGAAAACCCGGAGCTTTGTCTCCTAATATAAACTCAGTGTCCTGAGAGGAAGCAGAGAGCGAGTGTATTGTGTCGCTCTCTGGTCTACCTGGTAGTGTTCAGCGTCATACATAAATGCAGGAGGATGTGGAGGGACCAGACAAATATGACGGTTATTTAAGGACACAAGGGCAGACAGATATTAAAGAGAACCGGCCTTTATTTTAGAATATGAGGGAAATAAATTAAGTTGAGTAGACGATTCTTCTTGCAAACAGACTTTAGAAAAAGTGATGGCCGTTACAGATGTTCTTTGTAATTGTATCTAACAACAGGAACTAATCACTGATCTGCATCAGCTGATTCTAATGACATGAAAATAATGGGTGAGGCTTCAACCTGATAATATCGATCCCTTGTTGACAGCCAACAACAACTGTAATAGTTCAATAGCCAAAACACGTGTGAGCCAAGTCATTTTGATAAAATTAAAAATGTTTTGTTTAAGACTATTTAAATTAGCAAATTCAAGAAGCAAACCAATGTGAGATAAAACAACAAGGCTGTAATTTTTGCACTTTGTGCTGCTCCTGCCCCTTCCTCCACCAAACCACTGTCACATGAAGAGAAATTTAGGACCGTATGTGTTAACCTGCTTGCTCTTTTGTGTCTGTGTGGCTAATAAGTGCTTTTCCTCTGAAAGAGTCATGGCAGGAGGTAGCCAACTACTGTTCAGGCCGCCTCATCTCCCCTCGCTGCGCACCCCCTGCCGGCTCAGCTGGTCTGAAACCCACCTTAATATAGATCAGGCACCTGGGAGACCAGCGTGGGGTCCGGACCCTCTGGCCTGTTCCAGAGCTTTATTGACGGGCACTGGGCCAAGCTGCCAATATCACAGCAGCACATGGACCTGGTGACTGCCATGTGTGTGATTGTGTGTATGTGTGTGTGTGTGTGGGGGAGCTCTTTTATGTACTGTATGTGTGTGTTTACTTTTTTCTTTTTATGTCTTTGTTTTCCATCTTTGTTAGAAAGTCCTTTATTGACATGTAAGAAAAATTGTTTTGAACATCCAAACAACCTTGCACAACAAGGTTTCACATTCACACAAAGACACACACACATACACACATTTACCTTTACAATGAGACATTGGACAGTAGCTGGTCATGAAGTATTTTCAGTGAAAGCGAGCGCACAGGAAGTCATTAGATTTTCTTTGCTCTGACTCCATAGACTTTTATATAAACTGCTGCCTGTCGTATCCAATAACATGATTTATTCCATCTAAATAACAATATGGTGATGTTAAATCAATATGACGGAAAATGAAAGCACAGCAGGCACATGCCCATCTTATATCTTTACCTCATGCCACAGAGGTTGTACTTCATCTATACAGCCTATTTGAAAATGTATAATCTATGAAAAATGGAGGTAAAGAGGATGGGTAATGAGAAACTCAGAGAAAAAAAGTGTAGAGGGAGGCAGACAGAATAGAAGGAGAATAAAGAGGTGGTTAATATTTCATTAGTTAATTAGAGACTGTGCTTCGTTCTGAGTGAGTGTGCTGTAGCTCTAGGCTCCTGGGTGTCATTGTGGCCAGCACAGTCATCACTTACTGTACCAGCCTATTTCCGATGGCCTCCACCTCACAACAAATACAGTACTAGAACTATTTTTTTTTCTTTTGAACAAACTAAAGAAAAGTGGATGCAAAAAAGCTAAGGGAAAGAAAGCTAAGTTTTTTGAACATGCTATGTACAGTAAGACAAACATTGTGCACACAGCAGAGGGTGATACAGTGGTGTTCGGTATCTTTGTGACCAAAGGTGTCTTATACATACAAGGGAACTTAGTGTGATATGATATAATCCATTATTAAACATTTTAAGATGACATGCTAGAGAGTTATTTTCAGTCAAACCAGCATCCAGCAGCTACAAAAGATTTTTATGGATTTTTTTTTTCTGCAGAAGGGTTCAGTCACGATGTGATCACTCACACTGGGTCAACTATGAACTTATTACACTGATTATGTCTGTTTTTTAAGTAGGGATGTGGCAATCAGATCCACAGATAGGCAATATGGATTTGTGGTAAGCTACTTTGCATAAAACTTCGGCAGGCCCCTAGTGACCTTATCTAAAAAGACACTGTGGCAGACAGTTCTGCACACTCAATATAAGCCTTTATATGGTTGCATAACTGACAGTTTCCTGTGAAAATCCTTTGCACAAGGAAGAGTTTTAAAAACCACGGCTTTTTGGAAATGTAAACAAAGTAAATATCTCCATGATTCTACTTTGCTATATGTTTCAACCTCTGGTGATACTTTGCTGGAGAGGGGATCTCAGACCTGTACCCATCCAGGCAGGTAGCCCCTTTATGAATGAGGATATAGAGAGAGTATTAGGTCTAAAAAAACACTATTTGGCTGACATTCAAGCCTTGAAAAATATGCTTACAGGTTCAAGTGTTGCAGCAAGGTGCAATGTAGCAGTCAACATCTCACTATACATTATATATGAGACACACCAGACTTTCAACTACTTCCAGCGTAAACCTAATCCCTGACATTATTAACAGCAAGTGCACCACCTTGTGTAGGACGAGACAGGATGAAGGTTTGTGTCCAGTGTGAAACCAAAAGTAAATCCAAAAGTCAATGATCCCTCTCTAAACCTAAGACTTTGACTGTTGCACACACATGCTCATGGGTGGGCTTTGTGCATCTGTATGAGATGCAGAGGAGCATGACAGAGCAGCGGCTGCATGTGATGACTTGGGAGGAGAATGTGTTGGATTTGTCTTCGAGGGCAGATCAAACTGACTAACCCTCTCGACAGCTCAGGTGTTGCATCCCAGAGAACTGAGAACATATGTTTCAAGCTTTAGTGGGAATAGCCTGTAGGACATCCAGCGATGTGGACAACAGGGAGAATTTTTAATTAAAGTAACTCAAAATTTTCTCAGATAGTGTGCTCAATGAGCTGTGAGGATGTCATTGTCTCCTGCAGAGCATAACTGATAAGTAACTTTGAATAAACTGGAAAGCTGTGATGCTGAGGTATGACAAAAAACTTTTGGGTTCCGCACACAAGCACATATGTTGGTGTAGCTTCTTGGCAGCACTTTGGTTCTTTAAAGCACTTTATCTCCAAATTTAGCTGCAGTTTTGGAGAGTTTCATACAGGTGCTCTGTGATCTAGATGAGACATAATTAGAAACAAACATTTTGTTGTCTTTGCATTCTTCTGTCCACCTGGTCTGAGCTGGTGGGTTGTGAATTGGTGTTGGGAACACACTTCATGGACTATAACAGGTAAAAAACCTCATACGTCCTTGCAGTATAACTGTAAACAGGCTGTTCAAAGACAAGCCAAAAAGATGATATGATAATGATAACCAACGGGGCTTCAGACTACCAGCTACTGCCATCAGGGAGGAGGTTTAGATCATGTTTTACCATGTTGTGGTTTTAATAAAATTGAAGACTCCTTTAAATCTTCTTTAGTTAAAAAAATGAACATCATTGGATGCAAAAGGGATCATTGTTGTTGTTTTCACTTATTTATAGATGATGAATAATTCTTACCATTTTATTTGTCATTTTACATATTGATCAATGTTATAGCGTCTCTCTGCACTTTACCTGTACTATAGCTTTTTTTCTGCTTAACATCAGTGTTTCTTCTCTCTTCTCTCTGTCTTTCATACAGCATGTTTTAGTATCATGTCCTCAGATGCTACTGGTTCTCTGTAGCTGCTTTTTGTATGTGTGGAAGGTTTTTGATGGAAGCAGCATGGTTGTAAGCCCGCTCCAAATTTCCTCTCTATGTGGGACAACAAAGTGAATCTTGAATCTTGAGTGCACCACTGGATTGCCAATAATACACCCCCTACTGCAGCTGACGTCCCTCTCTGGTGAACAAATCTCCAAAATAAAGAAAAAGGCGAAGGTATATGCTACTTTTTTTCTCCCAAAGCTTAGCTGTGTGTGCACAACAAAAACAGGGCCTAGAGACCCAAGGAGTAAGAGTGAAGACATGAGGCAAGGACAACTGAGGACAGTAGGTTAGCACTGAGGAAAGCAATGAGAGATATTGTTTTCCTCAGAGAGGAACCATAGAAATGCCACGCGTTACCTCGGGCTTCAGGGGGGCAGCGCTGAGAGAGAGGAGGCAGTAAAAGTGTGTGTCCTATGTCTGTGTGTGTCCAAGAGAGAGACGGACAGAGAGAAAGAGATTTAGCTTTTGACACCTGGTTGCTGAAAAAGTAGGAAAGTCTAATTCTTTGCTGAACATTGAGCACTGAACTGTCTTAGTAAAGTCTCTTTGCTATTTCAGGCACAGATGTTAAGACAGAGGTGAGAATGTGTCTTTTATTAACTAACTTGAGTTGTGAAAATGTCACCCTGCAACTAAAAAAAGTTACAGATGTCTTAATGACGACTCAGGTTTCAAACAGAGGGAGTGTGAGTGTTGCTGGAATAAATAGATCCTGGTGGGTGTGAGCAGGTAAGCAGCGACATGAATTCCTGACCAAGTGTTTTAATCCACAGATTTGGCTGCAAAACATTTTGGAAATGAATAATTACACACACACAAGCTCACCATAAAACATACAAACACAGAAACACACGTAGGAAGCTTTGTCTTGTTTTGTGAGTCCCCTGTGCTGTAATGTCTTACCGGTCCATGAATAAAGTTTTCCCACAGAGAGTAGAGCAGGGAGAGAGTGATGCACATGAGCTGGTGATTGATGCTTTATTGAGCTTATCAACCCAGAGGGGAACAGAAAACCTACTTCTGCAACTCTTCTCACCTCAAAAACAGAGGAAAAAAGACAAAGTGAGCAGGGACCAGGGTCTGCATTTTAATTACAAGCGTATACGATAAACCCAAGTGCATTATGTGTACCCAGTAATTAGCACCAACACAAGAAGAATCGGAGGCTTTCGGATCCAAGGAAGTCAATTACTCCAAATAAAAGGTCTAATCATAACAGGATTTAAAAGAATCACAGGTATTGTACCATACTGGATTTATTGTTTACCTCAGTGTGAGTGTAACCTCAGCGTTGAGAGTAGTTCTCTTGTTTGATACTGGCCTGACTCACTGAATGTAGACTGTGACTATAAACCTGCCACTGGGTGACTGTTTCAGTCATCGTTCTCCTCCCCCTCTGCCATCTTCAGGTTACTATTTTGCAAGATACTGTTGCTGCATCTTTGCCTAGAGAAAACCAAGATGGTTATGATTGAATTAAAGAAATACAAACTAGTTAGAGCAATATTTGGTAGAAGAATGATGATGGGTGCAATGAGACTTGAAGATAAGTCTGGCTATGACTATTTTGATGCTAATAACACTTGTTTTCCCAAATCAAAATAGGAATTAAACTCTTGAAAAAGCATGTTATGGGAATTTTATCCGAAAAATATAATTTCCTAATATTTTTTGACTTAATTTGTGCTCTAACCTGATGTATTTTGCAACTCACAAATGAACTCAAAATCTGTAACAATTAAAATAGTAATACTAAAAGAAAATGATTTGATATCAGAATAATTGTATGAGTCTCAAAATTAAAAACCTCCCTTATGGCTTGCAAACATATGTTTGATGGTCGCTTTTTATGGTACCTCCAAAGACTGTTTTTAGAAATACCACAATGGATACTGTACAATTTGGCAAATATGTTAGTTTTCACTGGGTGAATGACTTTTTGTAACCTTGTGTGGCTTTTGTATGTGTGTGAGTAAGTGTCTTTCTGGCCTGCAGTCATTTTCTGTGTTTGCTATGTGCATTTTCATGCATTTGATGTGAGCCTAAAGCGTAGCTGTAGTCAAAGAGGATGCACGGCACGGTTCCTGTGAGAAGTGTGAGGGCATTATGCAACCGAGCCACCGTACTGTTACAGTATCCGAGGCAGCGCTTTCATATGCAACACACCTTCAACATTTGAAACAGCTGCACCTGTATGAGCTTGAGCCCCCTTTGCACTTCAAATGAATTTCCACTCAGATCTAGGCAGGCAAGTTTGCAGTCTCCACCTAAAACGTTTCACTGAGCAGAATTTATTTTACGTCGGGAAATTAGCATTCTACAGTAGCTTTCACCATCACATCAGGGTGTTGTTGCTGTTGTTTTTAGCAGCTTTCACTCCTACACTCCTTGTTCTAGCCAGTTATGACTCAGGACTACTAATTGTCTTCATGGCATGAAGGAACCCTCAGGGGTATCAGAAAATAACTCAAAGTGATAACTCACATTCATACTTTTTTTTTTTTGGATCAGTCATTTGTTTCCAGGTATATCATGTGACCTACAGTACGTGTGTGTGTGTGTGTACTGTAGATGTCTGTGTGCATGTGTGTGCAGGTTGCATGCACATTTATTTTGCCGCTGGATGTCGACCAATGAAATATCATATGTGTGTGTGTGTGTGACACATTTCATACTAAAGACAGTTAAATGGGTACGACTGGTGCAGTTATGAACAACAGATGTGTTAGAAATAGGAAAGCTGCTGTATTTAAGACCAGTGGTTGAGTTTAGGACAAGTGTTAGGATTAGGCATTATAACTGTATTGCTTAAGGTTCAGGTTAGTCTTCAAGGGGTGAAAGTCTATGTAATTTCCTCATAAGTGACCAAACTAAGTTTGTGTGTGTTTGTGTGTGTAGACTGGTGGATGCAGCAGTGTAACTGGGATGATTTTTTGCGGTTGAAGTAGATAGTGATGACCTGGCAGGAATGTTATTTGGCTGAGAAAAGACTCTGGCCCTCTCCAACCCTCCCTGTACTGATTACTGACTCCTGACTCCTGGCACACACACACCAGCTATAGGCCAGGGCAGCTCCACCCCATAATCACTATTGATTACTGATAATCCAGTTAGGGGAAGGAAAACTGCCGGTGTTTTGGCAATGAGGGGAAGATGGCATCAGTTAGATGAGCTATCTTCTGACAGCAGAGCTGAGATGGGAGGAAAGAAATGCACACTGTAAACTGAAACATCTTTTCTGCTGTGAACCACGTTACATAAATGTGATGACAGTTTTATAAATACAGCTTATTTTTGAATAAATCTACATGCTGTGACTGTAATCTTTGCTTTAATTGTATATTGTAAATGTATTTGCATGCATTTTTTTCCCTTCTTGTTATGATTTGACTGTTATCCTCCAAAACACCAAGGCTAATTCCTTTTATGTGAACACTCCCTCAGTAAACCCACTTGACTTCCAACACTTCAAGTTTGATGCTGTAAAGCTTAAAATAAACAGAGAGGCTGAATATGAGCCTTGTTCCTCCTCTCTGCTTCTTATTATCATCTCTGAAGCAAACAGAGAATAAAATCAGTTGAATATACAGCAACACAATATAACTGAGCCCATTAAAAAAAACCTTTGTTTTTCATGTTTTCTCTTTGTGGGTCTGCTGCACTTAAGAGTAATAAAAGATTCCTTCAGAAAACCTCAGTAATTATTGGACCATCGGTCTAAGTTTTATCTTTCAATAAACATAAAAGTTGGACTCCCAGCAGCCTGTTCGTCTGGCAGAATCCTACATGGATCATATGAGCATGCAATTATTTGAGTAAAAAACCTACCGTCTTGTTTTAATACCACTTGTGCTTGTGGGCAGAATATATTTAGAAATTTATTATGGGTCTGTGTTGGTTGGACAAGTGAGAGAGGAGATGATAAGCATCACTGACACTCACAGTTAACATTAACTAAAGGTGCCCTGTGGAGTTTTTTCCACTAATCAAACACAATCTATGGTTAAACAGTGTTATTCACCAATGTGCTCTGTGGCTATGAGAGGTGAGATTAAAGAGAAAAGAATAAGTAGTATGTTAGTAATCCACTCACATTAACACTTACTTGAGTGAGCTGAAACTTAGTTCTCCAGATTCCCCAGAGAGAAGGAGAGGACCATGAAGAACTATCATTGCATCACTAAGGTTAGTTAAGAAAAGTGATTCAAAGCAGATTTGTTCTGTACAAAAAAAGGCAAGGTCAACATAACACAGATTACATCATACAAAATGTGCAGGTCAGAAATTAACAGATGAAGATGCAAAGACTTCAAACTTGGTTTGACACAGAATGATAAGTTGAGGCTCTGAGGTTAAAATGGCTTGGTAAAGAGAGCGTTATGTTTTGTTTTGGACAGAAAACTCAGAGTTTAGGACTTAGGACTTAACTTGACACTCACCTGTCTTGATTTATGACTTAAATGCTAAGAATTAAGTGCGACTCCTAAAACAAGGGCTGGGTCCCATGTGTATCCATGACATGCAGAATATGTGTTGAATTGATGCTTTTACTCAGAAAGCATGTGCAAAACCATTTTTTTAAATGTTCAAATCCTACACTTGTAGCATCCATGTTAGCTAGTTTACAGTCCTCTTTACATTTTTGGGAGCAGTGCTGCCACCTTTATACAGTCAGTGGCTGCCACCAACTGTTGCAGCTGCACTAACTGATTTGTGCAAAGTTGGTTAAAAGATACAGCTCCAACTAGTAGTCAAAACACTGCAGGGTATCTTTAACCCACAGAGAAAAAACAACATTACACTGTACAATGTAAATATCTATAAGCGTCTATCTTCCTTTATATAATTACTTGGCTGCTCACAACTGTCCAGCAGCACCATCACATCCTCTTACTCACCAGATGCCAAATAGTGTTTTGGCATTTTAGCTCTAGCAGTTGTTGTGCTGTTGCTTTTGAATAAATCCACATTTACACCACAGAGACCTCTGATTGAAGGCGGAAAAAACCATAACTAACGGATCAAGCCAGCGATGTGTCAGATACCACGGCTGGGTTATATCCTTTGTGAGAGTGCAACAGAGTCTGCAGCATCGAAGGCCATCTTTTTTGGAGTTTAGCAGCTTTTGATAAATAAAAATATGAGTTATCAACAGCTTGATACAGTATATTTTCTGAGTGGTATAAAATCAGATAGAAAAAAGAAAAGAGATTATGAGAGAATGGAGAAGAAGAGGAGCACGGCAACAGAAAAGAGACAAAGAGAGACAGAGAGGATGAATAGGTTAAGAAAAACTGCTTCAGTTAATCTGGAGAGTGGGAGATGAAGAGGAATGAAGAGATGCACTGTAGGTGTGAGGCTAAAGTGAGTAAGGCATTAACACACAGATGTTTTTGGCACAAAGATTTTAGCATTATGTCATGCTGCAGGTTGGGAAATGTGAAAATGAGAAATATTTGAATAATATGTTGACTTTAAAAGTGGACCAGTGTGAAAAAATAGCTGTTTGATTACATATTTAACCATAACTTTTAAATAATAGGTTTATAATTTTTCAAATGAAACACAAACTAAACAAATTGAACCTTTTATTTACATTCTTTACATTCAGATCCAAAAATATCACATCAGTTCCCTTTAAACTTCTTCATGTTTGAATTAAAAAAAGATAATATCAAGAGAAAGTGCATTTAGCTTCTTACACATCCTTTGAGATGTGTCCTCGATAATGTTTAAATGTGTGGAAACAGGCATCTACTGCGCTGTGTGGCAAAGTCCCGGCCATCAACTCCCACGCTCTCTGCATCTCCACAGCATGGAGCATCCACTGTCTGTCAACACTCTAATGGGAGGCAAACCAAACAACGCGGAGTGATGGGGACAAGAATATACACAAACTGGAGATAAATGGGTATTAGGCCTGTGTTTTACAGATCAGGGCATTGAGGAATGAGCTGATAACTGATCCCGTTTCAGACGATCTTGTGTCGGACAGCTGGACCAGACTTGTCCTTGTGTCTCATTTTAGCATTATGGCTTCCTCATGAAGATGCTGTATCAACTTGAATGTAATTAGAAATGCTGCAGCTGGGTGACAAGAGAAGGGCAGGATTTCAGGGGGTCATTACAGTGAAAACTGTTAAAATGAGCCTGGAGGGAAAAAAAAACACGTTTTCAAGAACAAAATCAAATTGAAGGATTATTTAAAACTGCATTTCCATTGAAGGAAAAATTATCCTTCCCACCTTTAATTGCCCTTCACACCGTATGTTAGATTTAACAGTGCTTGAGCCGAACTGAAGTGTGATTAAGGGACTAAATCCAAGATAATTGTATTTCCTGCAATGCACACATGAGGCCTATGATAAGAGTAAATAATGTGTCACAGTGTAGCTAGCGGTGTGCAGTGTTGCAGGGCGGCTTCATGCCCTACCTGTTCCCTGGTCCCTTTGGAGTCTGATGGCAGAAGTGATAGCTAAGTGGGCTCTGGATTGATGTTCTCCTACAGCAAAGCACTGCAGAGCCTGACTCTCTATCCCCTCTACCCCTCCACCAACCTCCACACACACATACACACACACACACACACACACGCACTCCCCCTGCTGCTAAACCTCTTCTTCACTCACCTGCATTGCACCAGTTATTTCTCACCTCCAACTTAACATCTCCTCCTGTCCTACAGTGTGCTCAGTGCTCTTGAGTCCTTCCACCTCCCTCCCTCCTCGTCCTTGTAGCCGTCTGTCTGTCCACCTGTCTGTCTGTCTGTCTGCATCGGGAAACACTACAGGGCTTCATTCACATGTGCTCAGGTGACTCCCGGGCAAATAAAGGCTGATAATCCTCCTGTTAGCAAACCATTATAAAATACAGACATCGACAGTGAGGGAAATCATGGTAATGCTTCACTGCAGGAACTTAATGGCCCAAAACATGGAGCTTCCTTAAAAAAACTTTTATAAACTTGGAAGACTTTGGTTTATGGCTCTCCACCTTGTCTTTTCACTGTTTTTAACAAGCAAGATGTTTTACATAAATGTCATTTAAAAGGTGACTTAGCTTTAGGCCATAGAAATAATAAGACACTCATGATTTCTGGTGTTAACAGGAAATAGATTTCAGAAAATTGTCTTCAGAATCAAGCTATTGGCTCAAAAGTGATGAACACATTCTTGCAGAGCTAAACGTATTATCTGTAATTTTGCATCAAAACTGTTGCATTTAATCCTGAATGTGAGTTTATAGTCTTTTGTTAAACATGACTCGATGGAGGCATGACCTAGCCCCTTGAAGCACCAACATGTTGTTCAGTCTCCTCTGTTAACACAAGGTCTTGGCCTCCTCTTGGAGCTGAGTCAGGTTGGATAGACTGTGCTCCCCTCAGCCACTGAACCATGACGGGCTACTGACTGCTGCAGAGCTCTGCCTATAGGGGAAAGAGGGATCCAGCTTCACACCATCAGCCCTGAGACTTAAATGCTTAGGAGAGGAAAAGCCGGATGACCTGGATGTGTGTGTATCTGTGCGTGTGTATGACAATAGTGTGAGTGATTGATAATGATACCAGGATGTGTTTACAGCATTTGGTGTGGCCACTGTAAATCAGGCCCCGTCTTCTCCCCGTAGCTATGGCAATGACTTCCTGATCCACTCTGGGCTGATTTAATGGTCCTGCAGGACCTCTAAACACACGCCGTGGATGCTCTGTGGGCTCTGCTCACCAGGTTTAGGTGAAGTAAATTCAATCAGTTACCAGTTAGAGCACCTGTGTGCACTTGAGTATGTGTTTGTGTGAGCAGCTCATTGGTCTATGTGTTTGTTTGTGTTCATCAGCATTAAGGAAACTTTCTTAAGTAATTCAATGAAGCAGTCAGTCTCAGGGACACTTTAATGAAACCTTTATCTTATAATACACATTAAATTAAGCAGCCTCTGTTAATTTGACAAAGTCGCTTGTATTGCTGGTCCCACTAAGAGATTGTGTGTCAATCTAAAGCTCTTTGCATCATTTAGCTTCAGCTGAAGAAACAGAGTAGTGAAAAGACTATTTATATACTATTTATATAGACTAAACCAATGGCATTAATACTCATGCTGTTCTGTTTCTGAGGAGAAGTTATTTCTAAGGTACTTTACACATGCAGTTACACACATTCACATCTGGAAAGTACCCAATACACTGTATGTGTACAGTGTATGTGTGTGTGTGTTTGGTCAACAGATAAGACTGTGCTATAGCTTTGACTTAAGGTCCATGTTTGCCAGAATATTAAATCTGCAATAACAATGCAAGCTGTTGACACAACACTGACATATAACCACCTTATAAAGTTGATGTGACGAATGTGTTAGCAAACATTGGTGTGTTTACACATCCAGCCGACACGGAGCAATATTATCATTTACTTGCTTTGATGTGTTATTGTCTGGTGAATCTAAATTCAATATTCAATCAGCTTTTACTCTTGATCTGGTTTCCACCAACTGCTGAGACTAATTAGACCGAAACACCTGTAAAGTATATCTCAGGTAGACGAAAAGCTGGTATTTACCCAATTTGAGTAAATGCATGGTTTTGCTCTTTTTTTAAAGGTAACCCTCCTATATATTTTCTTTATTTGTCAAAATAACTGTGAAACTGGCATTTGGTAATAAAAATTTACACAAACTGAAAAATAATTAAAAAAATGTATCTACATTGCTTTTGAAAACAGATGCCTGCAAATGACTACAGATGGAAGTTATTAGCTTCTAAAAGCAGTAGTACCCCAGAATAAAAGGCACATCTAGGCCAGAATAAGTAAAAAACTTAAACAATATCACATTAAATAAAAATTAAGCTTTTGAGGATATGCAAAAGCGTTTTCCAAAAAAGGGTCTTTTACTGTACTTATTAAAATAAATATCAATATTTATCCTTATTCCATCAATGTACAGCTCATCTGTTTTTACATGCTTCGTCATTTATAGCTTTCTTCTTGCCATCAGGAAAGAGTTCATTTGTCTCTTCATCTCCCACAAATTCAAACAAGCAACAGATTAATTCCTCACAATCACAGCATCTCTTGGCACATGAGGCAGATATTGTTTTTTTTTTATTGTTTTAATTACATTTTATTATTTATTACCTCATAATCTTTGGTCTTTTCATAGTTGTTATGAGTCTTATGTAGCTTTAGTACTTTTAGCACTTTTTTTCCCTTTGCCTCAATATGTTTATTTATACTATGGGTTTGTGCAATATTTATCTCATTTATCTTTTTGAAAACTGTGAAATATTGTCAACCCCATTGTGTTCACTGTGCATTAAAAGTCCTGTCTTTGTGTGTTATACATGTTTTGATGTGCAGCTGTGTTTGGCATTTTAAGCCCAGGACAAATTTTTGTTTAGGACAATAAAGTTAATCTAATTTGATTCAATCTTATCTTATTTTAGACAGCAGCAATATTAGCTTTCTTCTGTCATGCCACAAAAAAAAGAAAAAACAAAAATCTGATTTAACACAGGGGGCGCTAACCCTGTCCCAGGGAAAAAAAGCTAAATTTATGCCACTTAACTGCAGCAATAGAAACATAATGTGAAAATTTGTGTTTTATGCCACCACACAAGCAAGCATGAGTCTGTTTTCCTTTCTCACTATCTCCCTCTCTTTCCCCCTTAAAGACACAGACAGACAGACACACACACACACACACACACACACACACACACACACACACACACACACACACACACACACA
>JAPZDY010000005.1:8722431-8733212 GCA_029783645.1 Ctenochaetus hawaiiensis
ATGTCAGATATAAGCCCAATTCATATTTTACTGACATTTTAGATTTGTTTCTAGAGAGATATCCAGATTTTGAAATGTCCGTGTGTCCAATTGTCAGCTGACCAAGTCAGTTGAGATGGCAGAGAAAAGGAAAATTACAGACATCCGGTCATTTTTTAGTGCTCCAAAACGCCAAGTAAGTAGAAAGACCCCAAAAATATCAAGGAATTTTGATAAAGATGTCCATAAGAGAGCAGGAGAGAGAGAGGGAGAGAGCATTTTTTTTCATGTCCCCCCCAAAAATGAAATGGGATTTTCGCCCCTGTATGTGGATATTTTAGGGACGACGGGCATTTTGAATGGCCTACATTCTTTAACATTTTGAAACCCTCATTGTAGCAACGTTTGTAATGTAGCAGTTTTCTCCTTCCCTGCTTTCTGGTTGAGCAATTTTAGTTTTTTTGGAGCCTTGCAAGCAACTGTTATTCAATCAGCAAAAGTTTCCATTCGACCCCTAATAGTCATGGCCAGTGTGAGAGGTAAATTTGGTTCACCATAACATTGGGTGTTTTTACATACAAAGCTGGTAACTAAAGTGTGAAGCTGTGCGCTTCTTCTTGTAGAGATTGCTCATCTGCTTGTCTTCTTCTTTAGCAAGCATGCACAAAACCTTTGCATTTCTGCCCTTTGCAGTGGATAGGAAAGTCAATCTTGCCACCTAATTTCTTTCTCCCACGAGATACAAGTTAAAAAATGTCATTTTCTTGGCTGTACTTGCTTGCCAGCTTGCCTGACAGTCATCCATAGTAGTTGACACTCGTTCATCCTACCTCAGTTCTGTCCTCCCACTTTGACCACATTTGGTTTTCTTACTCCTGCTAAACACTGGCAAGAAATAAAACAAATTCCAGGTTACAATTTTTCTTCAGATATATTTGGGTGTCAGTTCTGATGCTATATCCATTTTTCTTTCTAGAGACCTTAATATTGGACTTTTTGTGTCTTGATGGTAAAATTTTCACCTAGATCACCAAAATATTGGTCCACAGTTTCCTTTTTTTGTTCCATAATTACTCCCATTATATTACAAAGTTTGATTTCAGTACAGTGTGCTTTCAAATTTTAGAGAAACTTTTTTTTTATAGGAAATTACATGCTGTCTGCTTTTAATTAATATCAAGCAGGGTACATCATGGAGAGCCAGAGGGGTGCAGATCTCATTCTAACACAAACTCACCCTATTGATCACCAGTGTTTCAAATCAAGGAAAAGAACCAGACAGTAAATCACCTGCTGTGGTGGGATAAAACCCACAGACAGTTGGCTCTCCATGACACATTTCTGGCTGCGTCTGATTAACAGGACAACAAAAACATATAATTGTGAATCTGTTCTGTATTCTGTGAATCTGTTTGAAAATCTTCAGTTGTAAAATAGTTGTTTGTTTTTAGGATTGGGCCAAGTGAAACCTGTCTTTTCCTAATCCTCTCCAAACTTCACTCAGATTGCAGAAAGATCCAGTCACAAGACTTTCCTTGAGTATTTGCATACAAATTTACTTTCTGGATACTCAAATATTCTCAATGAAACTTGGCACATGTAAACACCATATTGTGTTTACAATATGCGGGATGAGCAGTCATATTTGAAAGATCTGAAAATGCTAGCTGGGCTATACTGAGTCTGTCACATAACCAGCAAACCTTTGATGAAAAGTGCCAGAAAATAAATCAGGATTCTGGTCCTGGTTCGGCCATGCTCACTGGGCAGCTACTGAGCCCAGTTCTGGTGCTTTCTTGGCTCTTGTTCAGATGTTAAGTCCAGTGCCACTTGCTACTGGGTTCCTCCTGCCCCAGGCCTGAAAATCTTTTCCTCTGGTGGTCCAAAGCATCTTTTTCTAGTCATGTAAGCATCAGTGACCCCCTCCCGCGACCACAATGCTTTGACCTCCAGTCAGCTCACTGCATGGCTAACTAAGCTAACTAGCAAAAAGACGGCTACAGTCAGCAGCTGTAGAGTTAGATGAAAAAGGGACTGTGTTGCAACGCTTTAGTCCTGGCCGTTATGACATGATTCAGTACCCAAATAGAGTTTGAAGTTTTTCTAGTTTTCTCTGCAAATAAAAAAACCTGATAATTTAGGACACAAATATGAAAGACATGAAAATGCTCAAGGAGATTTGCTGAATTTGCCACAACAGTGAAGTTTATTACTCCAGAACACTTGCTCTGGTAAAGCAGTTTGCATTAGTTTGTAAAGCATTATTTAGATCAAATCAGGCTTTGTGGTGAAAATTTAATTTGTTCCAATAATTTTAAAGTAAGAAGTGCTGCAGCCCTGCTACAGAACGTTAAAACAGTCAACTTTTGAAGAAAAACAACCCAACATTATATTGTGGAGGGCCAGCCAGCTGATCGACCAGTCAGACTGTGCAGAGCTGATCAACCTGACATGAAGGAGTATAAAAACCTCATTTGCATATGTAAATAAGCTGACACTCCCACACTGCAAAAACCTGTGGTAATCGCTGTAATGCCTAATTTGATCTGAATGCAGCCTTTTTCAAACATTAGCGACAATGTAAAGGCTCTATTTTGGACTACTTTTTATCATACTATATGTTAAAATGTCCTGAAATTATTTTGCCAAAAACAGCCTTTTAAAAGAAAATGTAAAGATTAAAAAGAACATTATTACCTAAAGATTTACACAAGTTTAACAAGGTTCATTGCATTTGGTACTCTGGATTAGAAATTTCATAGAGCAGTGGAAAATGTTTGCTTTATTAATGTCTAAATATTTTGTCTCCATGGATACTTATACACACTAATAGCTTATAAATTTAGCTTTTTACAGAAAAGTGTAACCATGGAAAACACGGTTACACTGTTCACCACTCGTACTTCCTAACAAGTGCTGTTGGTGGAACTAGGTCTGCGGTTGTCACGGAAACCGCTCTGTTCATGCTGGGTGATGTACGATTGCTTCCTGTTTGCTCTCCCCTTGGACATTGCAGCTTAATCGCCTGGAAACAGGCTGAATATGAAAATATGAAGCGAGTTCAGCAGCATGCGCTCTTCAATGCAACTTTAAAAGCAGCCACAGATTTGATGTATGTCCACTTTTTTGGCTGTTATTCACACGGCTGTGGAGGGCATACACGTTTGGATGAGTTGTAGTTGTATCGCTCTGTCTCTGACAGCATCATTGAAGAAACAGTTCCTTTGCTTCAGCTGACTCACTCGCCTTTATGGAGTTGGACTGATGTCTTTTTCAGTGCTTGCTGTATCTGACCAGCAGCTGTCAGCTCTTTGTTTTGAAGGTGAGGATCTGTCTGTCCCTGTAGACATATCTGACACATATACACACTCACACTTTCCACATGCTCCCGGCGCATCAAAGTGATAGCCTCAGGGCATACAAGGTGGCTAGAAAGACCCTTCAGCCTGCCTGAAGCTCCTCCAAAGCCAACATTTCAGCATGGCTCCATCAGCTAACATATAGGAGCATACTGTATGTAAATGATTTTAAAGACATAATCAACTATGACTTTGTCACACTGTCAAACAAAGAACACTGGCCAAGTTCTCACTTTGAAACCCTTGAAAAGGGTCAGATTCTCAGACAAAAATGGCAAAATGTGAATGGCAGTAAATTTTGAAATTTATTTGCAAATGATACACAAAAGCACAACACAATGTGGTGCCAAAACAGCATTAAGTTACAAAAGTAGGATTTAGAGGTGTTAAGACACCTTCAAAATGCAAAATGTGGGGACTGGACAAAACAGAGACACTCTGTGAGTCGGGCGGGTGGGTGGACAGATCAGGACAAACAAATGAACCTGGGGCTCAAGTAGACACAGGATAAGTAAACAAACAGTCAAACATACAAGGAAAATCATTGCTGGTACAAGAACGGCTGTAGCTTGATTAGCACGCTGGTGAACTGAAGAATCAGGTATGTATATACTGTAGGAGCCTGATAAGTGGATTGGTTGCAGGTGTGGGGGCTGATTGGCAGCAGGAGGCAGGTGAGTGACGGCCAGAGGAGGGGGATGGAGTGTCATGCCCAGACGGGGAAACAGACAGAGAGAACAAACAACACATGCAAGCGAAGGTAAACAGCAGAAAACACAAGGGATGAAGAAGAGGCTCTGCCAGATCATGACAAAAAAGACAGATTAAAAACATCACATTGTAATTTCCAGCTGTGTTTTGAAGCACAATGCATATTAAACCATTTTACAAGTGTTACTTTCAGAGGGTCGGATTCGGAGAGGATCCAGTGCTTTACAGATAATGCTACTATCTTGCTTTTGGTACTATGTGACGATGTAACAACCGTTTAGATTACTTTAACCTGATAATATTTGGAGGAGGATCCTGTAACCAGTTGTGAGACAAAGAGGAAGTCATGCTGAGTTTGAGGACAGATACACGTTGGTTAGGTTGAACATATTGCCCATGACCTCTGTTGACTTGTGTTTGCGTGCTGTTTTTGTGTGTGTTTGTGTGTAAGTGTGTGTGCAGTCAGAGATCAGGTGGGATTGTAACATTTACATAACATGGCACATCCTTTTGTTCAAAGTGACTAAAAATAAGTGTGTTTATACTGTGGAATTCAAGAAGTGAGCGCTAAATGTCATCAAAAAATCCAAAGTAAACAGCTAAAATTGTGTTTTAACAGAAAACACATTTAAATGTGACTTTATAATAAGTAACTGTTAAGTTATTGGTGTTATTTAAAGTTTGGCTTAGCCCCCTCACATCCACAAGATTACCAGTGTTTCACTGAAGCTTTTCAAGATTTGAGTGTTAAATTTTTTTTGCCTTTTGTTGGCATGTATTCTTTTTGATTTGTTCAATTAGCCATTAACTAATTCACTAATCCATTTAAGTATTTTGGCTTAATAGTTATCTTTTAACAGCTTTTCCATTGAACTATTTCAAATTAAAGGATTAAACAGTAGGTTGATTAAGTAGTATGTAAGATTAGTATGTAAGATTTAGTGGCATCTAGTGGTGAAGTTGCAGATTGCGTCCGACTCACCTATGGTGCAAAAAAACTCAAGAGCCCCTTTTTAGAGCAGATGCTTAGTTTGTCCATTTTTGACTACTGTAGAAAAATGGTGGTGCAACATGTTAGGAGTGGGTCCTACTCCTCCTGTAGATTTATTATTATATTTCATTCAAAGGTAAAGAAAACACAATTATTATTTTCAAGTTTTTTATATGTATAAAAACACACTAGTGAATATCATATTCTGTTTCTGCCATATTTTACAAAAATATCTGCTTAAATCCTGCACGCTGGATCCTAAATTCTCATTATTTCAGTTAAGTTTTCATGGACAGATGCCAAATGCTTGCTGGCTTTTGTTTATGTGTGAGAATTGAAGACTTTTCTCTTAATTGTAAATGGGATATCTTTGTGTTTTGGGCTGTTAAAAGAAAAACCAATTCATAAAATTAGCCTGAGAGTTTTTTTAACTATAGGTTCAGCAGTGATGAACTCATCATAAAAGAGGAAGTGAGACTAATCTCTCTGCTGACAGCTGCCTCACAGGCCACATCAACAAGACATACTTGTAAATAAGGGCTGTGACCTCTTCTTAGTCTTCACCGGCAGCATTATTATTCACTTACCTGCACATAAATCTCTATGTATGATGAAGCAAATCCTAATTATGAATACCTTGCAAACAAATCAAATCAATCAATTGCTGCCGATGCCAATATTGTATGGAAACTATACACACAGCAAAGTGGAACAAGTTCATTCTCTTTCAAGTCACTAAAAATCTGTGTGGGATGTGTAACAACAACAGGTGTAACGTACAGCAGAACTACATGAGGCGGGCATGATAATAACAAAAAAGAGAGAAAAACTGATCACTCAGTTTGTAATTAACTCTGGACTCCATTGAACATAACTAATTGATGCGGTTTGTAATCTTCTTCTGTGACGTAGCACTTCTGGTCACCCCTTCTTGCACTGACATCTGACCTTTTCCCATGAGGCTGCACTCCAATCACAGAAAAACAGGAAGAACATTGCCTCTGACAGCAGGCGTTACGAGTGGCCTCATGGGAAATGTAGTGCTTGGCAATCTAAAGTGGGGTATGAGTCACCATCTGTCTCCCTCACTCAGTCATTGCACAAGTGCTGCACATGCGTGTTTCAGCGTGTGTGTGTGTGTGTCAGTATAAACTGTGATTGTATTTACTGGGTATTTTTTCCCCCTACTGCTGTCTTACAGTTGGACTCTATTACATTTTGGACGGCAAGGAAATTGTGGGTTGACCTTGTGAGACACTAGAGGAGTCTTGGATGTCACTCTGTCTTGTGTGTGCGGGTGATTTCAGGAATGGCTGTGTGTCTGCAGAGTGCCATCAGTGCTACTGTTGATGTACATGCAGGGAGGGTATGCTGCTGCAATACAGAAACACACACACACTCTCTCTCTCACACACACACACACACACCACCTCAAGGCTGAGACTGTCCTACTGTGTCTCTACTTGGCACCATGTTTAGGTATTCCAGGCAGTGCTCACAGGGTGTATTGACATTCCTGTCTCATTGCTTGCTCCATTGTGCATTCTGTGAGAGCTACACCCCCATCTCTCTCTCTCTCTCTCTCTCTCTCTCTCTTTGCATCTCTCTCCCTCACTCTATGGAGCATTAGACGTATTATCCCCTCTCACACTCAGCTTTTGAGCACAGCAAGATGAGGCATTGATCAAAACACAGAGAGGCACATGCAAACACACAAATTCAGTCAGTAGTTACTGTACACAGAGAATATCTGAACCTTTGTTTACAGTAGTGACCCTGCATGTGACCTTTTAAATGATTTTTTCAATCATCAGTAAATCATGATACCAGTCTCTCCTTCAACAAGGTGGTGTGTGTCGGTGTGTGTTAATATGAATATAAATATGACATTAAATATATTATGGGAGAGCTGTGTGCACAGACACAGTGCTATTATGCTAATGATAAGCAGGTATAATGTGCCTTGTTCATCATCCTAGTTTAGCATGTTAGCATGCTAACAGTTAGTATTTAACACAGTGCAGGTGAAGTTGTTCTCCTTTGTTTTTGGTCATAAGCCAAAGTTTTGGATAATTTTGAGTTTTGATGATAGTGCCACATGAAACATCCCAAAGGTTTACAGTTTGTCACAAGGGTGGTCATTTTAACATCTGGATCACTTAAGGTTTAAGTGAAGAAGAATACTCTTGACACTGTGGTTAGATTTGGTTTAGACACATAACTGACATTGTTTAGTTTAGGGAAAAGATAGAAGTCAAAGTAAAAATGACTACTTTGTAAAGGTTGAGGGGCTGTTGTCAGCTCTAGTTAATGTTTTTTTTAAAAGATGCACCACATTTTGTTGATTCATTAATCATTCCTAAAAAATCCTTGCCACTCTTTAACAATGACACCTGACTTCCTCATTTGCTCCTGTCATAAAACCTGCCAGAAGGTTTTGTTGATGGAATACAAACATGTCTTTTTAGGTCACTCACTGAAATGACATATGCTTTTGTTCTTCATAGAAAGTTTGTTTGTTTGGCAAGCTATAACATATTTTAAATGATTTGTACACTGGATACATAAATGCCATTTGTAGACATTTCACCTGATGACTGCTGATTGTTTGGCTGGAGATTAAGAACTAATTTTACCCCATTTTTAAAAATTTAGTTTGAACTGTTAAAGCAATTACTTGATGGTGCTGTGCAAAACATTGACACTTACCATAAAAAACAAGAAAACAAGAACTTTTTCATTGATATAAGACAAGGCACAGATTTCAATCTCAGGATCTCAGGCCTGGGGAGCTGTAATAAACAAATGCTTTACCAAGATAAACACTACAGTTCTACTCATAGTCTTTGTGTCGAACTATGAAACAAGGGCACTGGGACCAACCAAGACAACAGAAAATAACACTCGATTAAATAAAAGTTCAGGATGATCTTGATGTGTTTGCTCGTCTATGTCTCAGACAAGCAATTTTGGCTCATCCGTTGTTTGTTTACCTCAGTGCTCAAGAAGGGAGGACATGCAGATAAACTTATAAATACATTACAACACAGGATTGGATCATTTGAAACAAGTCATTAACTCTGAATTTTGTCCCTAAAGAATAATATTTGTAAAGATGAAAGAAAAAAAGTGATGGTAAAGAGAAAAAAAACAAAAAAAATTAAATCTGATTTGAAAATAGAAACTAGGACTCATAAGCATCACACACAGTTTATCATAGACACAGACCTTGTTTGCAAATACAAGTGCACACACACATTTGCACACCTTGAGGAGCTGGAAGCGATGTAACTTACTGGCATCAGGCTGGCCTGTGATGTTGGTTTGTTTATCTGAGCCAAGGGAGTGATAACCTGCTACTGTAGCTAACATGTTTAAACAGCAGCAGCAACAGCTGAGAAAATGAACAGGCAGGTTTCACTTGAGTTTGGTTGTTTGGCAGAGAGAAGTCTTTGAGGCAGCTGGCCTCTTTCTCATCTAAAAACACCTGTGGGTTTATTTATCTTGACCATGCTGCATCCTTAGCCTCCACATTGTGCCTCTTAACAGCTGTCAAAAGTTTGTGTATCAACTATCGGTAAAAAAACAACCTTTTCTTTTGACATGTCATAACTTGATACCACCTCATGACACCCCTCATTTGTTGCCACACATTTGTTTGACTGGTACTATGTATAACAAATGTAGAACTTAAGTGAAAATTGAGTAACTAGAGCTGCAAGTTGAAATGTGATGCTCCTAAAACCGAATCCAGTCCCCATCATGGTCATTTTACTCATGTTTTTTGTTTTTATAAGTTTCATCACTTTTTAGAATATATTTTGCTATTTTTGTGCCATGTAAATCTCATTGAGTAAAAAAATCAAAACAGAATGAAGGTGATTAGGTTTATGTCAAAATAACATTGAGCTCCCAGCTGATTATTAATTACTGACAAGAGGCCAGATGATACACACACACACACACACACACGCACGCACTCACATACAAATTTTAAGATACAGAGTTCCTTATAAAGTTGGCCTGTAATGTCTGTAAATGTCTCCTTGACAAATAATAGACAGGCTTATTTAGTATCAGATCAAACACAGTGTGTGAAAACGGGTTAAGACATAATTATTTTTATATTAGTTGTATTTCACTTGCTTATCCTGCAGAAACCAGCATTAAGATTACAACAAGGCAGCAAAAAGCAATTCTTGAAAACAAGCTGATGTGTGAAGGAGACAGGATAATTTATTGTATCACATTTGCATTTTTTTTCTGACAAGAAAATTATTGTTTCACATCTGCAGGCTCTTTTGCTTTACTTTTTATTTTCTATTCATTTCTACTCACTTTTGCCTTCACCAAATGGCTTGGCAGCATATGCACACAGGAAACACAGTAAGAGGGTGTGATGAAATGTGACAAATGTTCCTGGTAGGAATCAAACAGGAAACATTGCAGTCAGGACCACAGTCAGGATTTTATAAAGAGATGAGATATAAAGCATTTTAGAGTAATGTAACACCATGCTGAAAAGCAGCGCTCTCTGAATTAAAGTTTTGAATCCTTTTTCGGTCAGAATTGTGCTGTCAGGATGTACTGACACTCCCTGAAGAACATTTGGCATCACCAGAGGAAAATGAGTTAACACCATGGAAGTTAGCAAAAGCAAGACACTCAGAAAATATGTATTTGCTTCATAAAAATGTACATATATGTGTATGTGTACTCTATACTTTTATACTTCTACATAAACTAAGTATTGAATTAATTACTAGTCAACTTCATTTGTCATCATAAAAGTAGTCAAATTATTTATTTTTTAAATTCTTTTAATAACCTTTTAACAGTTTGTTTATAACATAAGCTTTAAAATAGTTTTTTTTTTTTAAAATATCCCAGACATGACCTCAAAAAATACTGAGAACATGACCTCAGGTTATGAAGTCCTGTGAACTGCTACATATCAGATTTTCAATTATTTTTACAGGCTTCACTCAAAATCAAAAATCTGATATACTGGTTGCATTGTAAACAGAATAATTACAATCTATTTGAATGTGTAAATATGTATGCGACGCCCCATTTTCCTTGTTAGCTTACTACTCAGAGGTCAGAACTCGTCCATCTTTTCAGGAAAATGAAGAATATTAAGAACAAATCTCAACCACATAAACATTTTTGCATATGTAGACACATACATATATACCGACATGCTATCACACATGCAGGACCTCTAAACTACATTAAGCAACTCAGCATTGATCATAACCTGCAAGAGTTGACCTCTTAGCTCTTTTATTAATAATTGATACAGGCCAGCAAAGCACAGGGCGCTCATCTTTACTTAGCATATTAAGGCAAGAACCTTTTCCTTCAAGGCTTAGAGGCAGAAGCCACTTATGGGAGGTTTGTGGCTACTGCATTCGCATGCTGATGACATTTAGCTGAACAGGGAGTCAGGGGACCTTATTAGATGATGGAGACATTAAGACGTGGCTGTAAGCTGGCAGGCCACAGTCATAATATCAAACCAAATAATGTGGAGAAGTAGAGCGAATCCCCAAGAGACATG
Source organism: Ctenochaetus hawaiiensis (assembly GCA_029783645.1). NCBI lineage: Eukaryota > Metazoa > Chordata > Actinopteri > Acanthuriformes > Acanthuridae > Ctenochaetus > Ctenochaetus hawaiiensis. Next base: position 8,733,035 of record JAPZDY010000005.1, read on the forward strand.
CTTGTTTGCTCGATTACCATACGTACTTGTCATCATTGCATCTTTTACAGAAGTAGTCCAAGTAATAAGCTCGAGTTTAGAGTAAAATAACTCATACTTCAACTTCATACTTTTTGTTATGTTCTGTCAGACGGTTCAAGCTGAATATAGAATGACAGAGTTAGGAGGGTATGCAGAT
>JAPZDY010000005.1:8736534-8746748 GCA_029783645.1 Ctenochaetus hawaiiensis
TAGTTCTGTGTGGTGCTTCCTTCTCTAGAGAATAAACACTTGGTGCATGCTACCTTTCCAGTCTTGTTCTTTGACTCTCTATAGGCAGACTGGGAAAATTTCCACAACAACAGTATAGCTGCAAGGTCTTTATATTCACAGTTTATCAGAGAGCATTGAGAAATGGAGCAATGCATTGTTGGTTTAGGTCTTTTCTTTGGATATAACTGTATCAAGGCACTTCAGTTGTCACTGTGCAAACCCTTTGTTGCATTTAAGCACAAATCAGATTCAGTGTTACAGACACAGTCTACTTTCCCTCTTCTCCTGCAATACTGCTTGGTATGTTCCATAAACATGCACATCTCAGCATCAAAGCATTACATAATTAGAGATTAATACAAAAACTTACAGCAAGTCAAATGAGCTGCTGGCCACTGCGTTCACACGTGCCACCATTGCCATGGGATGTGGAATATTGCCAGCATTTTCCTTTATAGATAATTCTAAACTTAATTTTGTCATGTGACCTCACTTGTGATCCCACTTCATCTCGGCACTAACCCCTTTTCTTGGAGAGATTTAGTGAAAGGGCCCTGAGCTCTAACGTCCTGCTGAGCTGCCTGGACTGCAGGCAGATATGGGCTATAAATTATTGAAGCAAGATATGGGTTATCTATTATTGCAGGGCACAGGGAAGAGTGTTGTACTTTCATCACAGCAGACAGTTGGTGAGAATGTTCCTCATTAAGCAAGCCCTCCATGAGTGGGTGACAGTGATTAGTGCTGAAGAGGACACATATACTTGATGAGGCTGAAGTGTAATATTAGCCTTTGTTACATGGAGCGTGTGTTTGCAAGTGGAGCAGAGTGCACCAAGAGTTCCTGTGTTCTCTCCTCCTCACAATGGAGGCAACAGAGTGGAAAATCTCTGGATTATGAGGAGCCTGACCCAGGGACATGCACACACACACACACAGACACATGCACACCTCACGCATGCTCCAAACACCCCATTAATGTAAAACTCTGCTATGCCCGTGAACCTGCGCTATACACACAACATAATGATCGTGGAGGTATTGCATTGTTACTATTATGGGAAACTGCTGCTGGCCCTAAGCACCTCTCCTCCCCCCTGCTCTCCTCTCATCCTCTCATATATCAACTCCCCTAAGCAGTGGTGAGCTGGGCCCTGAGGCGAGCTCTCTTCCAGCCAATGAGGCCATTAGATGGTCCATTTTGTCATCACAGCCCAATGGAATTACAGCCATGTCCCTGTTCGGATAAATATTGGATGTGAGTGAGGAAGCCTCGAAAGAATACACCTAAGCTCGCCTTTTTCTACCACCCTCCATTATCTCTGCTTTCTTATAATGAGCCATAAGTGTGAGTTAGCTATATCTATGATTCTGTTACATGTGATGCCATAGTGGCGATTGATGAGACGAGATGACAGGTGAGGTTGTTTGAATGGGCTCTTGAGTTGCAATAAGCCAGCATGTAATGGGACACATCCATGTTCTGACGCATCTTCTTGTAATGGGATATATGGCTCAGATTAATGGACCTGTCATTGCGTGGTCTGAATGTATGGGCTCATTCACCAGAGAAACAAATATTGAATTCGAGAACATACACCAGCAGCTATGAAAAAAAAACCCTCAAGAGTTTCTAAGATGATTTTGGGTTTGGAATTTACAGACAGGTGGAAGCAGGTAATCAGCATTTTAGCATCTTATTTAATCCTGACTAGCCTGTTTAACTATATATTGCAAAGTCTATTCTTTAATTGAGTATGAACTAAATATACTTTCTGTTACCCTTGTGACAACTATAGTAACACAGACATATGTAAGTTAAGAACAGCACTTTTAGTTGACTTAGTCATGACTTGGATTAATATAGTATCATGCAAAGATTCATAATTGTGTTTAATGGCTATGCCACCTCAGTGCTGTGTATTAATGCAAGAAAGTTCAAGCTTTACGCCTAATTCTGACCAAACCAGGTGTAGTAAAAAAAATTGAATTCCCTTTTGATCTGGGTAGTCTGTTTAGGCTGCATTGGTGCAGTCGGTAGAGTTACAATAAAAATAAAAAAAAATGCAACAGCCTGCAGCAGGAAATCAAACCAGAGTCAGCTTTTGGAAACAATATTAGCTAATACCATGATGTGCAGGTCGATCAGCTAATTGGCCAATCTGATCATTTAGCAGACTGTAACAACCACGCACTGAAGGAGTACAAACAATTTAATTACTAACACTTCCACACTGACACACAAACCTGTGGTAAGGGTTAAAAGTATCTGTGAGCAAGTCATGCAAATATGGAAGCAGCATTTTTCTTGTGTTTTTTTAATCAGTGTGTTTGACTTTTACTTGTAAAAATGCTTTGAGGATTAACTAATGAGTTTGACAAACTCATTGCATGTGAGCTTTCCCCAGTCCAGGAGTACAACACAGCTGCTATTTTTATCCTTAAGTCTGATACAGCACCATCTGAGACAGCTGTTGGTCCCCACACAGCGGATGTGACAGTCAGCGCTTTTTTCAGCATCAGTGAAACAACCCCCTCCCCTGTAAAAAATGTAGTTAGCTAATGTCATGCTACCTTTGCCCTGGAAGTGATGCTACTGTAAGTTCTAAATGTGCATCGCTGACCTATTCAGACAACCATGCTAACAACAGGGATGATAAACACTGTGTTCAGTTCATTCCTCACAACTTTGCTGTTACATTTTTGGTTTGCACTGATGATAAACTAAAACCCACAGCTTTCCAAAGGCTTTCAATCATTTCTCAGAACCCCACGTTTGACAGTCTTACTGTGCCGAGTTACTGCTGCTCAGCTATGATTTGACAGCTGTTGTTTTAGGGAGGGCTCTGGCAAACTCTTGGTTATTTTTCATTCATTATAATGCTGTTCTTTTCCTATAGCTGTAGGTTGACACGCTAATGGTGGTCATGGATACCCTTAGTATGCATTTTGGTGCATTTCTTCTAAGACACTGAACGCTTAACTTGACCCTGATAATATTCTACAAGCTATGATTATAATTCAGTTTAAACTTGATGCTTTTTTTCCTGCAGTAGGCCCACTAGCAGTGTGGGGGCTGCTTGTCTCTGTTCTCCTCTGCTTGCACAAACTCTCATTCTCTCCATGATACAGAGCTGCAGCTTGCTCTGGCAGCGGCAATCAGATTAATAAGTAAACAAGCTAGTAATTGTGCTCAATGAAATATTCAAATGATACGGCTGTTTACTAAAAGGATACTCATCCTGGAATTTCAAGCATTAACCACCCATGATGATATGACATGTCATTACAATTACCATCTTTCTCTGCCTCCCTCTCTCTCTCCTCATCCCCACTTTTGCATGTGAGCGCTCTCTAAGGCCGTTCGTATAACGTGCATGCACTTTCTCTTCAGATGCGCTTTGTGTCAGAATAATGTACTGCAGAATACCAACTGATACATGACTAATAGTGATCAAATGCACCCACCAAGTGTGCTTTGCAAAACATAGGGTCATCTCTGTTGTTCCCCCGAAAACATACATCCGTATGTGCCACTGCATGCATTAGATGTCTGTGTTAATCTTTTCATCATGCAGTGTATGTATGAGTGTCCATGTATGCTTGTGTGCCTCTGTGATCTTGCTTTCTGTCTAAGCGCAGCATTGCAGAGCACAAGCTGCATACTAACCCAATCATTAAGACATAAATGAGAACATCAGAATCTATCTGCAGTCTTGCACACAGCAGTCCCGAGAGAGAGAGAGAGGTAGAGGGAGGGGAGAGGGAGGAAGGGAGGGAGGGAGGGAGGGGGAGAGGTGGGGGGAGGGCTGACCAATTTATCTTCAGTCTCTCCTTCCTCCTCTTCTAATGTTTGCATCTCCCCGTTTCTCTCTTACTCTCCTCTCTTCCTTTTCTCTTTCTGACAGATAGAAGCATAAGGGCAGAATGTGGCCTGGTTGAATATATCAGACTTTCTGCCTGTAGTTTTCAGTCTAATTGGGAGCAGCAAAGACGGCTACGTCTCAGGCTTGGCCCAGACGATGTGACCCCATCGGATTCTGCCATTCCATTCTAATTTTGTCCTGCATTTCAAACACTGGCCAAACCTGGCCCACTTTCCCGTCCATATGTGTGATAAAAAAGAAGAACCTCAGAGCAGAACATGAAAGGATGGGAGCCAGCGATAGAGAGAGGGAGTTGGGTAAAAGTGGTAGAGATGAAACGCTACCAGTGTGCAACGGAGCTGTTGCCAGAAGGAGCCAAAAAATGTAGAAATGTAAATTTGGATGAGGATGAATGTGTGAAAGAGAAAAGATCTATTATCTTTCAGTGGATGCAACACTGTAACCAGAGAAACAGGACGGGAAAAGACATGCTGAAGGATTGAGGGGGTTTTGACTCAGCTTAATGATTCATTGAGGTCAAAAGAGAAACTGCTGACCTCTCTGGTCTAATGCTCCTGCAGCTCTGGGAATGATTTCCACAGGGACCATGGCGTCTTCCTCTGCGGGACGTTTATTTTGATCGGTGCGATGCTTTGTGAGCTCCAGGTTATATGATGAGTCAAACTGCAACAGCTGCAGAACAAAGAGCTTGTTTCACTGCAGCGACATGTTTAACATAATATTTGTGCATGCATGTGTGTGTATCCACTGCAATCCGTGCTCATATGTGCATACATAAACACATAATCGTGACATGGGGTAGTGCCCTTGAGTGTGCTGCTTCTTTGTGGGCTAATGATATGATAAGTTAATCGTTCCAGATGCATTGCTGACTAAACGGGTTTTGTTTGACCTGAGCTGTTCCAAACATATCAAAAAATTAGCACATATGTCAGTAATTGCGTGTTTTGGGATGTGTGTTTGTGTGTGTTTCGTTGCTCCTGGACTGTCTGGGTGCTGTCTCACCCACCAAGCCTCAGAGTATAGTGTAATCTAGGTTAGAAGAGCAGCCTCCCAGACAGGAGGTGTTTCATGGTAGCTTCTCACTTCACCTTTGATCAGGGAATGTTTCACCTAAACTGTCATACAAACTTCTCCATAGTCTCCCAGTAGAAAGCAACACCAAGTAACTGAACTCAACTGACAAGGCATTCAAGTGTAGGATTGGTGGGCCAAATATATCAACCTCTTTGGGTATACGAGGAAATGTGTGTGCACAAATTTAGAAACATGTCTGCACATCAGCCCAACTCATGGGACCATATCTTTGCTGTATTCATGTACAATAATAAATCATTGTTAGGTGTATCTGATTTGACTGGTCAGGAGTGTCTTGCTTTGTCCTTGATTTTTTGACCGGCAGCACAAAACTGTAAATTTAGACTATATATCAATATATACACAGGCAGTTGGCACAACCACAATATAAACTGTGCACCAATGTAACCTGTAATCTGACATGAGGGATGGAACCCATAGCCTTCAAAAGAAACGGTGCATTCATGGCAAATTTGATTTTTTTGCTGTCACTACCACCAAGTTCTGTACTGCACATGCACTAAATGAATGATGATTTGCAAGTGTTTGTTCACAGGTTTGTCATCTAGGTAGCTGAAGACAACAGAGATCTCAATAGTGTTTTCATCGGTTCCATTGTTTGCTGTTTCTGTTTTGCAATCTGCTGTGCCTTGTACAAGCAAACATGTAAATTCACATGTGCACAATCCCACTGGGATGACATTTTCAGGGGAAAGATACGTCCATCATCAAATGCTTGGATGCAGCACACTGATTGCAAGATGTCAACTTAAATGACACACAAATCAAACGTGGTGTTGAAAGCAGGATTAAATTAAGTGCCGCAATGCGTTTAAAGAACCAGTGGTGAGTAAAATTGCACTGAACAACTTGTTTAAATTCAGTGCCACTAAATAAATGTCATGCTGATAAAATATAATTATAAAATGATTTGTTGACAATTCCATTTGATCACAGTGAAATCATGTAATTTGGGTAATTGGTTGTAAAGCTGAAGTATTTAATTTAATTGCATTTAATTTGATTCAGCATTTAATATGATAACATTTAACTCAACATTCAAGTCACCTTTTAATTTGCAGGCTTTTAAAATTGAATCAGAGTCAAATTAATCATTTTTGTGACCTCCAACCAAGTCTGAGGACTGGGTAGTCAAATTTATCTCTGAATCTGTAAGATATTTTTAGTTCATCTAGCATATGTTTTTGATGAGAACATTAAGACATATTTATTGGAATGAAAATAAGGTTACATGTTTAATGTCAGTTCTTACCGAAGTCTGACGTGTACTGTGCATGTTGTAAAGTGTATGTGAATTCACAAATATTGTTAAAGTTTATGTATAAACTTAAACTCACATCAAAGACTCCTTTTCCAACAGTAAAGGCTAATGCTCCTAAACCTCTATTTTAAACAATGTGTAATAGAATTCATTGCAGGATTGTTGTTTTGGTTTGCATTTGATTTGGTTTGTATTTTATTGTATTACCCAATAACCTGGTAGTTTAGTGTCAGAAGGCTGAGTTCTTTGAGAGTTTCAGAGTGCACGTGTGTGAGTGTGTGCGTGTGTGTGCTTTCGCATGTGGGTGTGTGTGTGTGTGTAATTTACTCCTATGTTCACAGCTGACTGTGGCTGGACCAGCCTAGACAAGACCTCCATTATCAAAACCTCCTCAGCTCTCATAGCTGTTCCTCTGATAATTAAACAGCCGATAGTGCTGATTATCTGCTGTATACCAAGAGATTGTGTGAGTGTGTGGGTGTGTGTGTGCGTGTTTATATTTCAAACCTTCTTAATGTGCAGTAAAGATCTTCATTATTTGACTTTGCATCTAACAGCCTTGATGTTGACAGCATCTTATTTATATTCATGTTAGCCTAAATCTACTCATCTTCCAGGACATTACATACTTTCCCCCAAGTTCCACACCTGACTAATATCATTTATAGTATTAGACCTACTGGATTGGTGAATGCATAAAAACATTTCACACAGCAATTGCATTTCCCTTGTTAAAACAATTTAATGTATACTCTATACACAGGTTATTTCTGTGAGACAGAGTTGTCATTGCAGACGCAAAATGCTGTAGGAAACAGCTGAAATACTTATATGATCTCAGCATATGTTATTTATTATTAAACTGATTCTGTCAGGATTGTGTTATCTGTTTTATCCACTTAAACATGATTTGAGAAATTGGGTGACAGTGACTTTTAAAGGTCATATTAGTATCGGTGGCGTCGGTGGTGGTGGAATGGGGGTGAGTACAGACAGTGAGGATAAAGACACACAGTCTGTTGAATAGAATCATCTTTAAGAATACACCTGCGTTTGAATGCAACGTAGCAGCTTTAGCTACAAAAGAATGAAATTATAACCATGTTTGAGATTTTATTAGCAACAATGTTATTTCAAGTAATTTAATCCTCCTCTTCTTTTTCTGCTTAACACAATCACTGTCTTGTAAAGCATAATGTGGCAATTTTAATTGGAAAGTTTATACTTAACATTAATGACACAACTCATATATGTGCATTAGATGTAGCAGCAGTGTGGAGGATATGATGAAGAAAGCAGAAACAGCTGAAACACATAAAACACTGACAAACAGTCACTTTGAGAAATTGCAAACATAAGTTCTGTCTGCTTAATAAAATGAAACCATTTTTTTGAGAAAAGTTAAATTAAGTCTTCAGCAGCTAGCTAACTAGAAACCTGAGTACATGTTAAAATTTGTGACAGTAATGTTAAGTTATAAATGATGACATTAACAAATGAAAAGTGTATGATTAACAAACAGTAGCTCAGGGTTGTCAGAGGATCAGTACAGCATTATATTCTATATATTATATTGCGGGTGAAAAAAAATAATTTCAGTTTAAAATCAACTTAAGTGCAGTTTATCAGTGTAACTTTAAATGCCTTCCATAAAATTAAAAACTTAAAGATATCAAAATGTGGCATTGGCAACAGGCTGTTTTTTGATTCTTAAACCTCAGTAAAAAACAGTGAGATGATGTGATAAAGAGGCAACGAGTGATCAGTCTGTCTCTTGTAAATTAGAGACACTGAGTGAAGTTTGAAGAAATGACCTTTTTTCAAATGTTAGGGGGATCGCGGTACCGACGCCAAGATAAACATACACAAACATATATCAATAACTTTTCAGACTTTGATGTGAATGACACATTTTTTGACAGAGAAGATTGATTGAACCTGTTTTATTCTCAGCAAGTAAGAGCTGAGAATGTTGAGCGTCTTGTCATTGATTCATCGATTGTAAACTTCTGCAATATTTACTGCGCTGCTTGCCAAACAGACCAGCGCTCCTTTCTGCACTCATAGACGACATGTTTATCTCTCTCCGTCTTTTCTCTGGGTGTAGCTTTGTTGGTGCAAAGGGAGCTGTCTAATATATTATTTAACAACAAGAGCAGGATGTGTTCACTTTTAGATAAGGTAAAGGCTTTTTATTCCCTCTAACTCTAATCTTTGACTCTCTGCGCCATGTACTGTCTGCATGTACACACAAGGGCGAAATCTTCAGATAGTGACTGTTTGAAGGAGAGGTGGAAAACTTCAAAATATTTGCAGTTTATATCCCCCCCAAATTATTTACATCCATTTTAAGTCAAGTAATGAACAGCGATCACCCCATAAAAGTGTAGTTAACACTCTTAGCCTGTGACTGTACTAACTGCTGCTTGTAATTTGTGTCCAAAGCCCACAAACCTGGTATAAAACCAGTGTGCTAGCTTGTTTTCTAAGAGCAATCAAACATTAAGTATTTCTCTGTATTTCAGTAAAAACTCTTTAACCAGCAGCTACAAACAAGATTTTTAGTAAAACACAGATCACAGCAGCTGTTGCAACACTGACAATGTGCAGCAGACAATGGTAGAGTCACACTCATGAACACCTGACTGGTTCACAGTGACACACTTGAGTGACAAAAGTGTTTTTTTCAAATGCAGTTGTCTGAGTGAAACTGAGATCATGCTTCAGCCTGCTACGATGACAAACACCAGCTGTAACACGCTGGTTCATTGAGTCGTAGAAAACACTTTAAGCAGACTGTGTTTTAGTTTTGCAGACGCGCAAGCGATCAACTTGTATTGTAAATGCATGAACAGCTTTTGTTGGCTACAAACAACCAAAAGTGCACTCAGCTTTTGTTTGTTTTCTGCTGCTTGCTGATATAAACAACAACATAAAGTGGGAGGAGTTTGGTGGGTGTTCACCCTCTTTTGGAACTGGTTTATTACTGAATATTAAAAGCAGACAGTTATTTTTGTTTTTGGAGTCATTTGATGATAGGTCATTGAAAATACTGAGGGAGGGGTCCCATCCCCTTTGGTTATTAATCAACAGTATTGTAGAGGAATAGCAACACCTTCCTGTAGGTCTTTGATTAGCTCTGTCGGTTACCTGTCCCTAAAATTTCTCTGCTCTCTCAGTTTCTCACCTTTGCAATAGCTTCTAATTAAAAGATGCAGCTTTTTTGCCTTCTATGTTCCTTTGAAGAAAGCTTTGATTCCCTCCCCATCCAAATGCAGAGATAAACTTCAGTGACACCCTTTGTAGATTCCTCTCTCCCTTTTCTCTGACTTTATCTTTCATGCTTGTGGCAGATGAACATGGATGAAATGATTTTTTCCTTTTACGATGATGCAGATAGAAAGTGACATGTGAGGAAAGTTATTAAAGGAAAGCTGATGTGACATATGCATGTTTACATGTGCGTCAGATGGAGTATAATTAGTTAATCAAGTAACTTCACTGTGGATTCCACATCTTTCAACTGTGTTAGCTTACACTGCTAGATACACACTATGCCCATTTGATTTATGTGCCTTTAAAACAAAAAGGTATTCAACTGTAAAACTAGGAGCCCAATTTAGGACATGGGCTTAATTTCAAGTGGCCAGACATGGCTGGCCTGGCTGGGTCAGTGGCCCCCAGGGAAGGAAAGCCCCCTGATAACAAGCCACTTACAACTGTAGGTTATTAATACAGTGAAAACCTGCTGACACCACCATCCCTCCTCATCTGTCTCTAGCTCTTTCTCCTATTCACTCTTGTCCTACAAGCGTGTGTGTCTGTGAGTGTGTGCGCGCACACCTGTGTGTGTGTGTGTGTGAGTGTGTGAGTGTGTGTCAGATGCTCTCCATCGAAGCACAGCCTTGGCAGAGGGATTCGTTACCGAGATCAGACCTGACTGTAAAC
>JAPZDY010000005.1:8761622-8777793 GCA_029783645.1 Ctenochaetus hawaiiensis
TTTGTTATTCATTACCCTGTACAACCTTGAATAACTCAGTGGCAAGGTAACAACAAGAACATTTTGCAATAGATCTGTAGCAGTTTGAATCTGAAGAGGTAGCTACTTGTTAGCAACTACATTTATCAGTGCACAAGAAGCTAAAAATGCATTTATACAATGATTTTATCTCACAGAACAAACATGAAACTGTGTTAAGCTTGTCTTAACCAAAGATGTAATTTCAGGCATTTTACCAAAACCCCATTCAGATTCTGGTCACTTTTCAGCAACATTGCTCAGCAAAGTTAACTGACATCATGATTTTTAGCACTGGATATACTATTCACTGTTGCTCCAGACAAAGATGCTTTTGTTGTTTTAGATTTTAAAGGTACTATCCAGTCAAAATAATGTTCGCAACATAAAAAGCAACATTTACTGTAGGTTTTCTCTGTCTTTTTTGCTTCAAGGGCCTTGGTTCTTCTCCTCCATGCAGCAGTTTAAGTACTGAAAAATGTAATCTGTCACCACTACTTGAAAATGAAGACTCAATTTACTGTTTGCCCTTGAACCAGTACTGATATCCATGTATATGAGTGGTGTCATTTTAATCCAGTGGTTCTCAAACTGCGGGGCAGGCCCCCCTGAGGGTGCATAATACCACTGCAGGGGGCATGACTTGGCTGACAAGAGGAAAAATATGGAGAGAAACAGAGTTGAATGAGTGTGATAAATGCAGGAAAAATTAACGAGAAAAGTTTGTTAATGTCACTGGGCTGAGCTCTGTTTCACTAAAATTTAAGTTTGATCCTTTAAATTAGACGATTTCTTTTCCTGTCATTTCTAAGGATGGATGAAAATTCTCAGATGGGGGGCATGAAGTTTTATCTTTAGAGGGGGAGCGTGCCAGAAAAAGTTTGAGAGCCACTGTTTTAACCTCAGGCGTTTTTATTCACAGGAAAAACAATGACTGGATGTTACCCTTAAGGACTTTTTGTGATGATTTGGTGAACTGTAATTCCAGTGCAGTTACCATGAAGCTCAAATATCAATATCAACATGCTACCTGCAGTAGCGTGAAGGAAAAATCTCCTGATCACTGGCCATACAATACGTATAAAATGTCATTCTACATGTCACCGATACAGACACAGGTCAGTTTGAAACAAAATGTGTAATCTATTTCCATGAGCTGCATGTGGAGGCTCTCTGTAAGGTTATGACAGCCTCTTTTGTTAATTTTTCTCCCCAATCCACACCACATCTGATTCCAAATCAGCTCCTGTAGCATGCCCACTGTCTTGTACTTTTCTCTTTAAAACATCAAACTAATGTCTCATTAAGTAAAGGGCTTTTTAAGATACACAGAACAAACATTATCATCAACACAGTCAGACGCACTTAACAACATGCACATCCAAATTGTTAGTTGTAGAAGTAGGCAGAAAAAAGATTTAAAAAAGTGGCTCATTTGCTGTTTCTTTTTAAACTTGTACACCTGCAGCACAGAGGCGTTCCACTGGCTGTTACTGGAGAGCAGGAACCGAAAACCAATCCAGAGAGAGGAGCTCGTCATTGTCCCTGTGAGCACTTGCTGCATAACCTGATAATCGTCTAAGTCAGCTGACACTTGTGTTTATCTTACAAATGTTAACCAACGTGTGAACAGAAAGGAATGGTGTGACCTTAAGGGCTGACTTCTTCTTTTAGTTTCTAGATTTTTTTTTTATTTGTCTCTTTGAGGAACAAGGCTGTGAGATCAGGTATTTCGAAGATAAACAGATATTGCTGAATGCTTTGTTTCCACTCTCAAGTATGTCAATGACTTAAATGAGATGTCCAATCCAATATCTGATGTCAAGAGTTTATTATACAGCTTATATGAGGATTTAAAATTCATTAATATTCATGCCATGCCTATATAACCAGTATGTTAGGTTCCTTTATGCTGTTTTGACCCTGCCACACTCCAGTTGTCACCATTCCTGCTCGCATGAATTACATAACTGCTCATTGTCATTCAGCACAGCACACCCATGTCCATCTTGGATGGTCACATCCAGAGACAGAAAATATGCTGCTATTCTTTTGGCCACCAGTAGATGGAGATATTTTTATTCTTTTATATTGCTACTGCTGCTGAGGACCTACCACATGATGACTGTCATTTACACAGGAATCAGAGAGGCTGAGCTCTGAAAGGAGTGATGGGTTTGAGGGTAAAAGTGTGCTTTATTGCGTGTGTATATGTGTGTGTGTATGTCTGCATATGTGCATATGCAGGAATGTGTGTGTGTGTGTGTGTTTGTAGCTAATTGCTGAGTGTTCTCTGGAGAGCTCATTAGCGTTACCATGATCTTGGGGCCAGCAGGACAGGTGTGGCAGACCACCACTGTCTTAAGCCCCCCACGAGGACCCTCTACATTAGTGGTCTCATTATTCACTGCAGCCCTAAAGCTACATGGACTGTAGTGTGAAACCATTGTACTGTACAATGTGTAATAACCCAGAGACTCCAAACAGACTGGGGTAGGGGTAGATCTGTGTTTTCCCTGCACCTGTCTAATAGAATATTCCCCCAGCCCTTGTCTGAAATGAGATAGAAGATGTCAGAGACAGTGCACAGAAGTGGACAATGACCTGAAACTGGTGCCAAAGCAAACCTTGTACTGAATAAAACTAACCCAATTCTGTTATAATATGACACGCTGCTTTTCATGATCAAACGGGGCAACAGCAGGAAAACAGGGTCTGTCAGTGTCATAGACATGTGCCATGTTAGCAATACATCGATCGCACCTCAAGCCTCACAAAATGCTCACCATAAACACATATAAGGGAACTCTTGAAGACATACGTGTGACTGTCATTCTGCCTATCATGCCAGCGGTCACGCTGTGATGTAAAAACCATCACAAACCAACTGCTGGACATGAACTCTTCATCAAATCTGCATTCAGAAGTCATGCAAAGGCCATGTCGGCTTTCCATGCAGAAATGCATCCTCACTGTGGTTGCATGGGTGCGAATGCTGTGCATATGTGTCGTCCTTCATGCCCCGTCAGACATGCTTGCACCAGGGAAGGACATTTTTGTGTGCAAGGTTTCTCCCAAAACAATAATAGAATTAGATTTGACTACTGTAAATCTCTGATTTGACTTTTGTTGATAATGCAGGCATGCAAGCAAACAGTTATTCTGCTGTAATAATTTTTAATTTTCTGTGTGAACTTTGGTTTGTCAATTTTTTACTGCATTATACTCAGAAGAAATTGTGTAGGGTCCTATAGATTCAATCCAGATCCCCCAACAATTTTCTGTAGCAGTTGTAGGGTATGGTTCATCACTTTTCACTACATACCAACCTGCAAAAGCTAATTTTGTTGTTTTTATCCCTGCACATGTAGACTGTGTATACCTCTTGCCCCTGACCCCCTGTGCACCCACCACCAAATGGTATGTAAACAAATACTGTCCTCTTTCACTCCCTCTCAGCCTCTCTCTGTTTTCACAATAGTTCCGTTCTCTATCCTGTGGATCTATGCAGAAGCCCATTCCTTTTTTGGTTGTAAATATGTTCCCTAGTATGCTGAACAATGTATGTCTTTGCGTCCAGGTTTTCTTGTGTATTTTGAGTTGATGTCATGCCGTTACTTCCTTCTTCTACTTCTTCTTCTAATTCTTTTTTTTTAATTTTTAAGCGTCTGAAATCATTGATATTAAAAGAGAATGTGGTGAGGTTAACCAATAGACTTGTCCTCAGCTTCGCAACCTTATTGTGAAAGGTTGTGGCTCTGTGTATGTGTTAAAGCAGAAGATTTATGATTATAGAAATGAAAACGGTTTAAAGTCATATAGAAGTATCATTGCAATTATGATTATTATGATTACTATTATACTACCAGTATATTGTAATATTATAGATGCTTTAGTTCAAGTAACTTCTTTAATTTTTTTACAAACAACTTTGATGAAATGATTTATAAAACAGTCTCACAAGTCATGATCTTTTCGAAAAAGTATGAAAACTACTGCTACAATGATTAAAATTGTGTTCTGATGAAAATAAATACAGACATATAATCTGTTCCTCTGTTGTGTTCTTGTATGATGTGACATTGTTCCAACTGAGATGCAAAAACAATGATGAAAACAATAATTTCTCAACATCCAACAATGCTAATGCTAATGGCAGTGTTCCCCAATGACTCACTCTGAAATCAGTGATGCTGTCCAACAAAGTCGATGTATGTTTTGAGCTTCCCAACCACAACACTTTTATTTTAAAGAAATCATCCAACTTTTAGTATGTAGGTTAATATGATATAAGAAGAAATAGATAACATAGATGTTCACTGTGTAGCTAGTAAGGATTTATTAAATGTTTCATTAACTTTATTTATTTGCTTTTCAGTCTTGGAGGTGTTGCAGAGGCCATAACATCTTGGCTTTTGTAATGATGTGCAATGCCAGGCCAACTCCTTGAATTAAGTGATAGAAAAAGTGTTTGGATCCTTTACACCAGCAAAAATACTAATACAACACTAAAAAAATACGAAGTAAAGACTAGTTGCCACATCAAGGTGGTGTAGCAAAAACCACAATATTTTATTCTCTTAGAAATAGACCATAGCAAGAAAAGAAAAGACTCAAGTACAGAACAAAAAACTTGAAACTGTACCTAAGTGCAACACTTGAGTAAATGGGTCCAGTTATGTTCCTCTGCTGGTTGTATCTATTAGTCTGTTCAGGATTCAGACTCTAGCACCTGCTTAAATGCAGTTCCATGTAAAGCCATGAGATGGCAGCATTAGCATATCAGAGGGAACATTTGCACATATCCAAGAGTACAAAAATAGACCATGAAAAAAATGTGGACAGAATAACCACAGAGATCATGAATGAATGACTACATGGGCATTTATGAGTCAGTTTTTTTCATATCATCATATCAGCAGAGGGATTACTTTATTCAATATCCACCTTGTGTTATCAGTCTGTTGAATAATTACTTTTCTCACATATCGCACTCTTTAAATATACACCTTCATTCTAAGCCAACAGGAAAGCCAGAGGACTGCATTTATCTTCCAATCATATATTATGAAACTGCTGACAAAGACCTGCTGAGTCCAGTTGGGTCAAATGCGTTCACACCCACCTTTAAATATTTAATGTCTCTGCACATACATTTATTCAGCTGTTTATCGAACACTGCTGACATTATGGATGGAGTCCTGAGTTTGCATAATAATATATGAACTGAAAATGAAGTCATGGCTTCTTCCATTTATAAATTTTGTCATCCATCAACCGTGTCACCCTGCAAGGATTATCTCATTGTGGGTCAGTGAGATGGGTTGCCTGAGCTCTACATTTCACTGGTAAGCTATATTGCACACAGACAGGCTTAAAACACAGTGCCATTGTATTGTTGGATTATGAATGAAAACAATAACAAATTGCATATTCTCCTTCTCCTTCCGCTCGGTGCCACTGGCTCTTCCACTCTGGATTTAAAGTCCTCATTTCTATTGCAGCTTGTTTGGGAGGGATGATGTGCTCAGCTGACTAATCCTCAACTAGCCCGCCAATAGTCAACATCCAATATTCCACCTGTCATTCAGACCGCAGACTGTATGTGTGTATATGTTTGTGTATGTGTTTGCGTGCATGGATCTGTAAGGAAAATACAACACTCATGTTAATATTTAAAGCACAGTCATTGATGTCAATTTTAAAACATGTCCTTTTGTATTTTACAGGTATGTTTAATTAAAAATTTGGTTTATCAGTATTTAAAGTCAAGATATCTTGAGTGATGTGTGTCAACCCTGCACTGACATATACCCACCAACAGAGGTCAGTACTTTGCAGGAATATGAAAAAAATGACCACATAAATTTGGATTGGTTTGAGTTATTCTACGGGAAAAATACTTATATTTTACATACAACATGAATTTGGGAAAGAAAAAGCATTATGCAGATATTCTTCTCCTAACTTATGAGAGCCTATACATGTGCCTTTTTGCTTTAAATCCTCAACAATCTTTAAATCAGCATGCAGAAATTTGGCTGTGTGGCGAGCACAACCGCTGAACCAAACTGAGCAGAGCTGAGCTCGGCTGAACTGAGACTTTTTTTTTTTTGTCTTTTATGCTGTTAATTGGTTAAAAGCTAATCCCTCACAGAGGACTCATTCGTCAGCTCTGCTGAGAGCTTGGCCAGTGTAAGTAGAGCAGAAATGAATAAACATTTTACACAAGCTTTCAAATCACTCTTTCATTCATGCAGTTTGTTTTGAATAAGCATTAATCACTTGCTGCGTCCCTCACGGAGGTGTTGTTACTCACATGTTTCCTGTGCAGGCTTCTCTTGTGAGAGGAGTTAAGAAATGTTAACCCGGTTTAATGTTTCACAAATTTAAACCCCTGATGTCCTTATGTAATGGTCTCTCGTAACAGTTTATAAGCCAAGGCTCTGGCACATCCGTCTGTTTTTTTTTTTCTTCTGACTTATTTTTGCATTGGAGTGTGTGAACTGTGTATGTTCAGGTTTTATAATAAGAGGGAGGGGACGAAACCAACATTCAGACTACAGGGATTTCAAAAGACTGTATACTACAGTGGAAATTCAAACTAAACTGAGCAGCACTGTCATTCACATCATTGCTGATATGGTGCAAAGTGATACTCTTGATCACAGTGCACTGTTTCTGATTCACAAGCATCCGTTTTGGTCACTGCTGAGTGGTTGAGCCATAATTAAACAGATGCTTAGTTGATTAGATGAGCAGAGTTGGGTGCTGGGTTTTAAATGTTACTTACAGCAGCCTGAGTGGCAAGTGTCAGTCACAGCCTGAGAAGCCCAATTTCACATTAATTGCTTCCTATTGTCCCTGGGCTACTGATGAGGTGCATTCAATTTGTGAGTCTCTCTGGGATTCACTCAGGAAGGAAAGGGAAGCCACCAGTGGCAACTGAATGTAATGACCTTAATGAAAAAACAGTCCAAGGAGCCACCTGCAGAATCTGCCCTTTAGTTCACCAACCCATGACAGTTGTGACTTGAATCTGCATTACATTTTACTGTAAAAATTCTTAATATAAATCTGGATAGACACCGAGGAATACAGTGCATCGTTTCTGTCTTCCTAGACTGTCAGGAGGTTATATAATGCTGGAGACATTTACATTTACATACCGAACATTTTTCCTGCTTAAAGCTGCAACATCGTTCAAACCTGTGAAATGCAACCCTGACGGCTCTGAGCCTTGGTGGTGCTGCTGTTAGCAATCAAACTGTAGACATTAAGGTGCAGCCTTGCAGTTGGGACTCAGGACAAAGCATGAAAGGTGGGGATAGTTAAAATGAAGCTGAAATGGAAATACATCAAACATGTGGTCCAAAGTATTCAAATCCCTCAGTGGAATGTTATAAGCATACATGGTTGCTGGGCATGAAGCTCTCTCCTCGGTATGAGTCATTCTCCTTTCAATTGGACATTCTTTGTGTGTGGTATCTCACACCTCACATGTGCCTGATGCATTCATACCCCCCTCTCAACTTATATCCTTTGGTATATAGGAAGAAATAATTAGGGGGACCTGTTCAAAGCCTTAGAACACCGTGTCACTTTGTTTTTTTCTTTTTCATTCTGTCTCTTAGTAACTCACACATTATATTCCATTCTTTCATTGGACATTAATGTGTATCCAGGATTTATACCAGCACAACCAGCCTTTCACATTAAAACACACTAATCCAGTTGCCTGTTTATTGGTGCCATAATGCTGACATAGGACAGCTTACCAGCTTATTCTTCTGACTGATGGGATGAACCCTTTCAGTTTTGTCATGATCTCTGTCAGCCAATCATTTTGGTTGCTGGTCAGACTTTTAAACTTTTTCTCTCAGCTTCTACCAGCTGATATTTCAGTGTCAAATTGATGTTTCCACCCCTCCACCTCCAGTTTCACATCCCCTGCCTGTGGGTCCTTCCAGTAAAGCTCATCATAGGAGCTAATCTACATCATATCCATCCAGATCTTCAGCCATTGTGATAATCAACCCTTCACCATCACTGCACAGACTCTTATCATATTCTGTCAGTTTTATCTACAATGAGATATGTTAATTAATTACACTTTTAGCTTCTTTTTAAATGAGCTCTTTCCTGGTTGGAATGATAACTGTTTAGTTGGAAGGAGCAGATAGTGATGATGTCAATCTAGGAATCACAGGTTCATGAATATGCACTGCCCATTAGGACTGTCAACCTGGAAGGAGCAGGTTCTTATTTAATCTCCCATGTGTCGCATAATGCAGGGCTGCATTTATCATAGGCCAATTTGGACATCAAAGAAGATGCTTGCATGGATGGTGCTCATTTGTTTGCATATCTAGTGTGTTTGTACGTGTTGTGCTCATACTTGCTGGTTTGATGGCGGCACTAACAGCTAAATGAATGATAATCCTCCGTCCACTGAGAGTTTGCTTGGGTGTGGACTAAGAGCCTCATGTTGAGGCTTCCTTTTGGCGCATTTAGTAGGTCAAAGGCAGATTTTCACAAAGTTGAAACTGGCCTTAACAAACCAAATCAAACAAGCATTTTATTTAACCCCCCCCAAACAACAAAGCTTGACAGGAGGACAGTCCAAAACGCATGTTTGTCGGGTTGTAAATGCAAGGATTAAGAGCAAAGCATTGTGTTGACATTGTAGATGCTGGGGAAAAGGGAAAAAAAATCTGACATGTAGGGAAGAGAGTTTTTGAAATGTTTACTTGTTGACCAAACTAAAGTTCAACATGTTTTGTCATCTGACCACGTTGGTCAGTCACATTCATGTGAGCTTACGTTTCTTAATTCAACAACGTACCTCAGCAGAGGAAAAACTGTTGCTGTAATAACTTTCCAGAGTTTTACACAGATTTTTAAGCAGTTTTCAGGCTTCTAAAAGGCTTCCAGGTTTTTAGATGCTGTACAGTAACACAGCTGAGCTGCTTTTTGGTCTGAATGCCCTGTAAGTGAGTCATGTGACCTTTAAAACTCACATGTGACCTCAACCAATGTCACATGATAGATTTGTGTGACTGACCCTCAGTGCTTCAGACGTCCACCAGCCAGAAGTAATGAAGCCTCTTGGATGAATAGAAAAAAAAACATTTTTATTTGACAACACTTACTTAATGACCTTTAAAGTTATAATCTGATGAGCATTAAAGTTGTAAAATAAGCTTTAAAGAAACAGTAAAAACATCTCAGGCTGATGTAAAATGACAGATATTTATGCTCAAGCAACATGTAAAGGGAATACATCATGTGTTTCTTTCCTGTGTGTTCTGCATTTTCTGCAAAGGAAATGAACTGCCGGGAATAAGTCATGGAGTGAACAACAACAAGGGTGTGGAAGCAGAGATCAAAACACAATAAAACACATCAAAGCTTTAACATAACTTTGCTGCACTCAGTCGACAGAGATGCACCTGATGCTCAACAGCTACTGCACCAAATGCACTCAAAATCTGGTAAAACACACACACACACACACACACACACACACATGCGAGATACTCAAGAAAGGTATGCTGAAATTCACACACACTTAGACGATCCATTCATAACTCCTGAACCCCATGACTACTGTTGCTGTAGCTAACTGTAAACATAATGAAACATTCAGTCATATAGGGAATTATGTCTTACTCAGTTTTTTGTTTGATCCAAACAGAACTCAGCAAAAGGCTGGAAGAAGGAGGAAACTATAATCTTAGCTGTGTCACAAGTACCTTGAAAATGATCTTTTATATTTTTGGCATTTTTGCAAATAAATCAATCCTTTTAAAGGGCTAATGGTGGCTTGGGGAGCAATTAGTGTTCACACTGAGCTTTCCTACCGAAGTGTAAGTCTATTTATTGGAAGAATAAACACATAAATTCTGCTTCTTCATGTCTGGCAGAAATGGAAACACAGCAGGATCAAACCCATCATAAAGAGCTTACTGTTGTGTCCCATTTATTATCAGGCATCAGCTGCTCTATGGGCTGGAGATCTGTCTCATAACTAGATAGTTCAGTTGATTTGATGGGATTATCAAAGGATGTCATAGAGCCAATGTGAGTGTGCAGTGTGCACTCTGTTGATGAATAGTAAGAGATACATCATACTTTTCAGATGTATTAGAAGGAGCTCAAGGGTAAGAATGCACCTGAGAAGAGCAAGTATTCAGAAATGGGATTTCTATGCATACTTAGGAGAGCTAACTACTTTCACCAGCCATTTAAGCCCACATTTCAAAATGAAGACTGTGAACAAAATTACTAATCAGTCTCTTGTACATGGTTATAAAATTACATGCAAATTGTATTGGAAACAAACTGTCCTGCTTTCCAACACAATTAGATCCTAATATCTGCGTCACACTTCCATACACACACATCCGCATGCAGACACGCACACACAGAAAACCTAGATACCGTTCCTCATTCCCACCATCTCATCACTATGGTAGCCCCTCAAAGAGTCGATCTGAAGCTATAACGTGGTATTAAAGCTTCCTAGAGACTTGCCTTAAAGATGGAGTCACACAAACACTAATTTATTCAAAAAACACATTTATTTTTTTCTAAAAATCTGTAATCTTTTTTATGTTACTTTGAATCAGAAACAGGATTGTTTACACAAGTGAATGAACAGATTAAATGCTTCCGCCCTTTCCTGTTAAGAGACTGATGGGGAAAAACCCTACAGCAGACCTTGGACAGATTGAAGGAAGTTCATTTTAGAGCCAGCATGGTAGTTTAATGGAGAAGGCCCCTGTGGAAAAAAGCTCTTCCTGAAGGAAACTTCTTTTGTTATACACATCATGTAAATTTAAAATGAGATAAGGAGGCTCAAGGGAATGATTATGAACTAGCATGAGAAAATCAGCCACAACTGTTTTTCAAAGACATCTGAAAATAAAGCCTAAGACTTGCTTTGATGAGAGTTGTTTGACAGAAATGACATTTTCATCAGCAAAAACTGTCACTCATCACTTTGATTTCATGTATCTGGCAAATCTTACGTCTTATATATATATTTTTAATGTGATTGGATGGGTACTAATTCACAGGGCTGGAAAAAAAACAAAAAATTCCTTTAACCATAATGATTTTAGAAAAAAAAAGCATTTTGTATATATTGTTTTATTGACTCCGTTTCTCTGTCAACAATAGTGAGAAAATCTCCCCATAACATGTAAGCGCACAGACAAAATAAGTCATGGTCAATCAATGTGAAAATAGTCAATAGGTTTAAAGTACAGATATTATTGAGTGATATTTAAGTGAAAATGCCTCACTTAATACAACTCAGACTTAGCAATTTATCATAAATTAGCCTTATGAGTTTGAACCAATAACAGGCAGAAGCTTCATTAATTTATAGTCCTTTATTAACAACGACAGCCTTACCTGTTGTACTTAGAGCCTAGCAGAGCTCAGTGTCTGAATATACTGTCCCTATAAAACTTTGCAGAAAAATGGAAAGTCATAGTGACATCAAATTCTTTTCTTTAGTAAGACTGAGTTCTTAGAGTTATATTTTTAAAGCACAGATAATAAAAAAAAAACTCTGTTCAATTAATAAGATTTTTTAGACTTTCTTATTTCAATTTGCCATTATCTTACTTTCTGTAACTTTTGGGTACCTGTTATGAGTCTCTGGTAGAATTTAGCGTGATCGTCAGACTGAAAAGAAGCAGGGTCTTACTGACATTTCACAGGGGGTCACTGTTGTTGAAAAGCATGTAAGTCCCCCTGAAGAAGAGAGAGAGAGGAAGAAAAAGGACCTCCAGGTTTGAGCTGGAGAGGAGGAAACCATGGGACTCAACCTTTCGGGTCACTACAGGGGACAAAAAAAAAGACTAAACTGACTCTTGTTTCACACACCACCACAAACTGTGAAGATTTACCAAAGCTTGGGCTGGACAGGTGTATGTAAAGCTGATGGAGCTCACCTGGAGTGACAGCTGCTTCTGAGGAGGAAAAACAGCAACCTGGCTTAGCTGGTGACTTATCCAAACAGGCACCCCCACCCCCCACCCCCACTCCAGATTGGAAATAGTGCTCGGATCCTAAGAGGATTAGGACACACTGGATGCAACATGTATGTGGAGATGCATTGAGTTATGAGATAGCTAGTTTAGTCTTAGGATTCAACACAGACTGTGTAGTAGCAGTGTAACCGATCACTGCAGCAAATGTTGTGCTCTTTAAAGCATCTTCACCAAGATGTTTCAATACGATGTCCAGTTAATTTGAACATTTGTGCAACGCTAATATATAAACTGTATCACAGTCACTGGAGAGGTCACAGGCCTCACAGATGCAATGGACAAAAGATTTAAGAGTTAGTAGGTAATGGGGTAAAACACTGTCATCTGTCTAGCTCTCTGCAGTGGGATAACTAGTTTTAGACAGACTAATCTCGTAAACATACACACACACACACGCATGCACGCATGTATATACGAGTGGAGTGTGTAGACAAACAGACACACACTGCCATGCTGATGTAACAAGCAGTTTTTAGTTGTCTTAACAGGAGTGAAGGGATTATTCACTGACACAGTCAAACATACTCAACTGTCTCTCTCTCTGACACGCACACACACATGTATGTGCACTTTAGCACATGCGCACACATACACAGGTCACACTGAGCATCCGTGATTAGACCCAAATGGAGCTCAGCCCTGACTGATAGCATCTGTTTCTAATGCCATCTGTCGCAGACATCAGCCACTGGCTGAGGATGGGCCGACTGCGTCTATAATAAATAAGCCGGAAGCGCTCACGATGAGACTTGCATAACAGAGTTCTAAATGCACAGTTGTTCGTTTTTTGACAAATTAAGTTGCAAAACTATTCAAGGCGTGATCTCGTCAACCTCCAAGCTGGCCCTTAAAACCCAACACCAACACACTGATGGGCCTCCAAGCGTCACTGGCCTTTTCCCACAAGTTGGTTTGACTGGTCACAGGAGGAAAAGCACAGTCGTGACTAATAAAAAGCATGAACAGTGAATTACATTTGACTGCTTCAGTTTTGGAGTTCTGGTGTTGTGCATGCTGACTCATTGTCACACTGTCATGACTTAGTGGCACTCTCGAATAGAACAGAGCCACTGTTAAAAGTTTCCACCTGTACTATTTATGATGAATTAAAATATCTGTGGTGAAAAAAGTCTGGGATGTTCGTGCAAACAGGGGAAAAAAACTCCAACAACCTAAAACTTAATGAAAGATCAACTTGAGGAGTTGTTTGTGTGATAAATTACAATGGTCACTATTTAGGGGATATATAAATTCTCTAAATACAGGGTGCATATTAGTAGCTCTTAGCAAATAGTGACCTGGAGTCTCATTAATAACCATTGCTTACCCACAAAATAATGGCTTTAAAAGGCGTACACCAATGCAGAAGTTTTGATCTAAAAAAACAAACCTAGATTGCACACATCTGTAAATAAACTCTGACTCATGCAACTGGCATTTAAAGGCAGGAGAAATTGGTGTCCCAGGTGGTGAAATGGTAAACTGATGTCAGACTGTAGAAATTAAATATAAGACAGTTAATCTCAGATGGCTAATGTCACTTCATATAAGACATTTTTTGCTATAGATCCGCTTTAAAATAAACTCTAAAACCACATATTGTCAGTGCTTATGCTGGTGAGTCATAACTATACAAGAAACACCAAAAGAAAAAAGCTTACTCAAATCTCAAATAAAAAACTGCTTAATATTTCATCAATGCTATCTCAGCTACTGATTCATAAAGGTAATTTTGCCTGCATTATGCATATGCTGGGTTTTAAAAAACTGGAATATATTCTGGTTTATGGACTTGATATGGATCCTGCATACTGTTTCATAAATGAGACAAGAAGCCTGATTTGACTGGTTTCACTTAAGTCAACTGAAGCATCACCTGACTGCATTTCAGCCTTGATCTGGAGACATTGCCATTTCTTTGTGTAGATAGTTAATTCTGGACTTAAATATTCAATTTTTATTCTAAGATTTACAAAATTCACTGAGCACTGCATGTAGAATGTTTGAATAGCTTTAATAAATGTAACAAAAGGCAAGTCAGTAGGTACTAATTTTAACTGTCATTTGAAAAGCTAGTATTTACCTTTGTTAGCTTCTTCTGTAATAAACTGTAAAGCTGGGGAAAACAGTATAGAGAATCTAGAGATTAATGAGCATATATGTAGAAGGTCTGCAGTGGTTTGCGCTGCATCTAATAAATAAGTCTCCGCTACAAATCCCACGACGACTGTTTCCAATGGTTTCCTTTTCCTGCATAACAGCATTGTGACTCATTCTATATTCTGAGTTACTGTGACAGAATATCTTACATTTAGCAGTGCAGATAATGACTTGCTTTCCTCTTGAGACTTCTGGTTTAAAATTCAAATGATGACCTGAAAGAAACAGAGAATCTGATTTGTTTTAACATACTACTCCTGACACGTGATTCCCTAATAGCAGAGAGCTTGACTGCATGCCTGGTGTTCATTAGAAAAGCCACAGCTCTCAAAGTGTGTGTGGCTACACACTCCGTCTGCACAGGAACATTACTGTGGGACGGCTGCCTCAGAAGTAATCAGCATCGGTGGCCTCAGGGGAACCTGTTGTAACAATGAATCACATACTGTAAATAACGTAGCACACCGAGAATGTTGGTAATCATCATAATAGGAAATGAAACAACTGCTCATGAGTCCAATGGTTGCCCTGTCATGAACGTTTGTAAAAATGTAAATTTATCTGTCCTGAATTTCTTCAAGCATAACCCTCTCTTCAAAAACCCTCATGCATGTACAAAGGTACACACTTTTGACACTTGCAGACTTCACACAGTCAAGACAGGATACAGGATATGAACCTAATCACTGGGGGCTGCCCGACTTATAATGATTAATTTATTAGCAAAGGGTAAATCTTCACCTCTAACTGAGTCATGAAAGTGTGATGGAAAGAAGGAGCGTGACACTGAATATGACATGATGTGTAGAGCAAAGAAGTTTCCTTCACCTATGATGGCAGAGTTAGAGCTGGAAGGAGCTTTGAATAATATTGCAAGTGTTAAATATGATAAATAGTTGCCCTTCATGGCAGCATTATCCAGCTTGTATTAGCTTGTTACTGTATATAGAAGAAAGCATGGCTAGGAAGGCAGGATTTCTACTTATCAGAAGGTCGCTTGTTCGATCCTCGGCTGAGATACTGAACTCAAAGTTGCTCCTGATGAGCTGGTTGGAACTTTGTATTGACACTCCTGTCATTAGTGAACGAATGAATGTGTAAATGAATGGCTGAATGTTGACATGTAGAGTTAAGTGAGTGTGTGCTCAACCGCCTAGAATGGGCTTTATTAATGCAGTCCATTTAGCACATAAAAGGCAAAAGAAAGGTAAGTTATTTCTATTTGTGTCAGACACGGATGTCCCATGTTGTTATTCATTTAATCAAGCAACTTCAAAACAAGGTAAAACAAAAAGTAATAAAATTCTCTGGTTGTTTAATTTGCTCTTAAGAAATGCAAAATAAGCCAAACTATAAGGAAAAAGTTGAGAAACTAAAAATTTTTGAAGAATTTAAACTTTTTGTTGCAATTTTACCTTTAAGTTTCACATTTACATCTTGTTAAATTTCTCCAAGTTAAATGTTTCTTAAAGAGCCTTAGACATACTGCACTCTTAACTGTGTTTTTGAGCTGTAAACTAAATTATATGACTGCACTGTAATGACACATATACATTAGTGCTGATGTTAATGTAGACATTATTACCATATTTATTTATATCTGAATTTTCTAGGTTGAAATTCACTAAAACATAATATACCACTCTGTGAAATTGTGCCATTGTTTGCAAACCCACCAATTTATATGGTACAATTTTGGCATTTGATGCCTGCAGAAGCACTGCTGTGTTTCACTGTGACACAGTCTAACAGCAGCTGCTCACTGTTCATGCTACACTGAGCAGTGATCAGTCCGTCACACTGTTGATAAGCCCCTCAGGCAGTGTCTCTGTACCTCCCGTGCCATGCACTGTAAAGCCAAAACGCCACACCTCGTACAGGGGTTTTTAATTTGCTAATATGACTGCAATGAGATGAAAATGCTCTCA
>JAPZDY010000005.1:8790497-8801446 GCA_029783645.1 Ctenochaetus hawaiiensis
TCTCTGATTGTATGTATATAATTTATAAACTGTTAACTATTTGGACACACAGACTACCACACATCTTGACCAATCACATGCCGCTTTAACAGAAAAAAGAGGAGGAAAAAAAACAAACTGGCTCCCGATCAGGAACCGGCTCCCGTCGTTCACTTCAAAGAGCCGGCTCTAAGAGCCGTATCGTTCGCGACCGACACATCACTAATACTTTGACACTGCATCCTGTTTAGCCCGAATCCTTTTTCTTTCAAATTTTCTTGAAAGAACATACTTTGACACTGCATTCTGTTTAGCCCGAATCCTTTTTCTTTCAAATTTTCTTTCTTGCTGTAGCCTTTTGAGTTGACACCCCCACCGGGTTGCTGGACCAAGGCTACATTTACTTTATTTTACCCACACTGAACCATTATCGATCTAAACACGGCCTCAAACTATATTTCTCCTTTGCTGAAAAAATGAATGTATTATGCTTGAGAACAAGCAGCAATTTGCTGATGATTGTATACACACACTCACACACACACACACACACGAGTCCCTGAGGAGCAGATAAAAAACCCTGGGAGGAAGGCTGCGATGATGTAAGGATAAGTATAAGACAAGCAGGTGAGGGCAGATTTAATGCAATATATTTAAGATAACCTTTGAGACCATAATGAATCAATTATGTAGAACCACAACTACACCATGCTCTGTGTAAGTGTGTAAACCAAAAACTGCCCACACTGCAGCCATTAAACTAATATTGAGATGAATGAATAGACAGAAAGGTTGATCTTTTCTGTTCTCACTAAAGAGATTCCTTCATTATGTCGTTCCACTGTATTACATAGGTTCTTATTCTGTGTGGAAGTCAATATTTAAGTTGTCCAATACTAATTTGTGACTCTGAGTAATCCCAAAAAAGCTTGTCTTTTGTTCTTTTAGTGTTGTTTAAGTTTATGCCAATTTTTATATCTTGACAACACACATGAATGTATGGAATGATTATTAAAAAGAATAGAATATTGGAATATACCTGTATAATTTTATTAACTGCTGAATCCTCAAACTGGTTTCTGGTACATGAGCTGCAGATGCTCATATTTTTCCAAACAGAGCCAGTATTTTATCTCCATTAAAACATCCTGCTTGTAAGGATTTCACACCCTGTTTTCCCAAGATGAATCTGCAGCCATCATCTACTGCCAAGAAGTCCAGCTCATCCTGTCACTGTGCAGATTTTCTTCTTTCCAGAGAGGCAAAGGTTGACGTCCCTTCCAATTTACTGTATGCAATATGTCCAGGGTACATGAAAGGCTAGCGGGAGGGATTATTTCCATCCCATGACTGCCCCATGGGACACATGGGGTCACAGAGCAACACGATTGCTCATCAGCCCTTTCACACAGAATAACAGGCAGTTCAGCTCTTCTTTATTTCAATAACTAACCTAAACTAAGGCTCGTCCAGACCAAAAATAGCCCCTTGACAGAGTCACAGCAAGGATTTGAGCTGGTGTGGGCGTTTTGCTGTGGAACACAGAAAATGCAAACGTTAGTTAAAGGCTTTGAAGGCACATACTACTTTTCTGAAGCAGGAATGTTCATATTTTGAAATTTATTAGGGGAATCAACACCTTTCTTTGAATGCCTGTGAAATCAACAATCAAATAGGCATATTTCTACAAGCAGCATGCTACAAGGTATTCAAATTTGAACATATTTAAATGAGTAGCACAGTGCTCTATTTTTTCATAACTGCACTGTATGTGGTAAGATTGGAGCGACGGCAAACTTTTCAAATGGAAAACCCTGCTTGACAACTGTGGTCTATAATGCAGTGGCCTCCATTAAATGATGGAGGGGTTGTTAAGGGGGATCTTGGCCTGTATACAATCAAGAACTCTATATGTACACAGGAAATTGACAAGGAAATGTAATGAAATGTAACTGTATGTCACACACATTCAAACACCCCTTGACTAGAACTCGGAGACAGGAGTGTCCACATAGATGTATGAAATTTCACTGGCCAAATTTACACCAATTTAAAATTCTGAAATTTTGCCTAATGTGTGAAAAAAATACCTGATGCCCAAATGTTTGCTTTCTTATTTGTGTGGGTTGGATATTTCACATGTAAAGCATCATCATCAGTTCACACTGTGTTGGGCTTCAGCCATCATTTCACAGAAAATCAGTACCACACAGACCAAATTTTCATGTTTTTCCCACCCTAGTTTAAGGGCGAAGGTCATTTATGCATGAAACATGACTCACACTGGTGTCTGTGCCAGGTCCAACTAGATCATTACTTTTTCTGATGTGTCATTTGAGTGTGTTCTGACGGCAATAAGATGTCAAATATCTAGTGATTTAACATAAGTAGAGATAAATGTTTCTATATTCAGAGCAATTTGAAAGCACAATGGCCTGAAAGTGATATTTTTACAAAGTAATGCATCTGGCTGATTCATGCAACTGGAACTGCAGTTCAAGTCATAAAAACCTTGTTTTGGGAGAACAGGTGTTGATTTATGTATGTTTAAAGATGTTTTATGCTTGCAAAAACATGACTGCAATGGTTATTTACTGAAGTGTGGAACAATGCTTGATTTTGATGGTGGTCATAGGTTGTATTTTTTATACATGTAGTTGAAAAACAAGAAAAAAACATAGATAAGGTTTTATTTCCTGGAGAAAACAGATCTGTAAAATCTTTTAAACTACTTCAAAAAACATTTTTTAGTGAAAGTTTATTTTTAAAAATAAAAATTAAAAGATTGGGGGCCATTTTATGTGATATATAAAAGGGCATGATTATAAATGTAAATGTATGCATGTATTTTTTTCTTTTTTCTTGCAAAGCACTTTGTAATTTCTTGCTTTGATACCCATATTATATTTTTATTGTGCATGTCTCTGTGCACTGATGACAACCCCACTGACTTCAGTGAAGAGTGTTAAGATCGTCTGCGACCACCTTGATCTTCCATCCTTGGACTTGATGAAGTGTTGATTGATGTATGTGCAGCAGGAGAAATCTGTCAGTACTGGTAATGTAATTGCCTCCTGAAATTTAGTGGCTACAAGCAACAAAAGCAGCATCCATAGATTTAATAATTCAGTATTTACAGATCCATGTAAAGATCAATAGTTATTAATTTCATTTGAGATGAGGAGAGTGGCTGCCGCTGAGAAACCTGCCATACGTTTGTTTTTTTTCTTCAAGCCAAACTGCGTCTCAATGACAGCAGCAGACAAGAAAACTGTAAATCTGTTCACTCGAGGCTGAAAGGATTTGTGTCATTATTGACAGGTGGGAATGATGAAATCCCCCGGAATGCACATTTTGATTTCTGGGCTGAACATTAGTCCATTTATGAATTTTGAGACAGTGCTAATTCTCTTCAGAGTCACTGAATTAATAACAAATTCTCTTTTCAGTGTGGCTGTCATCCTTTTCATAGAACCTTGTCATTAAAACTATACTTTACTTTACTTATCTATTATAGTTAAAATGTTGTAGAGAGATGCCTGGAAGGGACCATAAATTAACATCCCCGTATCAGCATGTCTATTCTGAGCTCTCGTGCTCTTTTCTGTGTTTGCAGAAAATGGATTAAAGGTCCTCCTGGTTCTGCTTCCTCGATCTGCATTGCTTCATATTGCCCCCCCCCCTCCACCAGTTTCATGCATCCCTGAATATTCATTCAACCTTTTAACACCTATAAGATGAATAAAGAAATAATAAATGCATGATATCATATCAAATGTCACATGATTTATAATTTTAAATGTCGGAACAACTTTCAAAATAACAGCCATTTTGTTGTGTTAGAAATTAAAAGAAAATTGCGACCAATTTAAAAGATTGGGCATAAAATAAAAGAAGAGATGCTGAGTGAAATGTCCCATAATATCGCTGACAGTATGTGTTTGAAAATCATGAAAAATCTGCACTTATATATGACATGTTACCTTTTAGAAGATTCATGATTATATTTTTTTGTTTTTTGTTTTATCTTTCTAGATTTTTTTGCAAAAATGACTGACAAAAACATGATGCACCTGATGTTACACAGTCATCTGCAGAAGTTGTTGACATAGCCAGCAGCAACCTAACAGTTATGGAAAAAATAGCAGAATTTTCCTCCAGCTGAGATTAAAACCCTTTAGTCTGTTCTGGACATTTAAACAAACAATCTCAGAAAACTAACTTTTGTTTAAAGTTGACCTGAGGTAAAAATATGTGTTTTCTTGTTGAAAATGTGTTAATGTATCTGCTGTCCTCTGCTCTTAATACTGTGCGTCAGCACTGAATCTTTTGGTTGCACAAGCTGCTGGCCTGCTTTCACCTATGTGTTAGCACTGGAATGCTCCTGTCACGGTTTGTGTATGTTTTTATATCCATTAAAGCCAAGTGGTTTTTTTTTGTGTGTGCATGATATAGTGCATGATATAGATTTATTTATGTTTAATGGGCTGCTGGTGTTCTGAGAGGCTATACAGGAGCCATGTAAAGAGAGTGGCCATAAGCTAACATTAAGTTTGCTTTTTATTCCATTAAGACCACTCACAGCAGAACTACCAAGTAAGCAGGAGCATGAGTCACTGGCAACGCCTCTGCACTTTATCTTCTTGAGTTTCTGCATGGCCTTGTACTGTTCTTGTCCTTTAGGTGCTCACAGCAGCTGAAACAGACTCATGATTTGCTGAACTCGTGTTCCCACTTACATGATCATGAACTAGTTTCAAACTAATACAATTTCACATAGAAAAAAACATTTACAATTAAAGCTGAATATCAAGAAGCACATGAGATTTGATATGATCTGACACAGAGACTTTATTAGAATTAAATAACATTACACAAAGAAGCAAAAAGCAAAAAATAGCTACTACCAGCTGGATGGATACCCAGTTGTACATACACATTAATAACTGTATGTGTGTATGTGTGTGCATGTGTGCTTGTTTGAGAAAGAGAAAGAGAGAGATAGACAGACACAGAAAAAGACAGGAAAAAACAAATGTGCATCTGCCAGACATGAGGATCACCAACTCAGTTAACCAAAGCAGTTAGCTTATAATCTCAAACATCACATATAACAAATGGCAAAAAATCTGCCTCTACTTTATGATCCTGGCTGCTTCTCTGACATGGATACATACAGCACACACTCACCTTCCATAGTAAGAATATACAAATGCTATCCAGATGATCCTCCTGAAGAGAGATAGCACATCTCTCCTGTCTGCCAAGTCAGAAACAACGAATAGCGGCTGTAATGACAATCATAATAGCAATGAATCTGCGCTGTCTTAAGGGAGGTAGACCCGTTGAACCTCCTCCATCTCGAGCACAAACCAGATCGGAAAACTACACATTCCAAAGCACGAGTAAACACCTAAGGCCTAATAGCGTCATAGCAGCACAAACATACTTGTCAAGATAACGGCGCAGACAGCAGCCAAGAATACCACATTAACTATTTTCCACAGATTGTTTTCTCAAAGTTGTCACTGTTTCAGAAAAGGACAGTGGTCCCAGTGAGCTCTGCTCTGTTACCATCTCACCACAGGCAGCTGCTGATGTCAAGCCCACCCTGAACATATCAGGACCCCGGATTTGTCACCACCATGTTGCTTTTCATGGATGGAGGCTTGCTTTCTTCTCTTGTTTTGCCTCAGACAACAGTGACTTCTGTACACACAACAAACGCATGACAGACACATACATGTGCACACAAACATACATGTACTGTACACACATAAACACACTTAAGGCATTGGTGGCCTGGCAACTGTGACTGTTGGAGTAGATCTTAATGTGCCCTCATATGCTTCTCTAACCCTTCATCCCTGTTCATCCCCCATGAGCCTCCAGCTTGTTGAGCTGCTGAGAAACACGGCACATTTATACATCACTGAAACACAAGATCAGCTCTTTCCTTTCCTTCAGAACATCACCAAGCAAAAATACAAGAGTAGATTACATTTCATATCATTAACACAAGATTTCAGTACAAATCGGAATGCTATGTGTATTAATGTGGATGCTTTAGAACAATGGCGGAGCTGATGCAGTTTATATTTGCATGCTACTAAGAAGGCTTGTGTTTCCTCATTTTGTTGCTGACATTTACAGAAAGATGGCTGCACTAATCCAGAATCCGCCCCAGAGACAATAAACATCAACACTAATGAAACAACACCCAGAGGTTTACAATAACTCTCAGACGAAGCTGTCATTAATCCTCCTCAGTATGTTCTGCAATATTATTAGTTGACCATAAGTAAATAAATAAATAAATAAAGTTCTATTTTTGTTGTATAACTTATCTGTGCCAGGAATAAGATTTTAATTGGATAAGTAAATGTGTACAGTAATGACTGGATTAACAACTAGGCAAAGCTGGCAACACCTCCGTGGCCCCTAATTTGCTATGTTCCTGATTAATTGCTTTTTTTTTTTTTTTAATTTGAATTACCATATCAAGGTCCTGCTTTATTAGCTATTGTGGCTAATTTGAGGAGAATGTGTTTAATATCTGATGAATCGCTTTCTTATTTTGGTTTCTGTGAGGCTAACATGATGCAAATTTTTGTTAATAGTTATTTTTAATTAAACAACCATAATCAAAGCACTTCTGTAATTATTTGATTTAAACACTACACTTTTTGCTCTGGAGTTAAGTGTAACTTCAGGACACATTACATGGCAGGTGAAGAGTGAGATGAAGTTGGTGCCAAACATCCAATTCTTTGCTCTGAATCTTTGAGACTCTTCTCTCAGGAAGAGCAACAGCATCAATCATTTCGGCAAGTGCCCCAAGACATCATATGTCTTGTTTCAAGTGACAGAGCTGTCACTAGCTGGAGTAATTTTGACTGGAGCAAAGGAGAAAGTCTGGTGATATAAAATGATTTAACTTGCATATGAATGTTGTGACAAATGGATGAGTCAAGAGAACATCAAACTTAAGTGCAGGACACTAATTTCACATTTCAAATCAACAGTGGGGTTGTTGTATTTATGTGTGAAAAGCATCAGATCAGATTCTATTTGTTGTCTTAGAGGTAATATGCCATTATTTTCATCATTTAATGTGGCATACTTGACACAAAGGATTAGAGTTGTATCTCCATAGCAAAAATAATAATAGATCTCCTTCTTTGTAAGCAACTTAATAATCAAATATCCTATTCCTACTTTGCAAGCTGGAAGTAATTGATTTGTAACCCTCCAAATACCAACAATGCAAATGTCATAAAATGCCATTTGGCTTTTTCTTAATTTCTTGCCACTGCTGAGCAGATTTGTCACAAACGCACCTGTGCAGCCCCGCAGGCAGATGCGCTCCTCAAACACCAGCTTTGCTCACATCAAACAGTAATGACCCTGCCTTAACTGCCAACTCCTGCACCCCTGAGACTCCCTCTGCTACACCTGTTGATGGTGTCCTTATCATTCACTAGCAGCACTTCCCCTGAGCACAGCTGCACTATATGTCAGTGACACTTTTTAAAGAATATACGAGCATTTATTGTAACAAATGACTGTGCTTTTATTTGGATGAGTGGGCTCTGCTTGTGAGGGTGCTCTGCAGTCTGTTGCTGTGGGAGTTTCAGCTGAGGATCCAATAAAAAAAAACCCTAGAACCCAATAGATTGATATAAGGGGATGAATATCACTGAAGATAAAAGATGCCATTGTCATGCAGGGTAGTAGGAGCTATAACAGATGGAGACCAAGGTGGTGGAGGGAGGAAATCAATCAACACAACCAGTAGAAGCTTTCTGTGTGCAGAGGTAAGAGCAGTTGAACCAGCAGCAGGGGCACAATAATCACCAGAATAAGTGAGGAATTGTCACTTAGTAAAGGTCACCTCAGTGTTCTGACTGATTTATTACTTGTGTGAATGTGAAAAGAGGCCTTGATTGTAATCAGTCAACAACCTGCGTAATTTGTAGTAGAGGCACTTTTGCTCTCTTACAAATTATTTATATTTACACACCATAGAGTTAATTATAACAGCAGACACTTAACTCACTATTTCTGTACCCTTTTAACGTTTGTACCTACAATGGACCTCGTTTGCATGGAAAACTGTAGTTCAGTCTATTGTTTATATAAAACATAAGATGAATAGAGATTAGTATTGAAGCCAAAATAGTGGTCAATAATGACTGAAAAACCACTGAGCCACTATTCAACAACCACCCCTGGAAAAAAACATGATATTAGGTAGCATCAAGGGAAACTGTATATTTTAGGACAAGGCAATAGTCAAATTAAATATTCAACTTTCTAAAAGAAGTTAAGGAAGTAGTTAAAGAAGTAGTTGAAGGACTACTTAAAGGTTCGAAAACCATGACTCATCCCTTTTGAACATATTCTGCCTTTGATTACAACACATCATAAGTTATTACTCTCCTACGTGATTCTGCGGAAAGCATTTCACCGTTACATTATCTAATTAAAGGTTTCATGTATTTGGAGCTTGATCACCAGTGTAACGTTATTAGACAAAGGATTAAAGGGGACATTTACAGTACCAATTTAATACTTCTGTTCACATTGACATTTATCTTTAGATAAATGACAGCTGCTAATTAAAGCATGACATTCTGCACATATCAGATATTTTTATACTGAGCTTAAGCTGTATTTAAATTTTACTTCCAGTAAAACTATTCACTAACAAAAGGAACTTTTTTATTGGCATTTGTCTATAACTGGTTGTTAGCAGAGGCATAATGACAAGTCAAAGCACCAGCCTTAAATTCAAACAGCAGCACTTCTGCTTGCTCTTTGCTGCAGGAAAAGTTTGTGTACAGTTAGAAATGTTTGCATATCCCTTTAATGTCAGGATTATTATATCATATGGGTGTTTTATTTTGAGAACAGGGAGAACTGTCTATTTTAATCTCACTTTGGATTCATTGTATGTGCACAGTGCATATTTAAGATAAGATTTTATTGGTGTGTCGACAAGATTACCATATGCTATATTTTCCCAAACACCAAGGTTTCAGCTGATACAATTCTCATTGTAGTTTATTCTCCTGCTGTAATTGGTCACTGTGATTTATTTTTTGTAAACAAAGGAAGAGGCGCCACAATAAACAACAAAAGCTGCAGGCCAAAAAATATTCCAAAAACTGCTCACAAAGGCAGGCCATACATCAGTTAGCTGTGAGAGTGACAGGGCCGAGCACCTCGGTGCACGCAGTGAAATATGCTCATCCCTTCAGCCTGGCAGGGTTGAGCTTGTAATACAATTAGTGTGAGGTGAGCAGGGGAGCCAATCAGGTGCGGCAGGCGGGGGTCTGAAAAACAGACACTGCGGAGAACCCGACCGCATTTTTGTAGCCTGCAGGTGAGCTTAACAGGAACTGCAAGACACTGGACACCAAACTTACACTGTAGTTACTTGATCCCCTGGTTACCTTCTCTAAAACAAAGCGTAAGGCTGCTGTGAGCTTTCATACTGTCATACAGTACATATATAGTAACAAATATAACACACAAGCAACATCAACTGTTTACAAGCTATTGTACAACAGCAACAACATGTGGCCCCTTGTTTTAGCCTAAACTCATGGACAGTGTTCTTATGAGTGAAATGTTTTGCTGGATATGTCAGAGTCATATTTTGCTAAGTGCTACACACATAACACAAAAACTAAAAATCACAGTAGTTTGAGTCACTGAAATGCAACAAATTTACATTATATCCAAAAGTCAGCCATTTTAGACTGTAGCAAAGCACGTAAATTATTTGGCTTAAAACTGCAGTTAAATACTGTATTCTTGACAAACACTGAACTTGCTCTTGTCCTGCTTTCTGTGATTAGTAAGCATTTACTCTTAAGGTGACCAGTTTAACAATGCTAAACTTGATTTAAATATGACTCAGAAAAGGGTGCAAATAGACTTCGGAGCTGTGATGGGCTGTCTGTTCACTGTGCAAGTCTAAACTACAATCCACTGATAATGTATCAGGAACTTTCATCACAGCATTTTATTAGTATTTCAAAATAGTGTCACTTATTTTGTCATCTCAAGTGCTATATGGCCTAATTTCAGTAAAATAAACAGTACAAATGTGCTTAAAAAGTGTCTGATATGTGAAATGATAATCTCACCTGATATATAAGATCAGAATATATTCATTTTAACACTCATTATGTTTCTCTGTCAAAACTAAATTTACTCTCAGTTTGTTTGTTAAAGTCTATTAGAGTTTTTGTCCTTAGTATATCTACAGTTATGTACTGTCAGTACTTTTGTTGTACTCAGGGGAGTTTTTCTCATATGGTATCAGGAGCACAACACTCTATGGTTATGGCTAAATAGTCCCACTTTCATGTCCATGTTCACTCCAGAAAGCGTTTGGTACTTATCAGCCAGGTTTGTTCTCCACTCAAACTAAAGTCCATAAACAAAAGCAAGTGTCAAAGTACCCTTATCACGCTTGCTTATATTTTCTCCTACAAGGACAGACATTGCAGCGTACACAGAAAACTCCATCTCTACACACTTGAAAACACAAAGGTTGCTACCATCACAGTTTACAACCACAACACAAGGCATCACTACTGACCATCTAAGCTGTTAACACCACTGAGGTGTTTGTCTGCAAACTGTGGAGCCATGAAGAGCTGACATCCCACTCATTTGTCAACTGGAAACTCAAGCTGTGCATGTTTTTTTTTTTCTTTCTTTTTTTTACTTTTCCAAATCTCTCAGGATACTGTGTGTCTGTGAATGTGGTGATGTTAGAGGCAAATCAACAGTAGACAGATACAACATAATATTTAAAACCAGGCACTTAGTCCACAAGGCAACTACATCACCACAAAAACATAAACAACTGCAATATAATATAAAACAATTAAAAAAATTACATAGCAAATGGTCTTCCTATTTTAATAGCTACATAATGACTGCTAAGTTAT
>JAPZDY010000005.1:8827211-8856053 GCA_029783645.1 Ctenochaetus hawaiiensis
AGGAAAAGAACAGCTGATGACTAAGTGGACCATAAATAGTTGTTCTCACATGAGTTTATCCTAACTTAGAATGAGTCTCTCCGCGGGGTGAATATCCAAATCCAGTTATTTATAGTCATGTTACATTCTTGCTGTAGACATCAGCACAGTAATAGATTAACTTCTATGGTTTGCAAATTGGTTCTGCTTGGCTTTGGTTCAGTTTTTGTCACCTTTGTCCTGTCTCAAGGATAGTGGTATCACAATACGCCTTTTATAACCACAAGACTCTCCTATCATTACTGGCCACATCAACCGTAAAACCTGGAAAACTAAACTAGACCTCAGTTTGTGGACCTTGTTCTCTAAATAAATGTTCATTTGGTCCGCTCAATACTGGACTGATCTTACTATTTTACCATATAGAATATATATTTTGCAAGAGATGCAAAGAGGCAGTAAAGTAAAAGTTTAACCTATGATGACATTAATTTGCGAATCTTGGAGCTGCCTCCTAGAAAATAAGTTTAAGAGTAATTTAACAAACTCACTGAACTCTTAAAATGTTTATTGTGTCAGCAGGTTTTTAACTAGCTGTGATTTTGACATTAGAATAACATCTCATTGCCAGGAACCAATGTATATTCTGCAAATGTCACATGTTGAAAAATTGCATTTCTTTTTGTCTCCAGGTCAAAAACTGACATTCCCTTAGTTTGGGTTAGGTTTAGGTTTAAAAAAACTGCTCGCTTAAGGTTAGCAGAACATAGTGTTTTGTATAAAAACATATGGTTCTGCTGCCTGAAGCACAGCTCTTTAAAGTCATCATCACCTGTTGTCTCCTTGTTGTTTGGGTTTGGAAAAACAGCTGGGAAATCTACCAACATATCCCTGACAAAACATCTGTCAGCAGCCCCGATGTGGTCTCAAACACTGGTCCGTTGGGCAGCATTGTTACGCAAACACCATCCCTTCCAACCTCCTGATGATAGAAGTTAGCTCATAAAGTCCAAAATATCATCAGAACTGTGTTATATTGATATGTAATGTAAATATGCAGAGGTTACATCTAAAATGTAGTGACATGTCAGTGCACAAACATTAACTGTAAGCATGTTTTGTGAGGACCAGGCTAAAAATATAGACATGTGTCATTGTCTTCTAAAGACAGACTGCCATTGTTAGTTCATCTCTCCAAAATTTATTCTAGTGAGCTTTTATGAGTTTTAATGTTTTTGTTTGTTTTTTTTTTGCTGTGGTGGCTGATGAGTAGCTTTTTACTTGATTTTTATTTTTTTTTTCCTTTGCTGCAAATATTGTATATTTCCTCCAGGGAAAAGTAAAGATCTAATTTAAGTTAATTGAAACATCAAGTACAACATGGTGCAATTCAGCAGAGCAACAAACCGTCCTCAGTGATCATAAAACACTAAACACTATCACCAAAACAGCAAAACTCTGACACTAGAACATTATAATCTTTATGAAGGGAGGATTCCTCAACAGACTCTTTTATTAGATTGCATCAGCTTAAGCTAAGCATACCTGATAAAATGGCAAATCATGTCTGCAGATGTTAATATACAACACACAAGTTTTAATATATTTCCAATTTTTTAAAAAAAAAAACATTGTGTAATAAATGAAGCTGTTTATAACTTGCTAGTAAATTCACTGTAAACCAATGTTTAATTTCAGGTCAAGAAAATATGCTTGTTGCACCAAAAACACCTCACATTATACTATTACCTGTGTTGCTTTAAGTAATGCAATACCAGCAAGAAATGCAATACATTTAACAGTGCATTCTCAGATTTGTTTCACAAATCCAGATTAATTAGATTTATAGCTGTAACATTTGGTATGCACATGATGCATTTCTCTTGCACTACATACAATGATATAATATTTCCTGACGTTGCTGATTTCCACCTGCGTCATGCACCTTTGACCCCCAAACTGTCCTCTCTTAGCACAGATTGCACTGGGCCGTCGCCTCTAAGGACATTCCTGACACAAGACACTGTTAAATAACTCAGCCTTTAGGCTCACCTTTGTCCCGTCAAAGTCCCTGCAGGGAGGAGGGAGGAGGGACGAGGAGGAGGAGGACAGGTTAAAGATACAACAGCTAAGCAGAGACAGGTGAGCTCCTCCTTTGGACCGGGACACTGAACAGGAACAAGCTGGTGAGTTTATTTTAAAACATTTTACCATGCATTATATAGTTTAAGCGAGATTTAAGATCATACATCAAAAATGTATTTAACATCAGAGAACAAACAATTTATAAATAGACCAGTTTTGCATTGATAAATTTATTCAAAAAAATTGAGGGTGATATATGTAAAACTATTGAAAGGACGCCCACGTTTTTCTCATTAAATTGTCTTGGGATTAAATACTGCATTTAGAGATAAATTGGTTTCAGTTTGCTGTTGGGCCAGTAGTTAGAAAATCTACTGTATTCAGTGTGTGCATAAATTTAAGCAATCTCAAGGAGTGAGTGAAAGCTGAAATCAAGGGATTAGCGTAATTATGTCATGCACACTTCCCATGAAGGTGCTCTTGTGTATTGTGTTGGTTTTTAAATTCGTATACACAGCAGCCAGGTCACGTCTCAACACACACACAGCCTGTACATCTTACTCATGTGGAATAAACAAGCTTAAATAAGAAATTCATGTGAGGACAAAAAGGGTTTAAACAATAGTTGTCAACACAGTCAGCTGTTCCTACAGTTAACCATTAACTGCCACTGGAGCAGTGACATAGAAGATTAACTTTTCACTGAGGTTATCAGCACTTTTATGGCTGCTTTGGGTCCAGGGTTATCAGTTATTAAAATGATAAAGGCTGACAGTTATGACAGGGAAAAAAGAGAAAACAGAAGAGAGATTTTGTAAGGTTATACATGAATCCAATAACTGCAGCTACTTCTTCAATGATAGGTTACATTAACTAATCAAAGAATAATCAAAGAACTAAACAAACCACTTACTGTTTGTCTGTCTCTTTATTTCCCTGCAACGGCACAGCTTTAAAGCATGAGCGTGTCGTAGTCTGTTTGAATGATTTAGGAGAATTTCTGAATTGATTCTGCAATTAATGTAAACTAATTTGGTTATGTCTAAAGATAAATTAAACTAGACATCATATTCTACAGACTTAATTAAACAAAGCCTCAGGTTTACATTTCATAAAGAACTCAACTAACTGTGATTCTGTGTATACGCTTTCCTCCTCCTCAATGTCAGGACATGGCTAGTTTCAAGCCCAAGGTGATTTCTCTGACCAAGAGGTCGGGTCATACATTTGGCTTCTACCTGAGAGTGGAACATGGCGAGGACGGTCACCTGATCCGCTGCCTGGAAATGGGAGGTCCGGCTGAGCTGGCTGGCATGAAAGATGGAGACCGGGTTGTGCGGGTTAATGGAACATTTGTTGATGGGATGCCCCATTCAGAGGTAATGAGGAATTACTGCAGTGCATTATCTGAATCAATAAAACGAGTAACTGATGGACTGATATGCATCCTTGGAAATGACTAAATGCACTGTAATAAAAGGTTATCTGGGTTGTCAAAAATACAACACAATACATCAATCCATAAATATTGTTAAATAATCAGTTAAATGGAGTTTCATAAGAACTATAATGCTAAACAGTTTTCTTGTGACCTCCAATCTGCAGGTGAAAAAGAGAGAGCTTTTTTTTCTTTCAAAATCAGTAGATTAAAATAAACGACTACAATAAAATAACATTTTCAGGTCTTGGCAAAGGTTTTAATGTTTATCTATTCCATAATTTTTTCAGACCTAATTTCAAGTTTCTCCTTGTACTACATATGATAATAATGTGAACATATTCATTTTATTAAGTAACAAAGTAAGCTAACAAAAACTCCTTTTTGGTTTTACATTGTAAGAAGACATCACTGTACATCTAAAGCATGTTAATTCAAAGGTAATTCTTCATGAAGACAAGAGACATACTTGAAGATGATGATGCTATAAAAATAACATAGTGTTGAAGTTATCAAAGTTAACTATGATGGCAATAGCTTGTTATTAAAAGAGTGGAGAGGAAGTTGAATTAAGGAGTTAAAATATAAGATTAAGTGGTGAAATACAGAGTTAAGGGTAAAACCATTTATCAACTAGCCTAATTGCTAGTAAAGAAGTGGGCCTATAACCATTGATCTTTTAACTCTCTGTTTTAGTTATTCAACAACCCCTATTATATATTGATGTAGTTTATCATGTATTCTGTCATTTAATGTCATGTCATAATATGTCATGTCATTTTATATTACGTTATAATTATGGTTAATTACTGTTTTTTCTACATTTTATCAGTTTTAGGAGTTCACAGACTGTTGGCGTGATACTGTTATAGACATTTTTCTGAAAACTCTTCTGACTTGTATTTTTGTCCCCCTCACACAGGTGGTGGAGCTTGTGAGAAACAGTGGATCATCAGTAACGTTCCACGTCCTGGATGAAGCTTCCTACAAGCGAGCTAAAGCACAAGGAGTGAACCTGTACTTCTCTCAGGGAACGGAAGTCAAACATGTTCCCAAACCCAAACTCTGCCACATGATTAAAAGTGGCTCAGCTTTTGGGTTTTCTATTCGCTCAGTCAAAGGTGAGCAAAACAGGCAGGTAGCTACAATTTATGGAAACAAAAAGAATATTTAAAAGGCACAAATTACAACATACTAATAGAGCTGCTTTATTTATCTACCTGTTCTGAATCTGACTCTAAGACAAAAAAAATTAGATGATACTACAGTTTTTAACTTTGCATTTAAAGAATTAATTTCTTTTTTTTTACTCTCTGATAAGGTGCTCTAAGGTGTGCAGGTTGTAACTTATGTCTTTATAAAAGGCTGAAAGACATTTAGCAAGTCAGTGTTCAAAACAACTTCTGCTTTTGCTAAATTAAAATTAAAATCTTACATTATTTAGTGATGTCCTCCTCCAAAATGATTTGTGTTTGTTTTACGACATTTAAGTCGTAAACTTTGCTGACCTTCACTGGTTTAACTTTAACCTTGCTGCAGTGATGCACAGGTGTACTCCAGGACCTTGTTACATCACCAGTAGGTGTGGTTACAGGTGCAAAAGAGCAATTTTACTGATTCCACCCAACCACAACACACCTGAGAAATAGCCTTGACACTTTGTACCAAAGAGGAAACGCAGTTTTAGAGTTTGCTCTTTACACCAACTTACTAACACTTAACGACAACAGACTTGGTAGATCATTGTAACAATTATTTACTAATGATTTATTAGTATTCACATGTAAGCACACTGTTTATTAAAAAAGTGATCAAACCCAACAATAATATTAAATCCAGTCTACAGATGTAACTGTCATTTCTTAAAAGAGGATTCCTCTAAATAACTATTGTACTTAGGGCAATGTTGGACTCATAATAGAAACATAGTTTTATTTAGTAAGTATGAAAGTCATCTCAGTAGAAGAGATATAGCTTTTTTGGTCCACACATTCTTACTTATC
This sequence comes from Ctenochaetus hawaiiensis, assembly GCA_029783645.1. Lineage (NCBI taxonomy): Eukaryota > Metazoa > Chordata > Actinopteri > Acanthuriformes > Acanthuridae > Ctenochaetus > Ctenochaetus hawaiiensis. The sequence goes on from JAPZDY010000005.1 coordinate 8,832,717, forward strand.
AAAGCCTTGTGCCTTCATCACCCAGAATGCAATTTAACCACCAAAAGCTAGATAAGCAGGAGAGGCAGAAAGAGATGTTATAAGAGTATAAGAGGTTAGGAGACTAACCTCTTAAAGCATTTTTGATAGTAAAGTCTGTAACTGTTTTGTTACATGTATGCTTAGCAGAAGTCTAATTTATGGGAAAAGGGCATTTTAAAGCTGTTCTTTTTTGTTGTAAAGTTCAAACTTTTAAAAGTGTCAGATCTGACTGCTGATTCTATATATGCAGTTATTTATGTCCTAATTATAAAATGAAAAAGAAGTTATGGCTCTATCCCTTTTTAATTAGATAAAGGTCTGGTCTTGCTGGCCAGAAACAATTGGCAGATGGCAGCTGAGTGGCAGAACTCAGTCGAAGCTACAAGCACAACCTGTCAACCCAATATGTCTTAATAGTAAACCATAATAAACCTAAATCTAAATAATAGTGCTATTATTTGTGACATGCTGGAAAACAAACCGTCTCAGTAATATGCCCTGAAATATTTCTGATGTTTTAGTATTTTTATTTCTGTCTCTAGGCCAGGAGGGTTTGTTCATGACAGAGGTGGTTCCAGGAAGTGAGGCTTTCAAGGCAGGAGTCAGGAACAACGACCGTCTGCTGGAGGTCAATGGGGACAACATTGAAAAGTTGACGCATGAGCAAGTCGTAGACAAGATCAAGCAGATTGGTAGCAACCTCATATTCCTGCTGGCCGATGAAGAAACTGAAAAGTACTACAAGAGCAAGCGTGTTAAGGTCGGAGGATGGTTGGCCACAACTGAATATCTTCCACACAAGCCACGCATCATCAACATGAGCAAAGGATCTGATGGCTATGGCTTCCTGCTCAAGGAGGTGCCCCAGCTAACAGGCAAGGCCATAATGCAAATTTTTATTTCACAAATAACTGGTAATTTTAATAAAGATGAAATTCCAGAGGGGAGTCTGTCTCTTATAAGTGTGCTTCATAACTACAGGCCACTTCATCAAGGACATAGACAGAGGCAGCCCAGCAGAAAGAGCAGGTATAAAGGAAATGGACAGGCTGGTGGCTGTTGATGGCAAGGTGGTGGATGACTTCAGCCATGAGCAGGTGGTGGACATGATCAAGCGTAGTGGCACCGACTGCTGCCTCTTGGTGGTGGACAAACAGGCGGACCAAATATATAAGCTGGTGAGTGGGGGTGCCAATCTGAAACTCTTTCACAGACTCCAGACAATCTATATGATGTAACCACTGTGTATCTCACAGGGCAAAGTGTCTCCTATGCTTTTCTGGGAGGAGATGAAGGATTCCAACTCACCCCCCAGTTACACAGAGGCAGTCAGTTCATCTGTCCCTGTCCAATCATCCCCACCCGTCCAAAGGAGGAGGGACGGGCTCAAGCCTAAACTGTGCAAGATGGAGAGGACCTCATCTGGCTTTGGCTTTCACCTAAACGGCATCCAGGGAGTGTGTGGGCAGTACATCAAGGAGGTAAGAGTTGCACCCATGTCCATTATTAAATCATTACTATTTAAAATCAACATAGTAAGACACACTCTGTTTCAGGTGGTGAAGGGTGGAGCGGCTGACAGGGCAGGTCTAGAGGATGACGACTTTGTGGTCGAGGTGAACGGAATAAATGTTGAGCAAAAACACCATGAGGATGTTGTGGAAATGATCCGCAGCAGTGGTAACTACCTGGAGATGCTGGTGGTTGAGAAGAGTGTCTATGATCAACTCAAAGCAAGAGAAATCCCCATAACTCGCCATCTCCTGGAGGAAACATCTTACGTTCAGGTCCACTCTACGCACATCGTTGAGACCAGCGTGGAGGAGAGATATGAGGATGAGGCCAGATCTGAATCCCCTACTGGATCATCAAGGTCGAGGGTGAGTGGCAGTTTTTTAAATTTTCACAGGTATATTTAAGATAGTGGTACAGCTAGCAATGTAGCGGCATGGTTATGGAAGTGTTGGTTTGTCAGTTTAGACTGAAATTTCTAAAGCACCATTAGATGGACTGCAGTGACATTTTGGATGGTACTTCATGGTTGGTGAAGAGATGGATGGGGGGTGACGGGAGGCTTCTGAGATTGACTGCAGTATCATTAGTTGCTTTGCAGCATGACAACAAATCACGACAGAGAAGAGGCTTCTGACAGAGATTTCAGCATAGAAGACTGTAACTTCATCTGACTGCATGTGTGCAAATCAAATAACAAACTGAAACATGAAAATCAATAACTTCTTTTCACTTTTGTATTGAAACTTGTCGACTGATGGTGTTTTTGATTATGTTAATGCTGGTTTGGTTATTTTGAGAACATTTACCTCTAACAGCAGCATAATGAAAGGTCTCTCAGGACTCTCAGTCAATGGGTACAAAGCTACCCTTGCAGGTGCTTGGGGGGTTTCTCAACTCTAAAAACAGTGAGCTCTTTCCCCAGCCAGTATTCAAAATTTACACAGTTAAATTACCACCCTTACAGTGAATTTAGTGAGAAAATAGCACATGGCAATTGTTAAAAAAAACTCATGATGTGGGCCTAACCGTTCCAGCACTTTGCGTCATGGGAGATATTATCTCTGTTTTCTTATACGCTGCTGTGATTGGTCGTTTCGCTGTAAGGACATTGATATCAGAACAGCGACCACAGCGGCACACAAGACTATCCTGATAATGTTTTAAAGTTTTTGTTCGTTTACAATTTCTTGGTTGATATGTAGACTCATCAAAGGTTAATTTATTTTTGTGCCAACTTAGTTGATGTTTTTTCAGTTACAAGTACCATTATTCAGTGTCCTCGGTTTTGGAAATTGTAGTTTTGATAAAAAACAACATTTTCTACCAAGTTATTACTTATGTAAATAATTAAACTAATGAAACAAATACAAGGCCAGCATTAGCCTAAGCTTGAGCTTATGTACAGTCTCACAGAGCCACTGGCTGTACACTCTTGGTTTGTTTATAGGTGGCCATGAACTTGCTGCATCCTCACTAAGGGCTAAATTCGCTGCACATATCATGTGATTTTCTTTTCATTTTTTAACTGAAAGCTGATTTCTGTTTATTACTTAAAATAACTGATTTTATTTTTCTCTGTTCTAGAGCTCATCATCTTCATCTTACGGCAGTATCGATTTGAGATTCTAAGAAGACGCCAAAAGGACCTGCTGTTCTGATTCGACCTCTGTCAATCTAAACTTGATCCAACCTTCTTTAACAGTAAATGGCTTCACACATCCAATTAATTTGACAGGAAAGATAAAGAGAAAAGTAAAGGGAAACAAAAAACCAAACAAGGACACTGAAGACTTTTAAAATTCACCGTAGCTTCCTCAATCTTAGCTAAACATGTGATGTATAAAAGGGCTGGGAGCAAAAAGAGTTGTCTTTCTTTCCTGCAAACAGTAGATCTACTTTAAATGAGCCATTGCAATGATCTGAGTGATGTCTTTTCCAAACCTGAGATTATCAATGTTACCAATATAACTACAGCCTACAGAGCTTAAGCTAAATTATTATTGCTGCCAATATATATACTGTGTACTATCATGTATTTTTTTCCTCTGTGAAAAACACTACTGCCTTTATTTAATTTTTAACTATTTCCATTTCTGAAATAAAAGAAAGTGAATGACAGTCTCATGAACACAAATAAATAAACACAAAATAAGTGAATAAAGCTAACTTTATGTGTGTTTGTTTTTGTTCCCAATTAAATGACATATTTTTAATAATAACAGTCGCTTCAGGACGGAGATCATGAGTGACATCACAATCTTTCCATGATATACACCATCTTCACCTTAGTCGAAGAGACACAGAGGTCTAGTGTGAACAGTTATGCTCCAGTGTGTTTAGACAAAAGAAAGTAAAGATTGTTTTGGCCAATATAATGAAAATTTAAGAGCGAAGAGAAAAAAAAAACATTTGCATTTTAAGGTAAAAATAAATTCCTTAATTCTGGTGTGTTCTGTAAATACTCAAACGAAGAGTCTGCATTATAGGTTGTTCTTTCATGTGCCTGGATAGTTCCCCATCACTTAAATCCAACAATTAACTATTCCTGATTCAGGAAAAGTCCATACAATTATATCCTTTATTAAAAAAAATAAAGTGATTTCTGGATATACCTAAATTCCTGATTTAGAGTCATTCAGGAGTAAGGTAAAAAATATGTAGGGAATCAGAGGGCCATGTGTTTCTCTGGTGCCTGTTTGTGAGCGAGATACAGGAAGAGGATGCTGGACAGGGCGCTGACCAGGAAGATGACATCAAACCAGCGGTGGTAGAAGTTGAACTGCAGCTCTCCTAGAACCTCTGTCACGATGGAGCGATACTCCAGAGGCATGCTCATACGCATCAGCAGCACAGATGATACAAAATACATCCCCTAAGACACAGAGAGGAAGTTTAGATTTCCCTATTGTTTGTAGGCTGCATTAAGAGACAACAATTAAGCGACACACTCACCATGATCTGAGCCAGGACAAGCACGATGACGTTGGAGGACTTGCTGCTTGATATTGCATAGAAGAACTAAAAATGCGGAGGCATTCAAAGTTTGGTCATACAAGCATACCATTCACAAAATATCTCAGTTATATTAACCTCAAGCTGTACAGCCATTTCAACACATATCATGAGACAGTTTTACCTTAGTGAGGGTGATGAGTAAACCACGAATGGATGTCACAATTATTATTCCCACCAGAATGAAGGAGATATGTTGGGACCAAAACTTTACCTGTGACAAGGAGAAAAGGGAGAGAAGAATTTGAAAAGTAAAGCAATGAAAAGGGAAATTAGAGTTGGGACAGAGGATGACAACATTCAATTCACATTCAGAGTATTTATTCTTCTTGGTTTAGACGTAATGCTGTCTTCTGTGAATGTGAACTCAGAGAACTCAATCAAATAATGGTCTATGTGGGAAGAGATTAAAAGCAATCATGTCCAGGTTTACTGCTGAGAAAGCAAGTAGAGAGTAGATAATAGACCAGCAATTATCTTTACAGGGGATCGTGCAGTATGACGTGATTAATTCTGCAGGTGTGTATGTGTATGTGTGTGTGTCTTACATCAAACTGGATGCCCAGGTAGTTCACTGTGATTTCAATACCCCTCGTCACTGGATCTGTCTTTCCAACTCTATCAAACACAATGTTTATAGTGGCCTGTGATAGAAAGAGGAGGGATGTTTGAAATAAAAACCTTTTTGTACTATATCTCCAAAGGAAGGGAAAAAAAAGAAAGATTATGTAAGACTGCTGTAGCACTCACTCTATCTATGGGTCAATTTCAGGGCTGCAGTGGTAAAAAACAGGGTGGGGAAACTGTTAATGTTTGCAGCGGTTGTCTTATGCCATTTACCAAAGGTGAACAGAGCCTCGAACCACTGAAACAGAATCACTGTCTTGAGTACAAACTCAAAGGATCATCACTTGATCGTCATCAACTGATTACCACCCACTACAGCCCTGTTCAGTGTGAGGGAGAGAAATAATGCAAAAATATATTTGTGTTCTCACCATAAAGATTTTCCAAACACAATAGATGGAAAAGAAGTAGCCGAGGAAGTTGAAGTATTTCCCCTGGAATGTCTTGGAGTACTCAATTCGCTCCTGAGATGTGGAAAGTAAAGAAAGTATGTAATCATAATGTGTAAATAAATGCGTTAGTGAAATATACACATTTTTTTCTTTGTATTGTTGAAGAGATCGACTTAAAGCCCAAACACTTCATGTTGAGAATAAGCACAGCCGTAGCTACTGTGTTTACATCAATGAAATTGCTCTCGTCAAGATTTTGCACATCAATCCTTTATTGAGGTCACTGTACTGTTTTTTACATTGTATTCACTCACAAAGGCAAAAGACAAATACAGTTATATGTGGTGTACAAAGTTAAGTTAACTTCTTAAACAATAGAGAGGAGAAATAAAGGGAGGGAGGAGAGGAAAGATTGGAGGTAGGAGGAGAGGAGGGGATGAAGTTGTGAAGGTGAGAATGGAAAGAGGGGTAAAGGGAGTTGGTGTAGAAAGGTGGAAGTAGGGTGGAAGTAGAAAGGGGAAGAGGGGTTCGAGTTAGAATAAGGGGAAAAGATGGGTTAGGAGTGGTGAAGGTGTCTGTTTTCAGGTAGGAAGAATCCAGCTCCAGATGCTATTTTCTCTCTTTTCCATTAAAAACTTCTACAATTAAAAACAAAAAAACAGTATGAGTTTATTTCACTCCCAAAGGTCTTTAGTCACCAAAGTTAAATAGTAATAAACCAAGTATAAGCTGAGGCAGCATACCTTTAGCTGGATGCTTTACTGTTTCACAAGATGGAGATCCTCTTTTAAGTCTGCCTCTTGGTAGTTCCAAATTTTTTCTTTGACCAAAAGCATCTCCTGTAGCTCTTTTTTTATTTTTCCCATTGCTTTCCTTTATTCTTCCAACTCTCACAGAGGGAAGAGAGCTGTTTTACGGAAGTCTGCATATTGTTGGAGAGCTCCGTCTGAAAGTTCTCCCTTTCTGCAAGTTCCTCTCTAAAATTTTCTGCTGCCTCCCAGAGCTTCTCCCTGAAGCTGTTCTCCTTCTCTTTGAGCTCCTTCCTAAAGCTCTCTGCTGTTGAAAGCTCATGTTTGTGGCTCTCATCTCTTTCTGATAGCTGCTTCTTTAGCTGTAATTTCAGAGCGTCACATTCCAGCTGACTCTGTTTCAGGGCAGATTGCACAGGACTGAGCTGTGCCAAGGTGTCAACATGAGCTCTGGTATGAGCATTTTTTTTTATCAGCCTTTCTGATTTCTTTGTCTTTATCTGTAAGGAGCTCTTTAAGGTGGCAGACTTCTTTCTGCCACCTCTCCTCTGTGCTTTTAAACCCACTGGAGTCTTTCAGTTCATTAACAGATGTGTTCATCTGCTCTGTTTCCTCCATCTGGGCTTTGAGCTCCTGACGAAGACAAGTGATCTCTTCATCTCTGTTTTTCAGCTCCTTCACTTTTTTATGCTCTGTGTACAACTCTCTGAAGGAAGCTATGTCTTCATTGTATTCCCTCTCAACAGTAGACAGCTGGTATTGAAGACTGCCAATCACTTTTTCTTTTCTTCTAATCTGCCCTTTGCTTGCTGGAGGTCCATCTTTAGCTGTCTGATGTCTTCTTTAGTGTATGACTACTTCTTCTGCATGTTGTTTTCATTTGGCAGCTGCTGTCGCACACTTCTAAAAGACTCTTTGTTGGCTGTTATCTTCAACCTCTCATCCATTCCTTTTCTCTCCACATTCACCTGTCCTCTGGTGTCTTGAATGTTAAACATCTGCGCAGAGCGAGCAAAGAAATACATCTTTTCACATCATGGTAAGGGATGTCATGTTTAAATTTTTGTTTCATAGGCATCTGCCTATTGTGAGAGTACATTATGAATTATAATTGTAATTTCTAATTATTACAAGAAATATTTATGTGAATTCTTTATTTACACAAGAACTATGAGCACTACGAAGTAGCTGTAGATTTTTTTAATAACTACAGAAAGATTGGAGCTACTAAAATACTGATAAAAGCTGAAATACATGTCACAGTTTACACTCAAATTTGTTCTACTCACTAATCATGAACGAGACCCACTGAATGTAAATGTGTCATATCATACAAACAAGTCTGAACAGAAACCTGACTTAAACCATTAAACTGATCCAATAATATTGTATATAACTTGGAGTACTGTATGTGCTGGCTGAAAACCCTATTTATCTGATATATCACTAGTTTGTTAAAATTAAACGGTAAGTTTTGTCTCTCAGTGCAGTGGTGAATAAAACGTGTTACATATTTCATGGTATGAACATCTTACCTTGCTTGCTGTGGTCTCTCTTCTTGCTTCTGCTGTTGTTGTTATGTTGAAAATGATCAAAGATGAATCGAACACAGATACTCAAAAAGATTTCCTGACAAATTTCTCTCTTAGCTTCTTCTCTTACGGCACAAATGACTGTCGAATCAACCTGCAACGCAGTGAAGAATTAACTTCTTGACTGTGGCAAAATGACTTATGTAGATGGTTAGTTAGAGTTTCGAGAAAATATTGACTTCATGACATGCAGCCAAAAATTCTATCCTGGAGCGTGAGTCATAACGCAGGAAGAACTCAGTCGGTTTGAATGATCACATAATTGTACACACTCTAAAATTAATGATTAAAAATCCAAAGAAATTACATCCACATTAACAAAAGTGAAAACAGTTCTTACATCAAAGTAATTAATGTGACTTATGTTCAGGTCACAAAAAAATTCAGTGTAAATCAATGTATCCAAATAGAATGAGTTGATAAAAGGTATATAACACACTATTATTTACCTGGATGCTAATTTTAAGACATTTCAAGAGTTAATAAATATTTATGAACATTAATATCTTCTCCCACCAGGTGTCTGTATTTATTAACATTTAATTATTTTTTTAATAACACAGTGCAACTTTGCCAGCAAGTTATCCATTATGCATGTACAGACCATTTACAAGGGGGCTGAGATTCTTTGTTAATATGTGCAAAACTTAAAAATACACATTTGACCAATATGAAAATATGCCTCTATTCTCATCATTTGTTTTAAGAGACGTTTGAATAAATTATTGACACTGCTGACATGCAATTAGCAGTTATCTGTAACAGATTATGACACTTAATAACTTAATCGCTAAAGAATTGTATTATATCTTTTTCTACCTAACTACTCAATCTTTCCTCCTAACTCTATTTTTTTTTGTTTCCACCAACTCTTGAGGGAAAAATGTGGTGCTTTTCGCTAGATGTTCACCAGTTAGTCACTCACTGTGTCTGTCTGTCTTTTGACGCTGAGCAGGTAGTGCATAGTGTGTATTAAGAACTTTTTCTCTTAAAAAGGCTGCCTGTTGTGGCCAAAAATGACACTATGAGAAAGAGAGACTGAAGATAAACAGTAAAGTTGTTGGACAAACAGATGAACAATGAGTTGAAATTCCTTTAAGCTGTAAATTGAGGTGATAATTCTGTGTATATTTGTCAGAAACAGCATTCAGCTTTCTGTTTAGATTTAGGTAGAGTAAAACAGGTAGTTAGAATAGACTACGCCTACCTAGCCAGAGGACCAGTGTTGCAAACCTGCTAATTACTCACTTCTTCTTCTTCAAAAGAAAAAAAAACTCATATAAGGTAAAAAATATTTATCTGACCTCTGCATAACTTCATTCCAGATTATTGCCTTCGTGTTCTTCTAAATTTTGTTTTTTAAATTTATTTTGTCTCTCCATGCATTCATGAGTGTGTTTGTGCATGCGCACACACGTGTGTTACCTTGGTGGCTTGCAGGTCTACTGTCTCAAGAAAGAGTTGTCGACTTAGCTCCTCTAGAGCATCAACTTCCTGCTGGATCAGAGAGAGGTCTGGATGGAAGAGGTCAAGGTTGATATCCACTACAAATGCTGAAGATAATTCGTACATAGTTATGTGGAAACAGCTACAAATTAAGGCCTTTTGAAATCATACTCCATGTCAGTTTGAAGGATACTTTCGCTGCCTGTTTGTGTGGAGGTGACACTCTTGATCATGCCCCAGAATCCTGTCTGTTTGTTCTGGTCCTCTCCACGCTGGTACATCTGCCTCCTTGTCATAGCAATTCTAACACACAAGACAAATAATGGTGGAACAATAATTAGTTTTATTCTTTCTAATAAAAAAAATAAACTTTTTATTTTCCCCTCACCGTTTCTTCTTGCTAACAATCATGTCCATAGTTTGAAGCAATCGTCTCTCCAGAGCAAGAATGTCACTGTCTGTTACATTTCTGTAAAACACAACAAAGAAGGAAGAATCACTGCAAAGGTAGAATGTGTCATGCAAACACAGATGTTTTATAGGATTGTAGGCTAATGCTGAATGTTCTTCTATCTATTAAACTGATATAAAGATACTGCATTAAGGCAATGTATTGTAATGCACAGCATGTACCCCAAAAGTCAATTAGCACTGGTGGAACAAGCAGCTTAGCTTAGAAAGATGACGAGTGCAAGTGGTTAGGGTGACATTAATGGGCTGGTTAAAAAGAAAAACACCTCTGTTTTGGAGTATTTTTGGTTTAGTCTCAATGATGTTGGTGATCCAGCCAACACAGACAAAGCTGTGTGCACAATTTTTCATTGTTAAAACCTCCACCTTAGCAACAAGTTGTGGTCCTCAGGTCCTCCAGTTCCTCCTTCTTTTTATTATTCTGCAGGCCATATGTATTAAAAAACTGGAAAGACTTGACTAAATATGCTTATTACACATTAGACACAAGACACACTGATCTCACTTTTTTTTAACACAAATACTGTCACATACTTCATAAATGCACGCTGTCTGATGCATAAGCAGACTTAGATTAAACAATTTTACAATACAGCTGCTGAAAGTTATGTGAGAACAGAAATGACAACTGAGCTTACCTGAGGAAATAGGACATGTACGTGTATGGGCAGTTTACAGCACCAAAACCAGATAACAGAGCCATGAGTGTGACTCCGATTACACCAACTCGACTGATTAGCTGCTCAATGGACAGGATACCTGAAGAAAAGACAAAAACAGACTGAAAACAGCAATATCATTGTTTATCTTGTCTTTTAACACATCTTTACAAACAAAGGACTGTCACATTAATCAAAAAAAGGGCATTCACAGTCTAAACTGTCCAGATTGAAAGGTTACCAGAGAGGAAAAGGATGCATGCTTACCATGTTTTGGACTCAGGATGGGGAATGGATCTCCCAATTTCCAGAAGAAATACATGAAGGTAAACCACACCATACAAGCAAACAGAAGCCTCTGTCTCTGCACTGCACAGACACAAAGCAAACAGCTTTCTTTGACAAAGTGTTTGAAATAATATCTGTTACACAGCATCATTAAATTTTAGTTACAGTGATTTATTTATAGTGCACAGCTAATTTACTACACTTACACAGGCGTATGTTGCTGACTACAAAGTAACCAATGTAGAAAGGCACCACAAAGATGAGAACCAGTAGTATCACATACAGATTCAGCTTCCAGTGGAAATACCTGGAACTGTGGCAAAGGCATGACGGTTAAAGTCCTTCATCTGCAATAAGCAACATTAACATAGAGATATATTCCACAGAATACGTGCTTACCTACTACTTAAGGCACCCAGGATCTCAAAGATGATGAGCTCAAACATGGTACATGAAAAGGCAAATGTGACGGAGAAAACCACCTGGACAATGTACTGTCGCACCTGTCACCAAGAACAAAAACAGGGATACAGCTCTATTTGTGATGAACAGGTGAAGATGCACTAATGTGCTTTTCTCAGTGGAATCAATATTTTGTCTGAGCATGTGTTCAACACATTAATTTTTTATGGTCAAACGTTAAAAAATGCCTTGCAAAAATACTGTACCTCATAATCTTTAAACAGCTGCCGCATGAAGAATAACCAGCCAAATCCAAAGAACAGCACCTGTGGTGGATTAAATGGAAATTATTTGGAGAAAAAAGAGAAAGGAAAAATGACACAAGCGCACCATGTTGTTTAAGTCCTAGCATTAGCTATTTTAACAACAGAAAAGGATATCTGTCTCCCAACAATAACACTTTTTCACTTATAACACAATGACATATAAAGCACAGACAACAGGTAACATAAAGCATTTGTCACCTTGGCTTTTAGACCTTTTTGCATTTTCAGCATTACACTACAAACAAGAATGCCATATCTTTACTGGATAAAACATGTTTTGCTGTGGAACATTATGAGAACTGCTGCAATACACTTACCTTTATTTTTGGTCATTTTAAATGCAAATTCAACTTATTCCAGTGAAACTGTCTCTACAAAGTACATCTATTTACACAATAGCTACTATCCAGTTGTCTATTGAATTTGGCCACAAGTTCTCGACCAAACCCTCATTTAGAGGATTCAGACTAAGAATCAGACTGGTTGACCTTTTCTGTAACTGTTTATTTATGTGCTGAGCTTACTATTATAAAAATGCTGTTTTGAGTATGAATTTAGTCATTTCAAAAAATTAAACTTAATATATGCAAAATGAACTTAATATAAAGATTTCCTAATAGCTGTGTCTAAGTATAAGAGCAGCCTTTGGATTCTGAAAAATGTAGTTAATAAGTACAATTAAGTTGAGACAAAAAAAGGTAATACACAGTTTAACCCACAAAGACCTTAGCTGCGTTGACAAGAGTTTTGAAGTGGGGACTTCAGTAGATAACGCTGCAGTTCAAGTATATAACAGAACAGCGCGATTTTAAATAACATATTAAATACTGCCTTAGTTTACAACATGCGGGGAACATTTCAAGTTCTGAGAAATAAATACATGTTACAGTTTATCAACACAAGTAATCTTTACCTGTGAGGTGAACATGATGACAGAGTCCACCAGAAACGACATGATGATAGCCGTGAGACAGCCTTTAGTCCGTAAAAACCGATTGTACGGGTGAAGCTTTGTCGAGAACAACTTCAATTCATGCTGATATGAACAAAACAATCAGCCTTCAAATGTTTGAAATGTTTTTATTTTGATAATGACCTCATTTTAAGCGCATTTGTTGTTCAGCTGTCAGTTTCAACGGTTGGCCATGTAATATGCGTCATCAGGATCAGTCCGACAAACATACTTCCGTCGCACATTTGTGACGTCTTACCACAAAACTGAGAAGTAAACCAAAGATCTCTGAAGTAAACCCCAAGATTTATGGATTTTATGATAATGCGAAACATTTTTTTAAAAGAGTTTAGATTCGCTGTAAATCAAGAACTCTGAAAAACGGTCACGAGAGCAATTTTTAAAGTATCTAAGCATTTTTGTAATCTTTGTAATTACTAGGTATACCAGCAGAGGGCAATAAATATTTTTTTCTACTTTTATCAATGGTTGTGACTGGTACTTCAGTAAAAATAAATAATAAATAAAATAAGTATAAAATAAAAATAACAATAACAATAATAACAAAAATAACAACAACAACAACAACAACAACAACAACAATAATAATAATAATAATAATAATAATAACAGCACTGTTTCTATACTTCTACTTTAATAAAATTCAAAGGAAAGAAATTATAAACTTATTTTCAACAATCCTCCTCATATAAATTAGTATTATCAACAGAAAATGTCACAGCAAAATAGATTCAACTATTGTGAGTGATATTTGTTGCGGACTGATGTCTTTAATGAAAATTAAATTTGATTTTTGTTTATTTCGTCGTGTATATGTTACAGCAAAACACTTCGATGCTATGGAAGAGCACGTGAGGTCTACTGTTCAATGGTATCCTATTTTTAAGATTTTTCATCAAGCGGTGTTATGGTGTGGAGCGTCTTTTTTAATCACCTGAGAAGTGTTTTGTGTGTGTTTTCCGTTGTGTATTGATGTAACGCTAATTTCAAACACTAATTTTACCCAAATGCGATAATGTGAATATAATAAGGCTATGTATTTTACTTTTTTTTTTTTTTAGATTTTTTCATGGCGAAGCATATTCTTCATCTGGACAATAAACGTTAAAAATGAGAGTTGCAGCGCTCATTATTTTAAATGACCTCTTTTCCTCTGTGGTATTTTTATTAATCACGTAAGCTGACTGAAGCATGAGTGTTTGACTTGAAAACGATAAGCCACAAAAACCTGCAGCAAGCTAAGGGTGAGAGTAATGCACACAGAAAAACCGCAACTTTAAAAAGTATAAAAGCACAAGTCGAATCAAATCAATTAGAAATGAAAAGCAATTCACACAAAGCGACACCAGTGGGCGCTGTGAGTCCGACGCTGAGTTCTGTCTTCGCCTGCGCTCAAAAGCTCATCCACATCCAGTGAATGATAGTTTGGAGCTGCCACCGGCTGGTGTTCATTGTGCTGCTGGTGCATGATAGAAAACACTCGGATGAGTGAAAATAGTTTCTTCCTCGTTCTGGAGTGATGTTTCAAAAGCCTGCTGGGCCATAGGGACGGACAGGATGTTGCAGAGGTAGAACATCTTCAACTCTTGGCTTTTTACTTTTTTTGCATTAGGACAAGTAGAGAGGTGAGTGTCTCAGTCTCACGGATGTATAATTTATATGACACAGGAATTAGAAAATGTGTGAGAGATAATCCAGTTCTCCTCCATTCTCAATTATGTACAGATGACCCATTTTTCCAGAACAACAGTATTGTTGCATAACTGCTGTAAAGTTTGCTGTAACAAAATTGTACTTATGTATTAAGCTCATTGCAAGTTGTTGCAATAGACTTAAATTCAGTGTAGAATCAGTTTAGTCTGAGATGTGGCAGAAAAATCACATCAAATGCTTCGAGAGCTCTGAGCTGTAGGACCTACTGAAAACTTACTGTTGATCTGAAATTTTTGTGGACCTACACTAAATAATATGGCAACAAAGAAATCTATCTTGTATAGCATACGTTCTTCTGAATAGTTCTGTATTGGACAGCATCTAGTGACCACAGGAGCGGGATCAGTTCTAAGAGCGAAGATAAATTACACAAGNNNAGTCATAGGTGGTTCCCCAGTTCTGCAAATTATAGGAGAATGGGAGATCATGTCGAGCTGACCCTATAACTTAAAATTTTCCACATCTTAGTTCTGCTCTTCCTTTTCCCTGTTAAATGAGCAATGAAGAAGATGATGAGGAAAGGTCTGCAGATGTGTTTACTCCTACTGATGGTGGGGAAACTGCAGGGTGAGTATGCCATGCTAAAAGATATGAAGATACTCAAATCAGAAAACTCACAACACACTGAATTTAATTAATCAAAATTACCAAAAAAATAAATATAAAATAAATAAATAAATAAAAACATTTCAGGCAGGGTAACAGCACCAGAGCGTCTGGAGGCTCCAGTGGAGAAGCCCTTCACTCTGACTTGCAGTGTTTCAAGGGAGCGAGGCGAGTCTCTCAGGCAGGTTCGTTGGCTGGATGTCCAGAACCAGACCCTGCTGAGCTACCAGCCGGGCCAAAGAGACAGTGTAAGTGGACAGCAGCACGTGGAGCTCGCCCCCTCCCCAAAAGACACCTCAGCCGTCACCATCCGCAGGGTGGGCTTCCGTGACGAAGGCTGCTACACCTGCATCTTTGACATGCATCCGTCCGGATCAAAGCAGGGACAGACATGCCTCACTGTTACCTGTGAGTAATTAACAGCAGTTGGGATTTTATGAGCCAGAATGACCAGATCAGACAATATTAATGCATATCTGATCCCAGGAGGTGATAGCATCACTCTTGTGGGTGTGATTCAGTTTCATGTAACATGATTTACAGACAGTGGCATAACATATTTGTGATTGGTTCTGGTGCAAATATTTTTCTTTGGCCCTCCCTCTCTCCTCAAACCCAAACACACACTCATGCACACAAACACAGGACATACAAAACATATAAATCTGTAAGAATAATACACAAAGTGGGAGAGTGGTATAAGTAGTTGTGACAATCATGTTAAAATAGATTTTAAATGTTGCTGTTGAGCTGTTGCTTTAAGGGCGAGGCATCATAGTCTGTGTGACATGTAATAATTCAGTAGCAGTAATCCCCATCCTTCATTGGCTCCTGAAAGCTTCTGGGACCCTGTGCACTGCACCGGTTGCACCTACTATACTTACTTCAGTGTGTGCAGATATGTGCAGTTTTAACAGATCTCATTTCCGCATGTAATTTTTCTACCGCAGACTCTAACAAAGGAAAAGGTCAAAACAATATATTATGACATGCTGGCCTGCGAGAGAGCTAGAAGTAGAGTCATAAGACAAAAACAACAAAGATGTGGGCCTTTAAAATATATGTTCAGTCCTGATGGGAGAGATTAAGATGAAAGATGTGTTTTTAGCAAAGAAGTGACTCTGCTGTTGTTCCACTGTTATGAAGGTCATGAACCAGCTAATAGAACTCCTATTTCAGGCCACTGCTGAATATACTGCCTCTTTATAATTTCAGCAGAACAAAGAACAGAAAAAAACAACCCTTTATTTTGTCTTGGTAGTGTTCTTACTGCTAACCTTGTAGACACAACAGCCTGAGCTGCTGTCTTTGACTGGAGAGAAATCAACTGCCTACCAAAAAATCAGCTGCATCTTTTTTAGCAGTGTTATTATTGGATTTTATTTGGATAACTGCAGATGGTGGTGCATTTGCAGCCATTTTGCCAGAACTTTGTTGATACCACTCCTGTTCTGTGGGACGTTTTTATTTGTGTCATTTCATCAGTGCAATGCAAGAAATGTCAGCTGGAGATTACAAGTTGGAGGCTGATATGAACAGCTTTTCTCACTCTTTTGCATGGTTTAAACAGTATGTGGTAAATGTGGGATACCTGATTTTGGATGCCTGCCCTTTGAACCCGCCCATTAGAATAAACTTTAACAACTCGCCAGTAAGCTCTAGCACCAGGTACTCCTCCCTAAATGTCTTTCTACTGTGGGGATTTACTGAAAATATTTGAATACAGCAACTCTTACCTCTGAACACAAGATGATGAGCATGTTGAGGCTCAGCCAGTCATGTTAATAAAGAGTTGGGGAGCTGTGGGAGAAGGAGGGCTTATTTTCCTAACCAGAAACAGCTGCTGCAGATTCCAGTGACTGGTTTCTGTTTGGTTGCCTCATATTTCTGAATATTAGAATTGTCTGTTTTTTCACCCTCTCTCTCCTCTGCTTTTTCTCTCTTTTTTCCCCCCTCATCCATCATTCTTTCACTGGATGGTGGACCCTGTTCACCCTAGCACAAGTAACTGCCGACAGCAACAAGACAGCAGTGAGCGGCAAGAAGGCCTCCCTCTCGTGCTCCTACGGTTTGCCTGAGAAGGTGCAGCAGATCATATGGAAACACACTTCTCCACAAGGAGACTCCACAGAGGTGGCCTCCTTTGCAAAGAAGAGCGATCCAATGATAGAGCCACCATACCAGGGGAGAGTCTGGCTGAGCGCCTCCCTGTCTGACAGTCAGCTCACCATCCAGCCTGTCGCCATCCTTGATGAGGGCTGCTACACCTGTCTGTACACCACGCATGTTGAAGGGCAGAAGAGCTCCACAGTTTGCCTTGCCACCTATGGTAAACATCATTTTTCCAAGTAGTCATTTTTGCAGATTTTACTACCCACACATTAACAAAATGGGTGAGGAAAACTTGAGCTCCAAATTAGGAAAAGTTATGAATATGGTAATCACTCAGAGTTTGTTTTAGACCGTGACAATTCCGTTTAATGCACTGTGATGACCCCTCCATGCTAAAATGCATGCATGAAATACGGTAGTACGGCCTGTTAGCTTAGCCTAGCATAAATGCAGGTGGAAACAGATGGCCTGGCTGTGCTTTGAGGTAATAAAATTTAAAATCCCAGACTAATCAAGATGTCTTTTGAGGCTAAGTTTTGTCCTTTTCATTATGCAGGCCAGACAAATCCAGTCCATCTAGCAGACACATGTGGGTTTACTGCTATTGTTTTGTCATGTTTTACACATGGGGCCACCAGGACACACTCCTCTTCCACAGATCAACAACATCAACTCTGTCTGCGGACATATACAAGTCTTCCTAAAAAGATGGCAACTCATGAAGAGACCCATCTGATGTGACTATTTAATTTTTAATGTTAGCTTCCTTGAAAATACATAAAACCCGTCCTTTGCTTTGATGGTAGTGAATGAAAAAAATGTTCAGGGATCAGCAGAGTTAGTCTGTCTGGAGACCATCAGTGTCTGAACCTAATTACAGCCTCATGGCTCACTCAGTCTGGGCGAATACATGTATTGTTGCTAATGCTATTGTTGCTACTACAGTCATCGGTCTTTTGCTGCTTTGTTTTAGTGGCAGATTTTGTATTTTTTAAGAAAAATAAGCTAGACCTATATAGATACACGTTTTTTCAGATCTGCAGTTGAGAGCAGATGTGTCCTACAGTAGATATAGAAGCCAGGATCTTGTTGAAAAAATAAAAAAGTCAGATGTGTTTGAGTGCAAAGAGACTCAACTCTGACTTTAAGAAAGACAGGCACCCCAGGGATTTAGACAGGAATGTTGATCTGTTCTTCTCGATTGTAGCTGCTGAAGGTTTTCATGATGCAGCAGGCTAAGCTGTCGGCTGATTTAATGACACACAAACACAGAACAGTGTGTCCATGTAAAGAATGGAGCTTTCGAAAGAATGATGGAGGCAGGGAGTGAGGTCCTGCTGCATGACTGTGTCAGTGTTTGCAGACAGAGATTCCCTCTGTGCTTTGTCTCTCTCTCTTTCTGCTCATTTGCTTTCCTGTTTTTCTCCCCTTTTCTCTCTCTCACAGTTATCTCAACAAACAGATGTGCTTTTGTTTGAAATGCAACTGTACATTACAGTAGGTGTTTTCTAGTGTGGCATAATTAGCATTAATGTTTTTTTCCCCTTGCTGTTGATTGTCTTTCACCCCCCCATTCCACTCTGGGTGATGTGTTTCCCCCGCCTTTACTCCTACTCTTAGAGAAAATTAATGCATTTAATATCACAAATAAAAAGGACTGAGATTACAGAAGTAATAGAAATTCTTTAAAATGTAATGGAAAGCATTATTTAATTTCTAAAAAGTGATACTAGATTTTTTTTTAAAAAAAGATGCAGGTGTACTTTATCAAAATAATAGAGTCAAAATGAGTATCTTTAACACTTCTCTATAATGAATTGTTCAACAGGACTTTAAGGAGACGTCAGAAATAAGACAACCAGTGGGATCAGTTTTGCAAAGTAATTTTAATAACTTCAAGCTCTTTTGTGTGTAGGATTTAAGATCTATTTGTAGAATTTGTCATAAATAAATCACAATATCCATGCACACTATTTTCATTGGTGTATAATTACATAAAAATAAGAATTATTTAGCTTACCTTAGAATTTGCCTTTTACATTTACAGAGGGAGCGAGCCAAGGAGTCAAGCATGTTGCATTTGCATGTGTCTACAGTGGCCCATAATAGACAAACCAGAAAAACCTCAAACATCAGCTCTAAGAAGGCCTTTTTTTGCTTTTCACAAGTTTAGCCAAGACCAACTAAGCTAACATTTGTTTACGCATTATAATGTCTCAAAATGATTATATCTTTGTTTTAAATTTTGTTAAGATGTGTAAATGTAAATTGTCCCAAATTTTTAAAGCAATGTTCAAACCCAGAAAAAAACTGAATTACATTCAAGGTAACAGGTCGTTTCATTTTGTCACCTGCCACTAACTTAAGGCAACACTAGTCAGAGAATGAGGATGGGAGTCTGCAAACGTGACTAAATGTGACGTGAATAAAACTTAAACACATTTCCTCATCTGTGAACTTTTTTGCCTGAGTTAGACAGATAGTTTTTTTATCCACAATGGTGGCATAAACAAATCCCATGACCCCGTGCTACTATATAATACCATTAAACTACATTTTTTGTTTTAATTGTTGTGAAAACAAGACCTTTGGTATGAGAAATTACATATTGTGCATTCAAACAGTGTTTCTGAATAAAAATAATAAAAGTGTTGAATACTTCCATGTTTAGAAATGTATGGGGTTCATATGACATCACAGAAGTACAGAGTGTTACAAACCTGGTTTACAGATCTGAGAAAGCTGTGCAAATACTAAGGAATTTAATTTTAAACAAGAGCCCAAATTTCACACAGTGTTGTTCTTTTACAGTTTAGATAAGATTTTTTTTGTTGTTGTTGTTTGACCCACCCTGAAATCTGATGCAGTTCAGACCGGTAATGGCTAAAGTTCACCACCTAGAGCTCTGAGAAGACCCTCAAATACAACGGCCAAATATCTGTGGCTAAATGTGCTCTTGCCAACAAAAATGTTGTCCGTTCCATTGTAACACATTCCTCACTCAGCCCCGAGAACAGAGAATTGAAAACAGCCAGAGATTTTTATTATGGATCTGTGCAGGAATCCTCATACCAAACCTGATCCAAAGGCTTCAAGGTTTGTCCCAGGTATCATCTCAGCATTTTACCTGGAGATGCTTTGAAAATATACAAAGGCAAACAAAAATGCAATCAAAATTTGGTTAGTTTTTGGATTAAAATAATGCCCCTCATCTGCCCGTTGTCCCATAGCAAACTTTCCTTATTTTATTAAGTGTAGGATGGTTGTGTGATAACATTTCCAGAGCTTTCTAGCTTGTTTATTTGACACACAGAACAAGAGAACAAAGGAAGAAAAAAGAATTAATACCTTATCCAAATGCTTGTCAATAAAACCTGTCATATGTGCCAAATACAATAATAAATTTCGTTGCAACACAATGTTGTAATGACAATAAAGCACTCCTTCTTACATTACTATGAGCCTTAATTTGTGTGCAAATAAGTTCCAGTTTTTTGTGGCTTCAGCTGTCTTTGTCTTTATTTCTCTCAGTGCTGCCCAAACCTCAGGTGAGCTACAAGACTACCTCTCCAGGTGTGATTGAAGCCAACTGCACCTCAGTGTCCCGCCCCCCAGCAGAAATAGTGTGGAACGTGGAGAGAGATAACCGCACCATTGGCCCCCCTGTGACGACGCAGCTCCCACAGAGCGACGGGACCACCCTGGTCATCAGTACACTCACTGTCCAATCAGGGCTGCTGAAAGACGTGTCTGTCAAATGCTTGGTGCACCACAAAGGGCTCGAGTCACCGATTGCTGTATCCATGAACACTAAAAGTGAGTTGTGCCAGTGTCATTGATAAAAATTCAAAAAGTAGCCAACAAAATATTAGCTTTAATCAAGATGTTTTGGAAAAGGAGGCCTACTAGCCAGACTGGTTAACAACAAATATGCTAAATACATTAGTAGAGACTAAACTTTTTTGTCTGTAGGTTAAAAAACAAACATTTCAGAAAAAAAAATCGATTATTAAATTCAATTATACAAAGTAATGTTTTAATCTGAGATCTTTGTCAGGCATTGTCAAATACGCATGACAAACTGTGGAGTTTATCTTGCAGAACACAAACTGTAGTAATGTAATCACATTCAGTCTCATATTTATTTTTTTCAATGTTTCTTTCATATTTTGACCATTTCCTTCCATGTCCATTTATTATAGATGGACATGACTTTGACACATGATGTAATGCTGTGTTTTGGTGAATAGTGAGGTGCAGAAGGATGTCAAGATCAAAGATGCAGCCACAAGTCCTTTTTTGGCGGATTTGTGCTTCTGTCTCTTCCACATGGCACAGGAGCTTCTCCTGCTCTCACAGGACTGAACCTTCCTCGACTTTTCATACCCAGGCACGTCAGTCCTGAGCAAGGGATTTGCAGCTTTTCAGGTCAAATCCAAAGCTCCTCTGGGAGGATTTCAGGGTAAACCTGCAGCGCTTTTTGGGGCCACCTTGTGCTTGCTTGCCAATTTTTCAGCCAGTCAAAGGAGACTTGTTTTGATAGTCTCGTGCAGGGCATCCTGCTCACATGGCCAGTCATCTGTGCCACACCCTTGCAAGCAGGGGTCCTTCTAAGAAATTAAAATTCTGTCTTGTGTTTTTATTCTACTTTCCTCCAACAGCTCAGGTGGCATGTTGGTGATAGACTGTCCAGTCTTTGCAGCCATACTGAAGAGTTTATAATACTTAATGTCAGTCCTTTCCCACACAGATTAATGTACATATCTAGATGGAGGACTGGCCTTGAAAATTCCTGATGCTGACAGTTTGAACAGCACAAAACAGGGAACCTTTAAAGTAAGTAATCTTGTCAATAGCTGAGAATGCTTCCTCATCTCTATAGGGTCGTCTCTAAAGAGCAACACTTTGTCGTCTATATGGGAGTTATAGACTGTGTAATCCAGCTCTGCTCTGATTGGGCCAGTCTAAGAGTAGGTTGACTCCAAATCATGCATGTTTGATGTTTATGTGTACATTTCTTGTTCTGCTTTGTGATGTTTACTTGGAAATGCCTGGCAAAGATCTCTGTTTGGTCAAAATGCTGCTCTGTTAAAATGAATTCATTAGGAGCTGTCAGGACAGAGGGTGGACCTTTTTTCTGACTTTTGCTTTTAATCTGTTAAGAAAAGCCTTAACGAAAGAGTTCTTGCTGCTCCTATTTTTAAATTTTAAAAATATAGATTTTGTTTATTAAAACAAAAATCTGTTAAAGTTTAAATCAACCAGTGATAGGCAGTTGGTAAATGTGCTCATATGTGCCATGTATGCGATTGTCCCGGCTCTAGTTTGTTTTGAAGCTTTAATTGACTTTGGATTCATGGGTCAGAAGTGCACACATTAGAGAAATTAGATCATAGCACTATAGAGTAAATCTCAAATCAAATCATTGATGGTCCACAAAGGGAAGCTGTGTCTAGATGAGCACAAGCCGTAAGACACAGACACAAACACCATCATATCTAATTTGTGTTCTGCAAGATAATCTCAGATAAACCAGAGGCTCAACAACGCGACCTCACTTCCTGGTTTAAGGACTCATTCCTAAGGCATATTTTTGTGTATTTTATATCTATTTTTCTAAATAAATCCCACTCAGAATACTAGTTAAAGGAGGTGGAGAGACTCCATAGACATAACTGTACTCAAAGGTAAAAAAATGAACAATTAAACTATTAAATTGTTCTGTATAATGGCAGAAGGAAACCAGCATCTAAATGCATTACTACCCGCTAGACCAGAAATTAATGAAAATTATTTAATTGTGTGTGTGTGTGTGTGCATGTGTGTGTGTTTTTTCTGATGCGTCTGTCTCTGTCCCTCATAGTTGGGACGGCTCTCGCCATCCTGATCTCAGTCACCACAGTCGCAGCCCTGTTGGTCATGTCCCTCTGCTTCTGCCTCTGGAAGTGTTTCTTGCATAAAGAAGGTGAGTGTGACATGCTTGTTACAGAGTGTACTTTTAAAAAGTTTGTCAGTGCAGTTGCTATGACTCAGGTGTTAATATTACACATTGTGTAAATATTACAGCGCCTCTTAAACTTTTTCTTTTTTTCCCTTTTTAATGACAGGTGATGATAATGAACCTTAACACCTGCCACTAAACAAAAAAAATCAACTAAGCTTATTTTTTTCTTTTTTTTGGTAAACTTTTGTACAGTTTTGTAAAAATTCTCTTTCTCTACCAAAACTTGTATTTGAAGTATATATCATTTGCCAAAAAGAAACACAATATACAATAAACAAGTTAAAAATGGATGACAGTTACATAATATTTCTGTAGATATTCCAATATTAATAATAATAATAATAATAATAATTTTTTATTTGTATAGCACTTTTAAAAACATAGTTTACAAAGTGCTTTGACAAGCATTCAGCACAAAATAATAAAACA
>JAPZDY010000005.1:8859625-8880018 GCA_029783645.1 Ctenochaetus hawaiiensis
GATCTGCTGTGTCATAATGTCATTGCAACCTGCCAAGTCAAATGCGGGACGGAGAGGTGCGTCGCTCTTTATAACAAGCGAGGCTACTTACTGTCAATCGATATATCTTTTCTGCAGCCTCTTTCACACCGCTGTACAAGTGAAAGCGGTGGGTTACTTGTGGTGGAGATCATGATCAGTTTTAAGACACACATCTCACCACAATGGCTTTTACATTAAATGAATAAACAGTTACTGTGGTTTGAAGATAGTGGCATAAATGACGTGGTGGTCTGTTTAGGATCACTAAGAGGGGGCTGTGACTCTAAATCTGTCTCTTGCTGCATTTGACACACTTAAGTGGTCTGAAGATTTGAAACAATAGTGCATATACTAACATAGAAATAATACTTATTTTTTTAAACAAACCCCCATTAACCCATTTGTCATATTTCAGTAGGCTACATGTTTTCAGTGTTGAATAACAGACAACAATGGTATTAGGTAAATAAATGTCATTGGACATTAAAGTAATAATGGTAATTACAACAGTGTTATGACCTGTTTAAATACTTTGTTGTGTGTGAACTAACAGAAAAGCTTCACTCAAACAACATTGCACTGAATATTCTATGATGTCAATAATATCAGAATCAATCTGTTTATTTATGAGTTGAGAATGAGCAGCATGGCCACTGGAGATCAGACCATCCGAGAAGTGCTCACAAAGTTAAATGCAAAGAATGTGGTCGAGGAAGAAAAGGTGACAGACGACGATGAGCCCAGAGCCTGTGGTGTGTGTGGTGATCTGGCCAAGGGTTACCACTTCAATGCTTTGACATGTGAAGGCTGCAAGGGCTTCTTTAGGTGAGGTTGTTTTGGTCATTTCCTCTCTTTCTCACACACACACACACACACACACAGCAGCAGCTTCTTCTGCGGTTGTTTATGTTCCAATTGTATTTCTACTTCATGGTTATGACATTATTTATAACAGCATGCGTTGATGAAAGTCACCTTGCAGAAGTGAAGGCATGGTTATGAGCTAATGTTATGTGGGAAATCTTGGCATTAAGACTTTGGGAACTTCTGGGCTGTAAAAATACTACGATGTAATGTGTTTGTTACTGCATGTGATTTCTAGCTATAGAATGATGTTTGTTTGTTGTGTGCATTTTTTAAATAAATTCAGGCGTGCCATAAAGAAGGAAACGCAGCTTCGCTGTCAGCTCCTGAATCAATGCAGTATAACCAAAAACAACCGACGGTCATGTCAAGCCTGCCGCTTCCGTAAATGCAAGGCTATAGGCATGCGAAAAGAAAGTAAGTACCAGCCCAGACAAGACAAATAATGCCATAGTTTGTAAAAACAAACCTATATTTTTTGATTTTATACTGTGTATTTTTGTATATAAAGGACAGTAAGAAGCATACAAGCGATAAGCAGTAAGTGTGTATGTATTGATATGTAATTCATGTGTTATTTTATATCTATATTTGCTTTTAGACTGTTCTATTTTGACACAATCAAGCATTAGAAAATAATCTTAACCACACAGCATGAGTGATTTAAAAAAACACAAAACTTCAATTTAATATCTAAAAAGTCAGTGGTGTTTTAAAATCCTTATTTTCGTACATGCTGTTTTTTTGTGTCCTCGTAGTGGTCATGTCTGAGAGGGAAATAATGGAGAGGAGGATCCGACTTAAGAGGAAAAAGATTCCCGACGCTTCAGACCAGCTTTCATCCCAACAAGAGGAAACCATTCAGGAGCTTCTCTGTGGCCACCACAGCACATTTGACACAGAATTTCACAGCTTCAGTAGCTTTCGGGTGTGTAAATGCCTGCAAGCATGATATAGGTACAAGCATTATTATTGTTTCAACTGTTCTAATCAAAAATATCCTTTTTTTTAGCCTATGGACAGAAACATCCTTCCTGTGAGTGAGTTTAATCAGTCTGGAGGCGAGCCGTCATACACCAGCTCCCTCCCTTCTCTCTCCCTTTTGTCGTCCTCCAGTCTCCATGGTTCTTTTGAAACACTACAGAGTCAAGACGGTGAACAAGTCAGAAAAAGCACTGTTTTCACTGCTCTTCCACATGTAGCTGACCTGGCAACTTACATGACCAAGGACATTATTAGTTTCTCCAAAAGTCTTCATGATTTCCGGTAAATTTGTGGCTCAATGCTTATACACAGTGGGTGTTTTTCAGATTATTTTTTTTCATAAAAATTCACCAAAGTGTTGGTCACATCATGCTCTTCCAGGTCTTTAACCATAGAGGACCAGATTGCTCTGTTAAAAGGCGCCACATTTGAGGTTATGCAGATCCGCTCCAACATGGTTTTCAATGCAGAAAAAAGCATCTGGGAATGTGGTCGTATGACATACTTCATGAGTGACGCTCTACGAGGTGAGACTATTTTTATACATTTAAAGGGGTTGTTTTGATTTTTTCTGCTGTTCAGTTTGATCATGTATCAATGAGTACATGCACAACATAACAATCTGTGCTAGTTTTTTACAAATCTACTAAGCTTTGAGGGAAAATAGCACATATTGTGTTTATGTTAATGAAAGACAAATCATACTTATACGTACATTGTTAAAGTTGTTGTTTAACACACATAGCATCACTGAGCAACATTATTGTTCACTTGGTGTCATCTTTTTGGTCACCTGGTAAATGTAAATCGAATCTTCACTCTCCTTTTAGCTCTGCTTGAGGCATCCATCAACTGCTCAGGGAAATTTCAGACTCTTGTATAATGCATCGTGTTAATTTGGCCACTAATGGAGAAATTGCATATTTATTTGCAAAGAAGGCGGTTGGCTGCATTGACTGCAACAAAAAAACACCAAACATATTACAGGGACATCATATATTTAAAGTAAAAAGGGAAAAAAATCAAGAAAGAGAGCGAGATGATGTGATTTAATTAAAAATTAATTATAGCAGCTTCATGAAAAAGGACAAATCATATGCTATGATATTCCACTGAATTTTTCAGTGCATAATAAAACCTATATTGCATGTGATGAATATGATGTAATAGATTTTGGACCCACTGAAGACCAGCTGTCTTTAAATTGGCCATACTTGGTTCTATTTGTGAGCAGTTGAACATACACTGACAAGTGTTTTTCCTTATGTTTTGTGAGGCGAACATGACACCTGAAGGAACACTCACCAATATGTTGTCAAACTGGTGTTTTCTCCTTTTTCTAAAGATAGAACAAAATGCACTTGACCTTCCTCACTGACCTTGCCTGGCAGACAGTCTTTAACACAGCTACAGTTTGCGTTGTCTCTTAAGATGACTGTGGGATGTTCATAGTAGGATTAGGAAATAATAGAAGCCACATGGCTGGTATGTGTTTAAAAAAATCATATTGGCACAATTCAGTGAAAGGAATTATAACTATATAGTAACAATGTTTATTCTTCACACTACATCACCTGTAGACTCACTGATCAAAATAAACGAGAGAAACTCACTATAGTCTCAAAAAATAAATCCTAATTTTTCTTTCTTTTTGTTAAATCCAATCAATTGTCCGTCACCAAAATGTTGAATCTCTAAAAGAAATCAGTGACAGCAGTTTGTGGGAAGTCAACCTTTTCTTTCACATGATTATTTTAACATGTTGCTGTGCACTGGGTTTTAATTAGAGAACACTCTAGCATGTTATTGTATATGAACACAAAGAAACCTAATATATGATGATGGAAAAAATTGATTATCATTATGTCTATATTTTCCGCTTTCACAGTAAATATAAAACACATATATTTTTGTCTTCAAAGTGAGTTTACAGGTGATGGAAAGCATTACTGCTTTTGTGAAAAAAAAATTTATTCAGTCTTTTGTGGCTCCACAGAGAGCTGAGGAAGTGTATCAAATTGCCTCAAGTGATGTTACTTGAATTAGAAAAATATGACCCTCCATGACCTTTGTACCCTGCCCTTTTTTTCTGCTTTAAACACTTTGTTCAAGGCTACATATTCTGCAACTAGCATCTAACATGGTCGCATTGTGGATAAAGTAGGCATAATGTAACTGAAGAGTAGGTGGAATAGAAAGGACAGTATCTGTGGTTCTGCTGCATCAATCTTACTTTGTTCAAGTCTTGTCCTCTCTGTCCTTGACCTCTGTTTACCTGTGTTTTGTAGCGGGCTTCCAGCCGCTCCTCTTAGAGCCTCTGCTCAAATTTCATCACACACTGCGTAATCTGGGCCTGCAGGAGGAGGAGTATGTTCTCATGCAAGCCATGTCCCTGTTTTCTCCAGGTAACAGCAGGTCTTCATGAGTTCATTCCTCTCCGTGCTATTCAGTGGTTTATGAGCCCTGCGAATATTGAAACCCTCCAAACAGTGTGCATCTTTAATCAGATAAACATAAAATTTTCAGAGGCTTACAGGTTCAGGTTGCTTTGGACTAGTAGATGTTTGTTTATTTTCCTTCTACAGATCGTCCAGGTGTGCAGCAACACGGTGTGATTGACAACCTTCATGAAAACTTAGCGCTGACTCTAAAAACCTGGATTGACTGCAAGAGAACAGGACCAGATAAACAGTAAGTGAGATATCATTGCCTCTGTCAGTCAAACTTTCCTTGGATTGAACCTATTTTTTTCCTCTTGCCTCCAGCTTGCTGTTCCCCAAAGTGATGGCCTGTCTCACAGAGCTGAGAACAATGAATAAAGAGTACAGCAAACAGGTTCTGCAGATCCAACACATCCAGCCTAATGTAATCTCTCCTCTCATAATGGAGATGGTCAGCAATAAAAATACTTAAATGACTGCTAATACTGACATTTACTGTATGTGAAAAGCCCAAGCACTTTGGGTCCACCTCATTTTGTTAATAATGGGAATCCTTTCAATCTGTGAATATTATTTGCCTATGACTGAATGTTGACCTGTAGTCATGAGGTTTGATTTGTTTGAAAAAGTCACACACAAGATTGTGAGAGACAAATGAGCATGTATTTTCTCAAAGAATCTAAACAGCTGTAGTTGCAAAGATTGTTCTTTTTTAAATATATTGGTAACCTCAGACTGTCTTTCGTCTATCATTGCAGTCACATGACAGAAAAACACTCTACACTTATTCTGCATTTAACAGATGTAAGTGATCCTTAGAATTTGTGATGGTACTTGTAAGGTCATTAAAGGATAAAAGAACAAACACTGCCCCACTGTGGTCATACCAAGACAAGGAATGACAGGGAAATACATGTGAGACTGAACTAGTTTAATACTGCATTTTAGAAATGATCTCAACATTTGTCATATTGCTTAACAAGTAGGTCTTAAACGTTGTGTATAAAGAAGCTGTAGGTATATTTTGTCTGGCAATACACATACTTAATAAGGATAATTTTTGAGTATGCTGTTGATGAATGCTATTTTCCCACAATGCATTTCACAAATGAAAATAGAATAGCCGCTCATGGCTTGACAAGTTTAAATAAATTTAAAATCAAAGTATGACTGACATCTGATATTACATGTATTGTATTATTACTTGATACTATGATACCATAAAACAATAAAAAATGTTAATAGGAGTTGCATGGTCTAGACCGAAATATCTCAACAACTATTGGATAGATCATGATTAAATTTTGTGCTGGCATTCATAGTCCTAATGATTTTGGTGATCCAACTTTTCCTCTAGCGCCACCATGAGTTCCACATGAGTGATTTTGAGTGAAGTGTCTCAACAACTGTTGCATGGGTTGCTGTAAAATTCTGTGCAGACATTCATGTCTTTCTAATGATTTATATTGTACATTGGCAGTCCCTTTATTTTTTTATCGTGCACCAATATCAGGTCTGAACCCGCCCCCCCCTCCAATTTCTTTGGTTTGTTACCTTATTAGCATATACTATCATCTACCTTCTTAAAGTAAGATGTCAACATAGTATACATACTGTAATACCCGATAAAGATCAGCATGTTAGCATGAAACCAATCATTGAATCTTTGAACCATCAGGAGAATTACCTCACTTACAAATACAGCACAGCACTGCACATCTAAATAGCAGCCACTAGATGACAGTCCTGATTCTTCAGGCACTTTCAATATAGACAAGCATATGCTGAATGATTGCTCACAATTTAAAGTCCATCTGCACAATGAAAAGGTTCCTGAAAACAGATTTTCCCCCCAAAAAGGTTATTGCTTTAGATGTTTAACAAAGGGGCATTAGAGAAGGAATTGTATACGAAGGCTGACATGTCAAAAATATAACAGGAGTTGCCTGATAATATTTCACATAAAGCACTTAGAACTTAGAACTGGTTCTGTCACAACTTGTTACACTAGTTCTTTCAAAAAATGACAGTTGTGTGAGAAACGGTTCTTTTGCAAATGGGTATACCAGCTCTTTAGCAAATAGGTATTGTGTAGGAACAGGTTCTTTTGCTAATCAGAATTGTGTAAGAACCGGTTCTTTAACAAAAAGGGTATTGTGCAAGAACAAGTTCTTTTGCACATTAGTATTTTGTAAGAACCAGTTCTCTCACGAATCACCGTTCAATCACGGTTCTTTTGCAAATACAATTTTTTTAAGGATGGGTTCTCCCAGAAATGACTATTGGTAAGAACTGGTTCTTTCGCAAATAGTTTTTGTGTAAAAACAGGTTCTTAAGCAAATGACCACTGTGTAACAACTGGTTCTTTAGCAAGAACGTATTGTGTAACTTGTTTTATCACTAATGACCATTGTAAGAACTGGTTCTTCCCAAATAGGTATTGTCAAAGAACTGTTCCTTTAGTAAGTCACCATTTTGTAAGAATTGGTTCTTTAGTAAATAAATAATTTGTAAGAACTAGTTCTTTCACACATAGTAACTGTGCTAGAAGTGGTTCTTGGAAAAATGACCATTTTGCAAGAACTGGTTCTAATATTAATGACTATTGCGTAATAACCGGTTCTTGTGCAAATGAGTATTTTGTGAGAACCAGTTCTTTCACAAATGCCAGTTTTCCAAAAACAGGTTCTTTTGCAAAAGACAATTTTGTGAGAACCTGTTCTCCTGTTAATGACCATTGAGAATTCCTTCAGCAAATAGGTATTTTGTAAGAACCGGTTTCGCCACAAAAGGCTGTTGTGAAAGAACCGTTTTTTTCCTGAATGACCATTTTGTAAGAATGGTCCTAACGCAAATAGGTACTGTGAAAGAACAGGTACCTATTTGCAAAGGTATTCAGTTAGAACCTGTTCTTTTGTAAAAAGAAGTTCTTTTGAAAATGGTCATTGTGTAAGAACTGATATTTAAGCAAATGTGTATTTTTAAGGAACTGTTTCTTTTGCAACCAAGTGTTGTGTAAGAATTGGTTCTTTCACTGATGACCATTGTGTGAGAACAGGTTTTTATGCAAGTAAATTTCAAGTAAGAACCTCTTCTTTTGCAAATAAGTATTAAGTTAGAAGTTGTTACTTTGCAAAAACCATTGTGTAAGAACTGGTATATTCGCAAACAAAAACTGAATAAGAACCAGTTCTTTTGCAAATGTGTTGTGCAAGAACAGCTTCCTTGTTGCCATAACTGCTATTGCAAATAAGTGTCCTGTAAAAATGTTTTCCTTTGCAAATAACTGTTGAGTAAGAATTGATTCTTTTTTGGGTATTGAGTAAGAACCCTTGCCTACCGTAATCAGTTCTCTCTGTGGTCAGGTACCTTTGCAAATAAGTATTTATTAGAAACAGTACCTACAGTAATAACTGCTTTTTAGAATCATTGCTAACAATTATTAGCATTTTGTTAGTACTGTTACCTACAATAATAAGTATTTTGTAAGAATAAAACTCGCCTAACTGCTGACTATGGATATAATAGTATTTGATGGCTGTCCAGTCACATTTTTATCTTTCATGCAGGCATTTAAACGCCAGATTGAGGTTAAAACAAACAGTGGCCAGGATAGGCTCCTTTTTCTTGGGCAATTCACCTTTGGCCGGCCTAGTAGCCTTGTCCACAGCTGCCTGCATGTGGATGAACACAGAGGTTACAGGCCAAAGGACTATTGATTAACAACCATGAGAACAAAATCAAAATATCAAGTCCTTATTTGGAAAAGGAACCGAACCAGACGGCCATTTACGTTGACGATGGAAAAGCACTCCATGACTATACAGTGTATTTAAAAAGGTGTCATATGTATGTACAGGATTTACAGTACATGAATAAACTTAGCATTCCTCCAATTTAATGTAACTAGCATCGTCCACATAAACTATGGGCAAGATGGCAAACGGCAGCCTGTGATGTTTTACAAAAACAAACAGGAGAGCGAGCTTCCAGCACGCTGTGGAATTCATGTCAAAACAAGCAAAAATACTTCTGGACCTGTCTGGGGATATTCCAGACCACCACATCCCAAACAGAAGGATGGTCATGTTAGCTTTTACGTCATAGCACCACTGTGCCTGAGAGTTTTCTCTTATCAGCTTCTCACACTTTTCCAAAATATGTTTCTATAACCTACAATTTTCTTTCCAAAGTTAATCTTTTCCCCAAAGTTTATGGCTATGTAAGTAAACAACACACTCACTAAAAGATGCAACAAACACAGTGCTTGATCATTTCCAGGCTATCCTACTCTTTATTTAATGCAAATTACAGTACCAGGGAACTATTCCTCAGAGCACGCAGAGGGAATATTTACAGAGGTGCACATTTAGCATACCTTCACAGAACAAAACAAACAAAACAAACAAACAAACAAAATAAAAATTTCAGTCACAAACAGAGGCATTCAAGTAGTAGTACTGTTATACAGGATGTTTTTGTAGTATTTTATATGATTTTTCTTTTCTTTAACCCCAGTAAAACCCAGTTGGCATATTAAAGTAGTTTATATGCTAGTATAATAAACTATACTAGCACATATACCAGCTTGCTTTCTTTTTTGGTAACTTTTGTGATGTTTTTATTGAACTGGAGTTAGGGGTAGGGTGAGGTGGTCAAACCGTCTGGTGGTAGCAACACGTTCATGGATGCAAAATTACAGCAAGCAGGAGAGAGGAGAGAAGCTACATGACTCGACCCCTTAGGTGCTACTGAATTCCCCCTGAATATACTGACAAGGAGGAAAACAAGCAAGAGGACAGAGAAACAAAAGATCCATAGAGGTGATGAGAGACAGACAACATGACCCTGCCTCTAAGGATGGCTCATCAAAACTACATCTTAGTTTGGCTTTGGTAACACAACCAACACTGTAAGTAATACAGAAACCGTACTGTATTGTTAAAATACAGTATATGGGGCCTTTTTTTTTAACCCCTACTGCCATCCACTACCCCTCCACACCCCCACACCCCCACCCCACCCACTTCATGCCCCGGAGTCTGTGCCAGGACTGTGGTGCACATGTTTGTGCGTGCGTGTGTCCAAGACAAAATGTCTAAAATAAAGACTCGTCTACTTTAAGTTAAGGAGAATATCTTTACAATTATCAATGTCTGTATATTACAACAAGTGTGCAATGAGAAGGGGAACGAGTTGTGAGTGGAGGTGGGGGGGGGGGGGCAAAAATCAAGTGGAACGTGTGTGTGTTTGAGTGTGTTGCAGGATAGAGGGACATTCAACAGCACCAAAGGGAGAGTCACAACATCAGATGGATAGAGGTGGGAGTGGGGCAGGTGATGGAGGGGGTTGGGTGAAACAAGGCGAAGGTGTATGAAAGCAAAGGCACTCCAAACTATAGTTACACTATACATGACTAGTTCTTGTTACAATAATACAGCTGTCATCTACTGTACTGTACAGGTAAGGTTGAACATATGGCTGGATAAAGCTGATCATCATAATCATCTACAATATCCATAAACAACATCAGTTTTGCCCTGATTCTGTTTTTTTTTTTTTTTATCTTTTTCATTTCTTTCCCTACCCACTGTCATCTTTGTTTTTGCTCATAAACAGTACATGGGTCTGCATATATACATAACTTGAACACAACATGGAAAAAATAATCAACATAACAACATAAAAAACAA
Organism: Ctenochaetus hawaiiensis; assembly: GCA_029783645.1. Classification (NCBI taxonomy): domain Eukaryota; kingdom Metazoa; phylum Chordata; class Actinopteri; order Acanthuriformes; family Acanthuridae; genus Ctenochaetus; species Ctenochaetus hawaiiensis. Next base: position 8,869,629 of record JAPZDY010000005.1, read on the forward strand.
CATACAAGTCATACAAGTCAGAATTTTGGTGAGGAGCATTTATACTGTATATACAAATTCTGCTTTTTCTTTTCTTTTTTTTTATTTTAAAACGTAGTGAGTATTCTCTGTAAATAAGACGCTTTGACAGACTGTACCGAGTGGCTCTACGTGCGGCAGGTGGAGGAGAGAGAGCGCTAGGCTAACACTTGAGTCAGTGGTCACAACACATGAGGCAGTCCGCGACGAGCCAGAGACCAACGCCGGGACCCAAGGAGTCAAGGGAAGAAAAGTGTTAGGAAACATCTTGAATTCTTCACAGAGACAGAGACAGAGAGAGAGAGAGAGAGAGAGAGAGAAAGAGAGAGAGAGAGAGAGAGAGGAGGAGGAGTTGGACAGGGAAAGATGTTTGTCTAGACACTGCACTGCCACAGAAACACTGTTACAGACAGGGTCGGTACAAAGACAGGGAATAGAGCAATGCCCTAAATCCATCTACAGCCTTAATACAGACAACACAGGTAGAACAGGGAAGTGACTGCTGGAATCTAACCACACTCCAGCTAAAAAAAAACAAAACACCACCTTATCTAAATCTATTTTCTTTAGACAGCAGCAAATATTGCCGCTGCTCTGCCAGATATGAGCTCACCATAAATGATTTCTGAACCATTGTAGTTAATATACATATATCTATATATACTTTTTATACATAAAGAAAAGTAATATATAAACTGTGTATGTATGCATGTTTGTTTTGTATTGTATGTATATATTATACAAGCACACAGGACCAGATACATGTCACATCCATCGCACATGGCAATCCAAAAGCATCTGCCCAGGAGTACAAAACAAAAAATAAAAACAAGGTCGAGTAAAACAGCTTGCTAACCATTTAAAAACAACCCCAGGCAAAGAAACAAACAAAAAAAAAAACAACCTGTCCAAACGTTTACCCCCCTGCAAGTGGACTGCTTCTTTCCACATACATTGGGATCATCATGCATCCATGTGTGTTAGGATGTGCATGTGTGTATGTGAGTGTGTATGTGTGTATACCCGTGCGTGAGCCTCATGCCTTGTCTGCGGAAGTGGAGGTGAGAAGTGAGAGGGCGGGCAGACCCCCGGGTGATCCTAACCATACTCAGGCCATGCACTACAGGAGGAACCAAAGGGGAGGGGAGGTTGAGGATGAGGATGCAGAAAAATGGAACATCATGGAGGAGGACAGAAGGGTGTAGGGCGAAAACGGAGAGGCTCAAGGGGAACAGCTTAGGACTTTTTCTACAGATTGTCCTCTTACAAACATTAGCAGGCTAGCATTGTGTATACATGTACAGTGTACTTTTTATCAATAGTACAGTCGACAACACCTCTGGCCCTACGCTTCACTTCCCCCCGTTAAAAGGGCACGGAGAGACATCTTTGACGGAGGATGGAGTTGAGTTCAAACAGCTGGATGAAAGGCCAGTCAGGGATAAAAGAGGCAGATAAGGGATGCTTGGTTTGTGGTTGTGGCATGGGGCTGTTGGCTAGCTGTTGAACCCGGACTGCGTCAGCATCGCTCCGCTGCTGTCAGGGAGGAGAGCAGGGCAGAGCAGAGCTGAGCGGAGCTCACCCCCCGGCCGGGGCAATGGAGAGGCCGTGGGCTGGGGCTGAGACCGGGGCAGGGCGGATGGTCTGTGGGCTCAGGAGGTGGAGTTGGAGGCCGAGGCAGAGGCGGTGGTGGTGGTGGGACCTCGCTCTGTGCTGCTGCCATCTATATACAGGAAGAAATCATACATAAATACTTATGCAAAGTTTATGCAGCGATTGTTAAATAATGGTAGTACTTTTCAGCGCGAGGTTAATATAGACCAGAGTGCACCTGGCTCTAACCTGTGGTGGCAGAGGCGTTGGTTGGGGTAGAGGCGGCAGCCTGGCTGCGAGCATGGGCAGGGATGAGTATGGAGGCCAAAGAGGGATTACTGGATAACTCTGAAAGAAAAAGAACAAGTTTACTTTGTCTCCTGGATGGAGAGCAGAAAGATATCACAATATATGTGAGCCAGCGATGGAAAATTCCCAGAGGTGATGTGAAGGGCTCTATAATTTTCACTCTGCAGAGAACACAAATAAAATGTAATCAACTGTAAAATGAGGAGTACTGCAGTAAATGGGTGATAATTATCCGTCAAGTTTACTCTTAAATACAAGCTTAAGGAGTGCACAATTATTTCACAGTAGAGAAAAGCTATTAAAAAGGGCTAAACAAATGTTTTTAATTATATTTGCAACTCAAACTGTTCTCCAAGTGCATTGCTAACATTCTCTGCTTTGAGTGACACTTATGTTTGCATACCCTGGGTGGTGAAATTGAAGAGTGAGGGCTTCTCTCTCCCGTTGGGCAGTTTGACGTTGGGGTCGCGCAGTTCGTCGAAGAAGGAGTGCGCGCAGGCCTCTAGAGGGGTGAGGCGGGCCGTGGGCGTGTACTCCAGCAGGCGAGAGCACAGGGCGATAGCCTCCGGAGGCGTGCGCGGCCGAAACACCTGAGCAAAAAAAAAGTCAAAAACAGTTGTCAGAAATAAGTTCATGACAAGCCACTGTTGTTAACACACACGCATACAAAATTAACTTACGTTCTCTGAATTTTTCTCAAATGTATTTCATGAAATCTCTGTTAGATGTAATAGTTTGTATGTAGGAGTATGAATCAATGAATGAATGTCTTGGATTGCTGCAACAGTGAGCAGTGGTAGTGACTGAGCATAGTTCCCAAGAGCGACCACAGCAGGGCGCCTGAGAGGCCAACAGGAGAACCTGCTGCTGCCTGCTGATTGGACGCCCCTGTTGTCCAATGTAAGAGCTATGAGGGAGTCTGTTGAGGGGGGGGGATTCAGGGAGACAAAATGCCCCTTTACGTTTTTCCCCAACCAATTACTTTTCACTATGACTTCAAACATACACACAGATAAGAGTATGAGGTGGAAAACAGCTCATTTGAGTCAGGCTGACCCCGTCAATATCAGACTGACAGATAAAGCACGGCAAAGGAAGGACTGGCTGAGCAGGATGGACTTTGACACTGTGACTGACACTGCTGTGACTGAGATTACAGAAATTCAACGCATTCAATCAACTCTAAAAACATGTTGCACAGCCAGTCAAAAGCAGTCACTAACATAAATATAATGTACATTCTTTTTTCCCCTTGCTGCATGTAAACTGGCTCTAAAATAGGCTTCATTCAGACTGTAGACACAAGTGGCACTAACCTTTCTCTTTTTTTTGTGGATTTGCTCGTATGTGATTGAGATTTTTGGGGACAGTGTGAAAAGAAAAAATCTTATTTAGTCATAAATCATTTACAAGTCTGATCTTTCTGATGCAGTCTCAGTCCAAACTGTCATATCAGAATTCATGCAGCTTTTGTCTCAGTTACTCATTTCAACTGTCTCTAGTCGAGAGGTGCTGACAGATGCAGCGTATGACCAAATAAAATTCTGAATTAAACTGATTCTGTGAAGCCATTCACACTGCGATCCTACTCATCCTGGCTTTGACTGCGCACCGACACACTGCAAAAGTAGCAGTTCAGGACAGTGACCAGCTCACAGTGTAATCTGATATTGACCACATTTTAAAAAATAATGTGAAAAGTAATTAAAAATGAGCACTAATTCTATAGTTTTAGCCTGATAGACATTTTTTTAGTTTCAACAATAGGGTTTTAGAAATATTTTGCACTCAATGTCAACAACGTAAATGTGACAGTTGCGGCTTTTGCATGCACAAAGATGTTCAAAAAGGAACAAAAACACATTTGACAAAACTGCAAAGCTGTCATATTGCATGAATAAACAAAGCTTGGATGCTTTAAGCCGAGAATGCTTTACATGCAGCAGAAAGAAGAAAACCACTAAAGAGAAGAGTTTCATGACAAAAGTCTAAGTCTTCATCTTTTCTTTGCACCAGTCATTTTTTATGAGGTTTAAAATGCTCACAGCAGGTGGGGCTATTCAGGTCTCATGAGGCCGTGTCGGGTGGATTGGTGATGAGTTTGGATGGATGTGAAGCAGCATGTTAGCAACACAAGCGGGGACACAAAGGATAATGCAGGGGTGGATCTTAGAGAAGTAAAAGGGCTCTTGTACCTGTTGACTCACCTTAGTCCAAGGGTGTGCCTTGATCTGGGGAAACTTGAACTCAGTGTAGTTAGGGTTCATCTCACGGATCTGCTCTCGGGTTGGGGTGCCGAGAACCTGGAGAGAACAAGACAAAAGAAAATATCCACACACGTTTGTCTTTAACTTGAACTTATTTTGCAGAAAATAAACAGAACTCTCTTTGTATCATATATAAAGTCTTTTACACCCAGTGGGCTGCCCCAGGCAATACCTTGATAATTTCAACCAACTGATCCACTCCACTGTCGCCAGGGAAGATTGGTTGTCCTAGCAACAGCTCTGCCAGCACGCAGCCGGCTGACCACACATCTAAAGGAAAAGATAGGTCACCGGAAGGAAAAAGAAGTCAGATAACACGAAAGAAGGGCAAAGATGAAATGACTCCTGCTAAAAAAGCAGAGTCAGTCCAGAACATCTGACAATACTCTTTTCTCTTTGTCAATATGTGTTTGTCTTTTACAATAAAATGAATCATTAGTAACATGTAATGAAAATATTAAGTGTTGAGGTTAAGCTAAAGGTTAAATGATGACTGTGACAGCTGCAGTCAGCTCACCTATGCTGGAAGTGTAGTCAGTCGCACCAAAGATGAGCTCAGGGGCTCGATAGTAGCGAGAGCAGATGTAGGACACGTTAGGCTCTCCACGGACCAGCTGCTTGGCACTGCACACAAAATAAAAGCACCTAATTAGTATCATCTACATACTGATTTTTTACCACAAAAAGCAAAACATAAACCCAAAGGAAAAGATTAACACAAGTGAGTACAGAAAACAAACAAAGTAACAAAGTACTACCAACTCTGAAAGTGTGAATGAACATTTTGCCACATTTAAACTCGTCAGATGAACACATTAAAGGGTCTGCATGTCTCAGCTTAAGGACCAAACTTTGAAGAAATAGCTGGAAGAGTTTGAAAATAAGCTTCTTTGATTTTTTTGCTGGGTTATAAAAGAATATTTGTACTTTTTCTCATGTTGATATGCTAAATATAGAGTTTAAGTAAGGAAACAGTTAGCTTAGCGTGGCATAAAGCGTGGAAACAGAGGGCGACAGCTAGCTCGGTCAAAAGCTTGAAAAAATGCACCTACCAGCACCTTTACAGCTCACTAATTAACACTTTATGTCTTGGACTCAAGACTCATGAAAGAATCAAGATACTTTATAGTGAGTTATTCAGTAAGTTTTTAAGGTGCTGATCAGCAGATGTTGTTACCTTCTGACAGAGACTGGTCGGCTTTTCAACCTGTTTCTGCACCTATGCTGTCAAAACTTGTTACACTTGCATCTCACCTGCCAAAGTCGCAGAGCTTGAGCACGGCGGTCTCTGGATCCAGCAGCAGATTCTGGGGCTTGATGTCCCGATGGCAGATCCCGAACGAATGGATGTAGGCCAGGCTCCTGAACAGCTGGTACATGTACAACTACATACAGGAAGACGCCCAGGTTACAACAACACAAACAGCAGGCTCTTTTCCTCATACAGGGTTAAAGTCTGGAAACAACCACTCAAGAATGAATCTGAGTAAAGTGCATGACGTTATACCAACAACCTCCTGAACTTTATTAACAAGGTGTTTTCAAGGTAAAGTGAGACATGTTTCTGAGACAGTACAGCCTGTTTCTCCCCTCAGATCCAATTAGAAACTGCTGACATAGGTACATACGGACTTATTTAAATGATTGTCATGTTCTTATTGCGATACATGTTTAACAGTCATTTGCCTATTTAAACCTACACAGAATTCAAAATAATTAGGTCACAACATTTTTTGCAATGAGTTTTCTGCTTCAGTTAATTATTCTCACATTTGTCTCACGTGTGTCCCAGCCAGAGAAATACTTGAAAAGCAACAAGTGATCTGTACAAATGGCTATGAACAAGTGTTACACAGCGTGACACAGAAAAATTATATTAGAGGCAGAGATTCATGACACACATTGCTGTTTACAGGTCTGGTTACATCTTTACTTTGTAGTACAAATTATGAGACTTTCTTTTTAGATCTACACAATATTTTACTTCACATAATAGCAAAATGAATTTGTTTTTATTGTTCCAAAGTTCTTAAACTCAATATAGTTTATGGGGAAGTCATTACACTCTTATATACCCAGAAGCAGTGCTGATAGCAAGTGGATTAGCCTAGGAAATGAAAAATAATTAATTTAAATTGAACAGTCTGAGCAAAGGTCAAATGAGCATGGGACTTTTGATCATAGGTCACTTTAAATCTATTGCTGCTCCTAACTGAGTCAGCCTGCCAAGGGTGATTGATAAGTGCATATCCTGAGGTAGACTGAGATGAGTTAAACGGCACTCGTCACATGCATGTGTACTTCAAGTCTTTGAGTGATTATGCAGAGAGTTTCAAGCTAATAAATTTTGTGGTAAATTTGTTTTAAGTTACTGATTTTTGCAAGTTAGCATTGCCTGAGAAAATGGGCAACATTGGCCTTTGTGCAGCAATCCGGTAATGTGGCCTTGAACTTGTCCAACCGCCAACCTCTTCACTTGAATCGGCACCTTGAGACTATTACCTCTACCAAAAGATAAAGATGAAGCTCAAGGGTTGCCATTTTGACAGTTATGATGACATCATCCCCAATGTGGTCCACTTCTACAAAGAAGGGGTCAGTATGCTCCTCAACCACAGGAGTAAGAAGGTAAATGTAGGAGGGGACTATTTTAAAGAATTAAACAAACTATGGTTTCTAAAAATGCCTCTTTCTTCTTAGGCCATGAACTTATCAACCACTCTCTGAGCGAGCAGCACATTTTTCTTTTTCAGCATATAAAGCTGGTCGTTCACCTCAGCAGGTTGAGGACAGATTTTAATTGAGAACACAAACAAAGAATGGATTGTGTGATACATTCAAGGATGCTTCATGTTCACCTCTTAATTAACTGAAGATTATACACTCCATAATTTTATCGCAAAATATGCAGGGTATATACGGGTGTCTGTCCTTTCCAGTCTCTGCAAAGTACAGTACTGATCGTATAATATGGTATGGAATACATATTGCCTTGCCTTGATGATTACGGACACATACACACATACATACACACACACACTCCTATACCTTGACATAAACCATGGGCAGAGTCTGTTTGGCTCGGCTGTAGTGTCTGGCCACTCTGTAGACAGTCTCAGGAACATAGTCCAGAACCAAATTCAGATACACTTCATCTTTCTGTTGGAGAGAAGCAAAAACAGAAAAAACAATGTCACACATGTACACACACATAGCAGGAGAAGAGTTTAAAAAACTTTAAAACATCTATAATAGTTGGCAACAGCAAGCCGAACAGCTGACCTTACAAAACACTGAGTACTGGTAGATAGTAAGTTTTGTGAAAATCTACAATCTAGAAATTCCACAAAATAAAGCATCTTCAAATGCACACATCATGTAGACACTAACTGCCCTGTGTTTCAATATGTGTGTGTGGTATGTCTTTCCCTGAGAAAAGAAGCACTTTTTGAGCTGATGTAACTGAGGTTTTTTCACAGTCTTTCTGGGGATCCATTGTATAGAAGTCTTTTCCTGAGGGCAGGAAACACACAACCATGCGTCATAACAGCCTGCGCTCCAACAGCAGCCACAGACAATGATATCATTTCCTCATTTCCTGGTTGGAGAAGGCCTGTGTAAGAGGGCGGGTTTGTGCACGTTCTACTCTGCAACACACTGACCCTGAAAGGATGCTGTATGTGAGGTTTCTCCACCCAATTATTCTAGGACTTCCTTTTTCCTTTGATTCTGTCAAGAGTTAGCCAGCACTGAGTCACTGGGTGTTTCTCATGAACCCATTGTTTGAGACCTACAAGTCAAGACTGCAAATTAGACTCATCGCTCATAACTCATAACCGTCATGCAATCACAGTGAGCCTGTCTTTCTCTCTGTGGTTTGTTAAGTGGAACACCAAAGTCTTCAGTCCTCACACTTTGGCCTGCTAAAAGGGCTGGTTTTGATCTATGGACAGAGGTGATTCTTTTGGCTGGTTAAAAGACCATTTGATCACCAGAATAAAACTGTTCTCTCATAAGCATTTTAAGAATAAGTCTGGATTTTTTTTTTTTTTAATGTGTCCACAAATGAAATCAAATGACTATAACAACATTAACTGACTTCTGTACACTGTGTCCAGTAGTCTTTACACAGAACGGCTAAGAGACAAAGTAAGCTCAAAAAAACAGGTCAGTTTATCATTTTATTGTGGTTAAGACACTGCATTTATCTGGACCTATTTTCAACAGTGGATGACTACATGTTTACTGTAGTATTGAGTATCCATAGCAGCAGGATAGTGTATGTGGAACCATAATAACTGAACATGTCACCAAGTGAAACCAGTAGTCATTATTTTAAATCAATTTTGGACAAGTACATGTAATAAATTGTATCAGGATTTGAACACAGAGACAACACATTTAGATCTTCATCATCACCAGCTTTCACCAGCTTACCTTCAAACTCTTCTAAAAATAGTTCACCTTCAACATTCTGGCTTTTCAAAATTGCTTTTTTTAAAATGTTTGCTTTGTTTAAACAATTTTAATCCAGTCAAAAAAACTGTACTTTGGAAAACCTAACATAATGAATCTATCTGCCTTCACTGGTTGATGCTGATGACAAGCCTATCCACAGTATTACCAGTTAACTGACATATGAAAAACCTGGAAATTCCAAATATAATGTGTTTTGTGCTCACTTCATGTTTGAGAGGATATCATAAGAGAGCAGCACATCACCAGCTGGAATAATGAACCTCTGTTTCCTTGAGTAATGGTATCAGTGATCAGTTCTGGTGCCCAGTCTCCAACTAAGCAAACGCCTGTGAGACATACTGCCATGGGGTGATATGACAAGGCTTCCAACTTAAAACTAATTAAATTACTCTCTCCCTCCTATCTATCTAGTCTGGGACCAAGTGTCCATATCCTTTAGCCTCCTCTCACCCATCTGTTAACAGTGTTAACAGTCTGCCCAACAGCTTAGGTGGTGGACAGAGCCGCAGGCCTGCAAACCACAATGAGTGAGCTCCCAGACAGTCTGTGTGGTACGCTCTGTCAGCTCAATACCCTGCTTTGTGCCGACTCTGTCGTCCTTCTCAGTTAGAAACATATATAGTGACTGAGAGAAATATAGAGCTGATAGGACTTGGAGAGTAGCTAAATGGACGGATGCAGATATCAGTAATGATGAGCAGCATTTCGTCTAACAGCTCTCAGACACAGGTAGTCTTTTTTTCCTATAGTTGTCTGCCATTGGCGTCACCCTCCCCCACAATACTCTGTCTGTGTGTGTGTGCACCCATTTTCTCTCCAATAGCAGAACTCCCATTGATAACATTTGTGACTACTAGAGGGCCCACTCCACCTCCTGCGAGCACCACCAAGGTTATATTTAGCCTAGCAACTGCGATGACTCACTTCCTGCCTCACTACAAAGCCACTTCCTTGGCTTGTTCCCAGATGGTTAGCAGAGGGGGGTTGGAGGGGTCTGATTGGCTCCTTGCTCACTCCGAGCTAAATAATTCAGCCTCTAATTTGCTGAGAATATGGCTTGCACCTGAACAACTTGCTACTAATTATTACACTACTCTGTCAAGGAGAGGGGGATTGATGGGATCTGTGCTGTATGTAACAGACGGCATGCATGTCAGTTTCCAAAATTGCAGCTCATATTAGCATTTGGGATAGAGTGTCTTGGTTATGCGCCTCCTGTCAAGTGCACTCAGTCACACTCGACACATTACATTAGTCAGCGCTTGACATAACGCATATGTTAATCCATATGATTAGAGAAACACAGCTAACAGTCAGCGTTAAAGAATCTGTGTCATCCAGGAACACAGACGGCGGCACAGAAAGAGCTGGAGGGACATACGGTGCACGAATTATATTATCCTTATTTAGACACATACTAATGGAGACAGTCGCAACTTGGCACAACACACCTCGGAGTAAATCTATAAATGTGGGCGAGGGGCCATAGGCGGATACGTGTCGGGCATTGGCATCACCATAAACTCTCATATGTCTCTCACTGTTTCATAGCAAATCATGTAGTTCCACCACATCCAGAAGCAATGTTGCTCATTCACAGTCTGTTTATTAACAGCTTTATTTGTGTGCGTGTGTGTGTGTGTGTGTGTGAGTGTTGGAGTACTGGCTACTCGAAAGCAACAGTGGGACAGTAAAGGGGAAGATAAACTGTCTGTGGAGCCACA
>JAPZDY010000005.1:8883348-8895188 GCA_029783645.1 Ctenochaetus hawaiiensis
TTCAACTAAGGAGAAAATAAAAGCCTGAAAAAAATCCTAGATATTCAAACATTCCTTTATTACATTACAAAAAAATATTTCTTTATGTAACTCATTTTGCGTGGCCCGTCCATGAATCAGATTATTGTGCAGTGATGGTCTTTTGTGGGTAAAAGGTTCAAATCGATGCCTTAAGATTTTTTATGCAGGTCTGAATAGAGAAACCTTGTTTTCAAACACCCTCATAGATCAGGCTGCATTCTACTGTGTGGTTATAATATGTGGCATTGCTTTTTTCAGTCCTTTTCAGAACATATTTTAAGAGAATTTATTTAATTGTTTTGCCTTTGTATGCCTGGAGAATGTTTCATTTCTGTGCAATGAATCCACAAGGACATGCTCAGACTCCACACTAACCTCCTTTTTGTTGGAACTAAATTGTGGGGCTTTAAACACAATTCATTATGCAGCCCTACGACAAACGTCAGACAAGCAAATGACGAATAATATGCAGCACACTGATGAGCCAACTGACCTTGTCCCCACTGGAGTAGAAGAAGTAGCGCAGGCGGACTATGTTGCAGTGGTCCAACTTCCTCATGATCTGCAGCTCACGGTTCTGAAAAAACAAGGATATGAATGATGAAACATCACTTTTAATTTTTTGTGCAACATATTACAGCTGAGCTTCATGTTCAAAGTTCAGGAAATGAGTCAGTTGACCTTATGGAGACCTTAAAAGCATGATAACATGATACCTGAGAAGAAATAAATCACGTTATATGTTATATATTATGAGCATGATCCAACCTCCATGGTTGAACTTTTGCTATACAGAGTAGTGTTTATTACAACTTAATATAACTGTCTCATAGAAAACACATGAGTCACAACAATCATCTCATTGTCAACCACATCACTGTCACAAGCTCAGTGTGCCAGCTTGTCAAGAATCAACATGTGAGAAAACTGAGTGTGGTAGTAGCAAAAAAAAAAAAGTCAATAAACAGCAAAAAATGTCCAATTATTACCTAATAACATGACAAATCCCATGGGTTAAAATATGATGCACACACACCCACACACACAATCACGCACTTTGTCTGTTTCAGTCTTAGAAAACAATTACAGAAGAAAGGCAAAGAGGAAAGCAAAAAGAGATTTCAACACAGTCCTACAGCAGAAACACTGACTGTGTTAAAGTTAAAAATGTCTTGCAGCCTGGACTGCTGCAAGCCACAGGAAGCTGTTTATAAATGGTGTTAACATTCATTTTAATCAGTCAAAAAAAACTACTGTTTTTGACTAGCAGACTAACTAATATTAGCTAACATAGTATAAATGATTTAATTGAGAATTATGCTGTACACACTGTTTCACAACACAAAATCTTTGCAATTTTTTTCAAGAAGTTCTTAGTGACAAAGAAATACTTTTTGCAATTTTTTTTTAGACTTTCTCCACTTTACAAGCCTAAAATTTATGCCATTTTAGGGGGGGTCCGGTAATATTAGTGAAAGCCATTAAAAAAGACAATATATTCACAAATATCAGAGTGTGTTTCAGTTGCACTGCCAGAGGACGTCAGTTGTTCATGTGATGCATCATTGTGACCCTGAACCCAACTGCATTTACACTGCTAAAAAGAAAGAGGCCATATGCGCCTCAGATCACCTCTGAATACAGTTTCAATGACTGAATCTTAAGACTCAAAACATGTAGGGTGCATCGGGTGCATTTGTCCCCTTGTGACTGGATCACCGAGGATGCAAGTTAACACCAGATGTAAGCAGGCTCAACCTTACATGAGGCCATAGGAACAAAATAAACCTGGGTAGGTCACTATATTCATATACAGTGTGTCCAAGCAGAAAATGGTTTGTGCAAATGGATATTCTCATGGGTGGGCAGGAATTTAACCATTATATAAAGCTTTAACAGCTCCATTATAGCTCATATTTTTCTCCCCTTCTCCATTTCTCTTTCCCTCCCTCCATCCTCCTCCCAACTATCACTGTGCTTTGTGAGGATCTTAAGTGCTTGTAACGTTCAGAGAGTGTGGCCTTCACTGCAGAAGGTAAATGGAGAATCCAGAAAACAAAAAGACAGATTAATACAGTGGCCAAAGTTAAGATCAGACTGCAGCAGAGTTGTGGAGTGATCGCATAATAATCTGGCTTTTGTTTTTGGAGGTCATGATTTTTTTTTTACATTGACTGTTGTATTGACAAAAACAGCCTGAAGCCCCCATACTGACAGAAATGACATGTATAATAATATTTTGATTATGAGCTCTATAACAGGGTCAGTTTTCATGCAGAGTTGAGGACTTTAATGAAATAATCACCTGTTTATCTCCCAAATTTGCATAAATGAAATTAATTTGCAATCCGGCATTCTGAGGTTTTTTAGTATTTGGTACTTTGGATTATCCATCTCTGTAAACAACAAGGTATTTACATATAGAAACTCATGTGGAACATGCAAAGTTGAAATAATAAGTAGAACCAGAATGTAATCAGCTTACAGCACACATTTACTCAGAAACTCAAGTTGTATATTTAAACAGACAGAGTGATTAACTAGTGCACCAGCTCACGAACTAATTCCCGAGATGACAGACTGAATACGAAGGATGGCTGACATAAAAAAACATAAAATAATTGAATAATTCTCTCAGTGCCAAACTGTCTTGTTTCTTTCACACCAACAACTGAAGCTGGTACAATGTGTGTGTTTCTGGGTGGAAATCAGTTGATGGGGTTGATGTGGGACGTGCAGTTAACTGGCTGATCACAGGTTTGGTGTAAAACAACAGCACACAGCTCAAACCTGTGCCTGTTGTCAACATGGAAGCCTTGGTTTAAAAGGAGACTAGTTCACGATTTCCCAGGACTGACTGAATGAGAAGCTGACTGAATAATAAATTCACCATCTCAAAGCCTGACAGAGAGGTGTAGAATGTGAAAAAAAAGTCTGATGGCCAAATTCCTTTTACTTTTACTTCAGTGTTGAGTTATGAATAACTTAATCCAACAGTGAGCAAATACAAGACTGTATAACTTGATACCAGCAGCTCATCTGGATTTGGGTTTTCAGCTTTGAATCAAACAGGAAAAAAACAGCTTTAAAATAAATACACAAGCCATGCTTTGATTGATCTGATTATTTAACTGATCAATTCATTTGGAGCTGAGGTGATTACCTGATTGACCCAAAGTTAATAGTCAACTATACTGGTAAATGATTGTTGCTGTAAGTCTTTTATCAAGAAAAAAACATCCAGCTACTTCCAGTCTCTAAAATTGTTAGGATTCGCTGCTTTTCTTTGTCTTATGTGATTCAAACTGAATATTTTACTACTTCCTTTTATCTTTAGGAACGTTTTCACTATCCTGTGGCATTTAGAGATGAAACAGTTAAATCAAGAAAATAATCTGCAGATCAACAGATTGAAAAACATTTTGCACTAAAACCATTAAATGTTATAAAATGGACAAAAACTTCTATCACTAAGTTTCCAGAGTTCCAGGTGATTTGATTACATTTCTCGTTCTATTTATGGGTCAAAATCCCAAAGATATTCAATTTACTTTCATAAAAGATTAATAAAACCATACAGCTGTTTCCTGTATGAAAGTGGTTGACAAAATAGTTAAAAACTGTACTAGCTAACTGACTGACTGACTGACTGGGTGACTAATGAGATCCACTGTTATATGGGTCAGTGCCATGCTAGCTGGTGCTAGGAGATATGCTGTTGACCTTCCACACTTTTTTGGCCCTATATCAGGATTTAATCCCCTCTCATTCATTTTTGAACAGAGCAGAGTGAGCTGTCTGTCTCTAACAAGACCTCTTCATCCTAGCAGCAGAAGCAGCGCAGCATCTTGTAGCTCAATAGCCTGGTATAGACGATCCCCCCAGCATAATTCACTTAAAGACAAACACAAATGGTTCCCACAATCCTCCCCCTACAACTGTGACCAACACACTCATACACACGCACGCATATACACAACCCCCACATCATAAAGTGACATCATAGCGTGTGGGTCACAGACCAGCCATCGAACCATCATGGACTGCAGGCAACGCCCTCGTCTTCTTGCAGTGGCTTAGAGGGAGCGTTTGAGGGTGGGTCTGAGTGTGTGTGTGTGTGTGTATGAGAGTGTGTTTCTGTGTGTGTGTTGTTATGTGTGAGAAAGATGGTACCATATGGAGGAGGAGCAGACAGGCTGTTCAGTAAAGCCCTGCCCAGCTCCAGTTATACTGCAGTCCTTCCTGCTGACCTGTCATCCTCCAGTGTGTCAGCAGCCCAGCAAGCAGAGACAGAGAGAGACATATGGACAGAGAGGCAGAGAGAGAGAGAGAGAGAGAGAGAGAGAGAGAAGAGAAAGAAAGAACACCTCAATTGCAGGCTGCTAGAAGCGCTACACCTTCATGCTACTGATGTTTACTGTCAAACAAAACCACTTCCAGTTTCCAAAAAGGTTCAGAGCAACAAGCAATTGCAAACCACCCACACAAAGACGCATGCAACGCTTCACTGTTCTGCTTGGGGAACAGTTTATTAATTCTACTGACAGCAGACAGTGGATCAAACTAAAAAAGTGAAACTGGTGTCATTTATTTTTTAATTGTCAAAAAGTCTAACTTCCTGGTCACACCAAAAAAGGCAAAATGTTGATTCTTATAAGTAAAGAGAGACAGAGAGCTAACATGTTAGCCTGGCATGAACATGCTAGCACAAGTCAGTTCCCATCTGCTTCTTAGAATTTAATTCTGTACAGGTCATTCACTCTTCTCTGACCTTTTACCCTCAGGATCATACATAACTTCATTAAACTGTGAGTATATCTTGGGGGGAAGCAGCTCTGGCTAAATGCTTTGGGAGGTTTGTCAGCAGCCGCTAACAGAACATTAAGTATTATTTTGGCTAGAAGCATTTGTGCAGTTAAGTGTTATCTCATAACAGTCTATAAAGAGTTAACGACTAATATTAAGCATAACATAATCTCTGAAAATCATTGAAAGTCATAGTTTAATTAGTTATTAATTAGTTTACTTTTGATGGTTTTGCCATTTTAGGTGTCTGTTTCTTTATTGGATTTGTTGACAATAGAAAAACAGAATTAAAAAAATCACAAGACTTACCCTTTAATAATGTTGTGTGAGCAGTGCTGCCACCAGACATGCTCTCAGTGTGTGTGTGTGCGCACACGTGTTAGATTTAATTTTAATGCAAGCGACCATTTTCCAATAGACTGATATGTGATTCCTCTGATGGGAGTGGAGGAGAAGAACCTATCCCATGATGCACCAGGAGCAGATAGCAAGCCCACCAAGATTGTCTCACACATTGATCAGCTGCACCCTCGCACAGAGCCTATTCACATGATTACACTGTTTGACTCGGGCATGTGTGTGTGTTTGTGTGGCGTTCACACATGTTGGACCAGCATGGTTCTGCTCACCCAGACTCACTTCACAAATGAACAACAAATCCAGTAGGAAAAAAAAAGAAGTGGAGATAAAAGGCTTTTGAATAAGGGGAGAAGGCAAAAGAGGAAATTGGGCGCAGGTGTTTGAGTATGTTTGCGTGTGTGGGGGTACACACACTTTATGGCGCGTGCTTGGCAGTCATGTGAGGAGTCTTAGTGCTCATTTGCTTCATTTTTCGTAACACGCTGTTCCTCAGAAGGACAGACGGGGCAAGTGGAAGCAGTTAGAAAAGGAGACAGAGTGAAAAAGACGGCCAAGGTAGAGGCTTTGCTGTGCAGGAAAATAAACAAAAACAAGAAAATGAGTGAGATCTTCAGCTGGCCACCATTTAAACATGCAACCTGCTGTTATGCTAACCACAGGCTAACCACAGACTAATAGGTAAACAGGAAATGACTTCATCGAGGCCAGAGTGTACGTGTCCTGAACAAACAGTGTGTGTTTTGTGACAGATGGTTGACCCCCGCACACATGAACTGATATCATTCATCTCATCAGGTTTCAGATAGTGGCAGACTAGCAGCTGCTGTAAAACAGTGCTGAACCTCCAAAAAGGTTAAACCTGGGGCACTGAGCTGCTGAAGCATTTAGCTGAACCTGTTGGCTCTGCATAGCCGTCCCTGACAAAAAAACGCTACAGGCAAACACATCTGACTAAACTCTGACTAAACTTCAGTGACTCCCATTAGAGATGGAGATGGAGCTGGAGTTTGGCGGTCCATGAGACAACATGGCACACCTAGACTTGTCCTGCCATCACTCTTCTTTTCCTCTCTCGCTAACACTCCCTGACTCTCCTGTGAGGAACAAAGAAAACGACAAATAATACAACAGCAGTGACAGCTTAAGCTAGTTTCCAATGCCTGTTCCTGGATGGGCCTTTATAGAAATTACAGAGCAAATCAGGATTATTGATGAGGAAAGTTATGATTGGAGGGTAAAATAGGTATAAAGAAAATTAACAGAATAACAAGATCAAAGGTCCAACCTCATTACTTTGTACAAAGTTTCAATAAAACATAACAGTCACAATTCCTTTTTTCTATACCGGGTGATTCCTTGAAAGTTTCTCTGGACAATTGCTGACTAACACACAGTTTCCTCATATGAAAACCTCTGTTGTCAGTATGAACCAGCATAACTGCCTCATGGTTGTAAGCTTCCACATAGCAGTTAAGTTTCAGTTTCCATCAATGTCTGTCTGTAAAATGTTAAAAATATTTAATAAAAGGTATTAAGTTTATTATTTTGAAATGGAAGTCGTCACTCTATTGACATGTAGGATTTCAGTGAATAATTTCCAGTTAGAAAGATGCTGTCTTCACTTAGAGACTGTTATCACTTAGAGGACCGAGCGAGAGCTTCATCACATGGTGTAACCACAATCACCTGATGCTCATTAGAAGCAGAAACCAATGAGCTTGAGATTGAGTACAATGCTGCAAATGTGGATATTGATGAAAAGAAGCTACACAATTTAAATCAAGGATACTTTTACATATTCTGTAACCACAAGCACAGATGACCTAAACAATCAGCACAGTTTCAAGGTGGAAATGGTGGCCAAAAAAGTGTTAATAATAAACATTACCATGTAACCCTGAAGCTGACCTTTGACCTTTTGGATTTAAAATGCCATCACTGCATCAATGTTTCCTCTTCAACATGTATATGTCATATTTTAATGATATTAAAAGGTGTAATATGAATTCATTAGGCCAAAAAATGTGTTTTGTGAGGTTACAGTGACCTTCAACCATCATATTCTAATCACTTGATCCTTTAAGCTAGATGTAATGCAATTTCCTCAAGGTGTTGCAGCAAAATCACTTGACAAAAACCTGAAAACAGATTGTCTCCTGCCATGACTTTCGCCAAGCATAAAAAGGGAAACCTGCTTCCTTTAACCTGCAATAGTTTTGCAAAAATGTAAAAAATGGGCCCTAACAGAATCAATTAGAAATTGGCCAGTAATTATTATATTATTGTTTTTATTGTTAAAACGGCATTGAAGGTTGGCCTCCCTCCTTAATACATTCTTCAAGACAGCAGGACTTAATGGTGGTGAGTGAGTAACACTAGTTTAAGCTATGTGCACCCATTAAATGTTGTGTACATGTCTAAAATATCAGGCAGAATTTTGAGAGTGGTCCCAACTTTTTAAGAGCCTTTATCCGGTGTTTCCCAAGACTAATAATATGACAGTTACACTGTGCATCCATAACCCTAAACACTGGGGAATATAAACTTAATGAGAATTTCGACAGCTGTCCTGCAGGCTTGGCAGTCTCAGGTCTTTTATCTACGAGCTGTGAGCTAGCAGCAGGGATGCTGCCCTTCCTCAACAAGCCATCAGTCAAAGCTCTTCAAAGCCCAGGAGTAAGATTCCAGCAGAGATTTGCTTGGAAGGAAACATGACTTTTCTGTGATGGCAACTGAGCTAAGCTAGGACTGAGTATCAATAGTCTCAAGTTTGTTTCTGAGAGAAAAGGCCTCTCGACCACTACCTCACACTACCTCCTGCAGGAAAATATACACAGGAAAGGACTAACTTGTCTGCTGCTGAACACTAAGATGCTCTTGCCTTTGTTTTCTCTTGTTTCGCAGCTTTGCTGATCTCATTGTTCTTGTGAAATATCACTCCATTCATGTCTCATTCTCAGTTACTCATTCACATTCATTAATGCAACAAATCTCAACTCTGGTTACATTGTTAAAACAAAAAAGGATGACTGGGAGAAGAGAGAGTATGAGTGCATGGTTGTGTGCATTATAATCTTTAACACATGCTGCTTTTTATTGCTCTTTTTGTTTCTTGCTTTTTACTTGACAAATGAAGGAGTTGAGTAAGCTAAAAAAAACACATCATGTGTGCAGCTTTTACCTTGAACCTCTTGTCTTGCAGGACCTTCTTGATGGCCACCAGCTCTCCAGAGTCGCATAGCTTAGCCTGGTAGACGACGCCAAACGAGCCGTTGCCAATGACCTTTGTGTCCGTGTAGCTCACCTCCTGTGGCCGGTCAGGGCCTTGGCCTGGAGTTGCCACAACTGTTGTTACCTTGCTGCCATCTTTATCCCCTAGAGAGACAAAGAAAATGCAAATGCTCAGAGGAGTGCTTACAAGGACATATGAGAGAACCCATATTAACTCACCAAGGGGAAGACTGAATAAATAAGGTAATGTCAGGCATCATAGCACAAAATTTGTTTCTAAGGCAGATATTCCAAACTGCTGTCTACAATAAAATTCAAGGTGCAATCAGAGGTTTTGAAGACTGTTCCTTTTGTGCATAAATGGAGCATTGTAAAGTAATTTGCATGTAGCCGATGTTAGCATTGACTTTACAGACTAAAAATTCCAAGTTATATCACTTGATCATTATCAGATCCTGAGCTAAACATGCCGAACCAACAAGTGTTTTTGCTTGAAATGCCCATCCTCACTGACAATGACTCAGCATGCATAGTACTCTCAGACTGCAGCAGCTAAGTGGAATTCAGCCACTACTCATTTAGCAGTTACACCTGTGCTTTTCAACAGTGACATATCAAAACGTCTCCAGTGAAAAAGGCCATAGTGAAGTCTGATGCCCCAACTCATCACCTGCTCATCTCCCTTGCCAGCAGTCACTGTTTCTGTTAGAGTCACACCTGTGCATTTGAGGGCCTGACATCCTCCTTGTTAGAAAAGCCCATTTTTTTTCTTGCCAGGTTGCAAGTTTGAATGTCTGCTGACAGCATTCTTGGCTGAGAGAAGCAGAACAATGTACCCCACCCCGCCCCAACTTGTTCCAGCAGTACATCCTACCTGTGGCTGCAGTGAACACACTGTAGTGTTTCCATTTACTTTGAGTGGCAAGAAATAAATATAAAATACCTAGGCTGTGTCTCCAAATCCTATGCTTTTAGTTTCACTGCATTAGTTCTGCAGTGCCCATTACAAAGTCCATACTGTGGAGTGCAATGCGTCTATATGTTGAGATATTACATTACTCTCAAACTTTGACCCTCTGGCTTGTGCCTCAGTACAGCAGATGTCAAGCATCTTTTGCTGTACTGACGATTATGGGTTAAAATAATCACAAAAGCATGTTGGTTCGCAAAACACGATCAAATGTTAGGAGGACACCCTAGTATTGTCGGCATACTGTATTTGACATAAACTATGTAGTGTGACACACCAAATCCTTTCTGGCATAAATAACATAGTGGTACGAGTAGTGGAGTGCACCTTTAGAGGAAACAACCACATTTGTCATAGATAGAAAGACACTTGATCTCTGTAATGCATGTTTAAATGCTATAGATCATTGTTTTTATATCAGGAAGCATGAACGCTTTCCACCAAATCAATGACAACCATGCTGTCTGAAATCAACCTGACTTTTGTTACCTTTAACAGACCACCAGCTGCGGTTTGCGCACAGACCAATGCAACACCTCCAATTGTTGTCGGTGAAAACTCATAAGCTAGCAAGACTTTGTATTTGATGCTAATGCACTTTACATAGAACAGAATCTGCTTTCTCGTGCCCCTCCTCCTCCTTTCTGGTCGGTGAGTGTTTTTTCCCCCGCTGCCTCCCCCTCCTCCTTCTCCTCCCCCTCAAAGTGTCAAGGGGCAAAATTCACATTACCTGGCACTTAAAGGACAAAGAGGCAAGAGCGTGTGTCGCCTGCCGCAAACGTGTGCGCCTGCTCCTTACTGCCAATTTCTGACAGGATCTCCAATTAACCCCAGAACACTCACACAACCAGTGTGACTTAATCCTTCCACCTACCCTTTCCCCTTTAAATACCATCAGTGGTCTTATATCATCATATTCCTCTTTCACACAAATTGCAGCAGAAAAGGGTCAAACAAAGACAGAAGCAACTTAAAGAATCTAAAAATCTCTGTTAAACGTGTCTAATTTTAGGTGAGTTGCAAATACAGTTCAACACATTAGTTGACAGCTCACACAGGGGACAATAAAATCATGTTGATGGGTAGATTAGTGCTGGTTAATAACTGTGACTATTCAGATTACGATGTAATTTAATAGAAACTACTCTGTCACTGCATCCTGTCTGTCCGTGGAGAAAGTGACCAGCTAAGGCTGAATTCTGGAAAACTATTAGCATGTGACTAATCTCTAATAAAGTTTTAAATTAATAAAGTGAATAGTTATTTAACCCTGCATGGCACATCAGTGTTTTAACTGAGACAGTAACACAGAGCGCAGAGCTTTATCGGTCCTATCTATTTTCACACTCACTGCCTCGCTCGGTTTCTTTTCCAGCAGGGTTATTGATTTTAGCGCAAAATAATGCTGTGAAAACAAATCTAGTGTAACCCAGACATAAAAAACAATCTCATTTATGTGTTTGTGTGTGTATTTGTGTGTTCCTGTGTGACCAGTGAGTGGACCAATTACTGAAGATGTGATTATGATCAAAGGGAAAGGGAGGAGGGGGCGGCAGAATGACTGAGACTAGGACCGAGTTTAGAAAGAGAAACCGAAGATGGATTCGGTAACGGCAGAAATAGATATTCCAAGAGAGTCTTTTTGTTTGTGTGTGTGTGTGTGTGTGTGTGTGTGTGTGAGTAAGAGAGAGCCAAAGAGGAATATAAGTCTGCCTACATATTTCAGCAGGGACACTTCTATGACGCCTCTGCGCTTCCTCAAAACCGTGAGAAAAGTCTGTGCACACTCACGCGCACACACACAAACAAAAACGCACAAGACTCACAGCGTGATCTCACACTGGTGCAAATAAGGAATGACCAAGCTCTCAGTTTGCACTTGAAATGGCATTTTTTTGCATTTTGAGTGACTGTTTGTAAAGCATTTACAAAACTCTTTTTTACAAAGATTTCTCCTGATTTTAAACTGAACTGTAGAAAATTGTTAGAATTACAACTTTTGTTTTCAAGCTAGAATAATGTTTCTATTGAAGTAAATTATCCCCAAGTTATTTATATGAAAATGAATGGTTAAAAAAGTCCTTTGGCCCCTGTTTGAAAAATATTTAAACAAACATTCAAGATTAAAGTCCCAAGCAGAAATACTTTGGAACATGTGCTTGCAGCATAACTAAAGCTGCCATGAACAATCAGCCTCCCACATAAACATAATTATTGTGACACATCACAGAGCATTATTTCATGTACATATGCTGTATTACTCTGCTACAAAGTGTCACAGAAGAGACTGCTGTTGCAACTTTTAGCTAGAAGCGTCAATAGTCAATTTAGGTCACCAGACTAGTTCAGGCCACACTGAATATGACCAACATGTCTACACAACACAATGAGGCTATAAACAACACAGGACACAAGCAGGCTTTAAGTGACCATTTCTGTCACTGATACAAAA
>JAPZDY010000005.1:8910024-8921848 GCA_029783645.1 Ctenochaetus hawaiiensis
ATGCTTTATAGACAATTAGTAAAATCTTAAAATCAATTCCAAAACTTACTTGTAACCTTTAAGGACAGGGCTGATATGATCTCGTCCTCTGGTATTTGTAAAATTCAGAGTAGCTGCATTTTATGCTAACTGAAGGTGTGAGAAAGTTGTTTTGCTTACCTCTGAATATGTGAAATAAAAGAATGTAGAGCCTACTTGACTTAAGCTTAAGAGTGACTAGACCTGATTTTGAGATGCCCCCCAGTACATAAAAACATGACTGAAACTTTTGAGACTTTTTTCAGAGATCACTCTCAAATACTACACCAGGATTTCTGAATGTCCTTTTTCCATTTTCATTCTACTAATCTGTTTTGTCTTTATATCTCTTGTGTTGTTATTTAGATTAGGAATGAGGCTAATTTATTTGACTTGCCTGATTTTTACAGGTAAAGGGAATAAGAGGGAACATACTGTAAGTAAACTTTGTGCGAGGAGGAGGTGGCTTTTAAAATACCAGCTTTGTGGTCAGAATCACATGAACTGGTCTCATAAAGATCACAATTATTTAGTATAAAACCAGACAAGAGCACAATGTGCAAGGTGTGTCCCTCAGCTGACTGAGCAGATATAAAGACTTCACAGTGTCTATAACATCCATCCAAGAGCAACCAGAGCGGTTGTGTACATTAAAATCATGTTAAATCATCACTCAGTAAAAGCAAGGTATAATAAAAGCTGAAAGATCAGAAAAGTCCTGAATAAAAATCCCCTGCTAGATTTTGAGGTTCTGTAGCTTAAAACAAAAAGTCATGTTTTATTTATAAGAAAACCAAATGATTCAAAGGAGGAAAAGTTCTTCAGAGAGTACTGGAACATTTAAAATTATCCCTTTGTGTTCATTCATGTTATATTAGTTATGTAACATAAAGGAATCTCTCTTTTACAACAGACTAAACTCTCAAGTTTATTATGTCTGTGTTGAAACAAAGCACTGTTGCACAGAGAAACCACATAAGATGAAATATAAATCAATAAGTCACTGATTTATAATTTTTTTCATTGTGTTTCCATAGAGCAGAGATTTCTCACCTTCTGAACAGCGATGATGATAACCCACAGATCCGAGTACACAGAGGAACAGGTGTCCAGCTGAGACAGAGAGTAGGAAACGTCTCCCTCCACCACCTGAATCAGCAAAAAATATTATGAATTATTACACAGAACAGTGTCACAATCCTCTCAGCGTAATGTGGTCAAACAACATCTTCATTTCTTTTACAAACTGCTTTTCAGCCACACAAAATCACCATTAAACTCTACCTTGACCACAGCTCCGACAGATCGAGAACATTTGACGGGGTCTGCGAGGTTCCAGGCAGTGAGAACCAGCATGTCCACCAGGATCAGCAGAGCCACCATGCCCATCAGCTGGATGTCTCTGATGATCTGAGCCAGACAGTCACCAAACACATCAGTGCCACACAGTTACAAAACTAATTTGGTCATTATACGGTGCTTTCATCCACATCACTCTGAGTTACACTCACCAGAGACCGAATTCTCTGTTGGAAGTTAGACAGCATGTACAAGACTTGTCAGTCCTCTAAGTTTGTATATTCTCAAAATGCATAGAAATCATTCTGTATGTGGGTCCAACTTTGCATCAACATACTTGAAATGCTAAGATACATGTGCCAGAGTTTGACAGCAACAGCTGTTACTGAGGATTTAACAAAAATGACATGACAACACAATGTGTTTGCCAAAAGGCTCATGGACTATATTTCTACTGAAATCTCTTCTTAGTATAGTGTTATATGAGGCGTTCAGTAAAAGTCTTAATGCGTTCATCTTCTGTCACTGGTCCAAGGGCTCACGAGGACATGCACGTAACATGAGGGGAAGGTGCCCCCTCTCACAGCATGGTGAGGAAAAGAGATACTGAATTCAAACATGACAGAGAAAGAAGCCTGCATGAAGACAAGTGTTTTTCTTTTTGCTAACTCGTCATTTTCAAATAACTAAAACTTCAACCTTTTTGCCTAAAAAAATGGCTGCTTAACTCATTACACGACCAACATTATGACATCCTTCGTGAAAGTGAAAGGGAAAAAATATGAAAATGTCATTTAAGAACTAATGGTATACATAAGACATGTTTAATATAGAAACTTTGAGAATCTGCAGAAAAGAAATATGTTTTCTCTGCTTACAGCATCTGTCATGGATCATCTTCTGCTGTCATCATCTAAATCTTAACCCTCTCAAAATGGGTGTAAAATATCAAAGTAAAGTTGCAATTCAAGATTTTTCTTCATACAAACATTAAGCTGGTCTCTAAAAAACATTTAAAATATAATTGAGCCGCCCTGAAGAAAATGAATGACAAAAATAAACACAACATAAGGTCTTCAATGCTGAAAACACACACAAATATTTGAAGCCAGTGAAGTGAGCATACCACTCTCTTGTCAGGCACTCGCTGGGTGAACACTCTGTACAGTCTCCACGTCTTCCCCAAAATTGGCCCGAACACCAGGGTACTGCCAACACAGAGAGTCCACATCCGAGCCTGTAGGAGAGAGTCCTGCATTATTATCCGACAGCAATTTATCCTAAATTATAATGAAGGACTGAAGGAGCCAGTGGAGCTTACTTGCAGCACAGCTGTGGATGCTCCACCTTGTGAGTGTGTTCGATCATCAACGGCAAAGAGGAAGCCGCTGCTGTAGGTGAGGACACTTCCAAAGAGGGTCAGGACATTCAGGTTGGGACTGGACATCTTCACTATCCTAATAATACAAACACACACGATTAATTCATTAATTGCTGTGTTTGAAGTTTAAGTGTTTATAAATGTGATTTTCTTCATCATCCACCTGTTGTTTTTGAAGCGAAGGGTGAAGAGGAGGAAGCAGAAGGCCAGTAGGATGCCACAGGAGAGCAGCATCCACACCACAGCACTCAGTACTGGGGAGAGAGACCGCCTTGGGAGCTCCACTGCCATCTGCACACATGCATGCACATGCAAAACCTCTTTAAATCAGGCCTAAAATATTACAGATGCAGTTCATACACATGTGCTGTATTTCATTTTTGGTTTTATGTGTTCTAAGCTCTTAGCTCTGCATATAATCAGTGTAAAAACAAACAACAAAAAGGGGCACACAGGATTCAGATGAGCAGAGAAACTTTATTAAGGCAAACAACAAGGATCATGCTAGAGCATTTTTAACTTTCATATGATAAAGAAAAATGAGAAACTATAAATGAAATGAAATGAAAGCATTAAAGCAACAGGAGGAGATGAGATGTTGCTGATGTTAGACATTGAGAGATGAGATGATCAGAGGAGCTGAGTTGACCCCACAGTGATTACGCCGGGGGTTAAAGTAGGGGAAGAGTCTTTCGCTGAATGAGTATCCAGTGAATGAGTATATATGAGAAGCAGAGTCGACACTGTAAAACGAAACCTGTCCCCACTCCATATCCACATACACCCCGACCTTCTCCGGGTTCTCTGCCAGCGGCACACAGACAGGAGTGCTGCTGAGGGCCCAGTAGCTCTTGTCTTTTCTCATCCCTAAAGCCCAATAGCCACTTTCAGGATTTATTGTGTTTCCTCCTTTTCTGTTGACAGATTCAAGCCCAACTCCAATATCCCACTCTGTCTTTCCTTTAACCTCGACTTCATAGTAAAACCTGCCGGAGGAGAAACC
This sequence comes from Ctenochaetus hawaiiensis, assembly GCA_029783645.1. NCBI lineage: Eukaryota > Metazoa > Chordata > Actinopteri > Acanthuriformes > Acanthuridae > Ctenochaetus > Ctenochaetus hawaiiensis. Next base: position 8,913,726 of record JAPZDY010000005.1, read on the forward strand.
CTCTTTTCCCAAAACGCTCACACCGGGGTAGAATCTCTCTGGGTTGTCCGGGAGGCTCAGCGCTTCATCACCATGACGGACCTGTTTCTTGTCTTCAGACAGCACCAGTTTAGGATGAGCTGTGTCTGGGTCCAGAGTCACATCCACAGCAAACTGCCGAGCCCTCTGAAATTCAGTCTCACACAACTTCTTCACCTCAGACTTTGCTGTTTCTTCCAGCTGACAGGCTGTTCTCCTGACAGCTCTCCTCACCGTGCCCACATATACAGCGCTCTCCACGCAGGTGTCGGACCAGTCTTTGGTGGCTGACAGTGTGGAGAGAACTGGAAAGCTCTGGAGAAGGTAGAGGTCATCTTCAGTGTGCGAGAGCTGCTCCAGCCCTGCGTTTTTCTGCCTCAGCTCATCTATCTCCTGCTCAAGCTCCATGATGAATCCCCTGGCCTTGCTTTCAACTTGGCTCTGCTTTGTACCAATCACCTTCACAACCTCGGCGTGGTCCCTCTGGACTATGTGGAGCAGTTTGTTGAAGACTTGCAAACTCTCCTCCATCTCTCTTTCCATGTTTCTTCTGCTGAGATGAACGTTTCGATTGATTTCACTGATTTTCTGCTGTCGGCATTTGATCATTTCTTCTATCTCTGTGTTCATCCCTCCAATTTGAGCTCTTCTGTCTCTGCTCTCATCCTCTATAGGAACAGTGTGATGAGTACTGTGCTCTTTCATGATGCAGATCTGGCACACATAAGTCTGGTCAGTGATACAGAACAGGTCCAAGACTTTCTTGTGTTTCTTACACATTTTGTCTTGCATGTTCATCATGGGGTTGACTGGGTGGTGTTTCTTGAAGTTTCCTAAAACATGATTGGGCTCCAGGTGAGTCTCACAAAAGGATATCAAAAAGGATTTGAGAGCCTTGACACTTTTTACTACACATGCATCACATGAAACTTTTCCCTTTTGCCCAGAAATTTGGTCGACAGCAGTGCCTTCGTTTTCCTCTTTCTTTTCCAGTGACTTCTTAAACTGAGAAGCCAACTCGGATATGGAGGTGTTATCTTTAAGCTCAGGCCTCAAGTAAAACTTCAGCTTGCACAAAGGACACTGCGACAGATTAGCGCTTTGCCAGTATCCTTGAATGCAGTCCCTGCAGAAGTTGTGACCGCAGGGAGTTGAGACCGGCTGGTTGAACAAGTCTAGGCAGATTGGGCAAAGAAGCTGCTCCTCAGACAGCACACTGACAGCAGCAGCCATACCTGGAAACACATGCAGAAAGAAAAGCAGGTGGAAATTCATGGTCTAAGTTGGCTCCAGTCCCTATAAGAGACCCCTTATTTCTTTTCACTATACTAAGAGTATTAGGTTTTCAAAACAGTTGTGCCTGCTGAGCTGTCTATGCCCACAAATAGTAACAAACGCAGGGTGTTACATTTCATTACAGGATACCTCATTTTCACCTAACAGTTTTCATGTCTACTGAGTTCAACAGATAATAACTAAAAAGAATATTTAGCTCATTAAAATAATACCAAATAGTACATTAAAATACAGTTTTGTCACAAATCCATTACCATAACAAAGCAAACACCCTGCTGCTCACTGTTTCTTTCCCCTAAGGTGATGATGATATCCACACTCCTAGACCCATGCATGCATGAATTAACATAATACAATAAAGGTGTGAGAGGAATCAAAGAAATAACTCACCTTGCTTCTATGTGTTGTGACACTGAGACGAAAGGAGTCTGTTTGTGCGTCCTGCAACAGTGACTCTACAACTTAAGCGTCTATTTGGAAAGTCAAATTAGAGCACGCCCCATCTTGCTGGGCTCATATGTCTCTTAAAGGCACCAGTGACTGAGATGCTGCTAAACATAGTGTCACTAGTCTGTCAGCATTAACTTGCCAGACCTTTGCTACTGATTTCTCAATTGGTAAATAAGCATAGTTCATTGATTTGAGTATTTTAGCCAGTGATTCAAGGTCAGGGTCAGCAGTGCCTCACCTGTTGAGATTACATGATTGTTGTTAACTATCTATTGATCATTTCTAGAAACTGGAATCTTGGTTGGCATCAAAATGGGCTAATTTAAACAGAAACAAGTGCTTATCTTTGGGCACATCAAAGCCCAAAACAGGCCAGAGTTAACAGACGTGTAGCTGTAGAAAAGGCTTTCTAAAAACCCCACAATAGAAATAAAAAGTTAGTCAGATTAGCACAATTGTTAATAGATATGTATTAGCCCAACATACTATGGACACTGGGAAAAGTGACTAAATGGAAATTCAGTGGCTGTTTTACAGAAGAGAAATAAAAAGCATTCTGACTGGAAACATCAATAACTGGCATCAGATGTGCACAAACAAGGACAGGAAGGCTCAGCAGCAGGTGATTAAAACCATCCAGATCATCATATGTACCCATTTACTAAACATCAGTGCTGTCAGTGAGGTGAGGTGCCCAAAGGATCCTAAAAGACAAACCCACCCAAGCCACAGAAGTGTCGAAGTGTCCACTATTGTACCACTAGATTAGAAAAACAGCTTTTATCTCAAAGATAGTGTTTGTAGCATTTGTAGGAAAGTACAACTGCTTTTCACATCCTTGTGTTGTAAGATAAGGATCAAACGACATTGAATCTTGAATCTCCAATTTTATTCTTCTTCTTCTGGGAGCTAAACTACTTCAAATGTAAACAAGACACTGTGTGTTGGTCTGTGTATGTGTGTGTATGTTTGTGTGTGACATTGTGTGTGGTTACCGTGCTGAGACCACATAGTCTCTGCAGAATGTCGAGGCCCTCCTGCCTGTTGACTCCCGAGTGGATGAAGCAGAGTGAGGAATCACACTGGGAGCTGCAGTTCAGCTCAGGCTCCATGACTGACCCCAGTCTGTCCGATTTCACACACACATCCTGAGGAACAAACACATGATATGACCCATATAATGAGGTATGAAAATGAAACACATTGCTCGTGGTTAAACTGATCAACAACCATACAAAAGGGAAAACTATATATTATTCATCATTGAATTTTTGCATCTTAAATGTCTCAAAAAAGTGAGAGCACCCACGGAGCCAGTGCAGAGGGCACTGCAGGCCAGGGGCACACGTTTCACTCTGCTCCTATTTCCGGGTCTTTAATTCCCTGAAAAGCTGCAAGACTTACAATCACCACAGTGTGGTGCTCTGACAGAAACCTCTGAGAGGAGGTGTGATGGGAGAATTTTGCACTACACTGATATTACACCAAAGAAAAAGCTTCAGATTACAGATAAAAACAACTGCAATAAAAAACTTAAGTTAGAGTGAATCTTAGTTTAGAATAAAAATGCCTAAATAAAGCATCAATTATTCACCACTACAACACAAACTAAGAAGCCAGGGCTCTGATTGTGTGACAGGAAACCTGTGTGTTTCTGCTTATCCTCAATTTCCACTGGCACTACATCATCTCTGAGTCAAACAAGCCAAGATTTCACTCTGCTGCGATGCTCAAATCTGCACACGAGGACAAAATGAAAAACACAAAAATAAATGTAACAACTGCAATATACCAACACTATTTTCTGCAGTTTCACTGAGTGCAACATAACCTGCAATCAGCCGAGTCACCTGAGGTGTGTGAGACTGAATACGTAAACTTTTGAGAGTATCACTAAAAAAGTGTTTGTCACTCTTGCCACAGGCATTTTTATGAGGCTGGCCGTGCTGCACTGACATGTTGTAGATTTAATTAGGCGGCATGGTATCACCTGATACTCTGAGCTGTAACTATGAGAGTCTGATCGCTGTAAACGCCACAGTGACTCAGCTTCATGTCGTTGAGACAAAGTACGACCACTTGTATCAATACAAACTGGCAGACAGGTGAGTAGTGTGTTGTTCAACACATCTTGTCACTGTCTGGAGGATGATTAGGCATCTATGTTGCTCTGGGAAAGTTGCAATCAAAATAGAGCAGAACGGGAAATGTATGTTATGGATTAAACTGGATTTGAACACTTGAAAGAAACTCTGTGGCAGTTCAACAAACATTAGATCTCTGAAACATTTTCAAGGTGTGAGCAATTAAGTAAAGAATACAGTGACCCATTTCAAGAAATTAACGGTGTCAACAGAACAATAAAGCCCACCAGGCTTCATATCTGGGAAATGTCTGGAGTTCCTGTTCATGTCCTTTCGTCACTTTCCAAGTTTAGATCACAGTGCTGCTTCCTGCAGGAAAAGCCGGCAGAGAGAGGCATTTCCGTCAGTTTTTCAAAATCCAGCCTTCGCAGGTTTCAGTTTGGAAGAAAACCCGCCACCCTGCAGAGGTCAACAAAGGTTGGCCAACATCAAGCCGTGGGGGTCACTGTGTAAGCGACGAGAGCAGGGCCCTTCCCCTGCCTGAGTTAGGTTTTATGGACATGTTTTGGCAGTTCAGAATAGTCATGAGGAGTGTCTTTTGAAGTCCTGAAGGCTCAACCGCAACTAATACCTGAACTACCTGTGGCCTTGGATGTCTTACTTAAATTTAGGGGCGGGCCTAACCTGTGTTTATGTGAGCTTTCACTTGCTTACTTGCCTTTAGGCCTTTTTAAGCCCATTTTTCTTTACTGTAACACATTTATTTAATATATCTCTAATATTTCAACCACTCCTCACAGGTCTCTGTGTGCAGAAAGACAGAGCTGAGTTTTACATTGTCCCTACCTTAAAATTTTTAATTCAATAAAAAGGGAGTAAAGCCTATTCATTGCCCTGTCAATCTTTCTGTTTCTCTTTTAAGATTAGCGCAGAGTAACCACAGGCGCTGCCAGATGTAAAGCCCAGTTCAGGGGCCAATATTGAAACATTCCTCCCAAGTCAGTAATCCGTTTATAAGTTTATTCTTTAAGCTGAGTTAGAATGCAATTACTGGCAATGAAATCCCGCCTCGGGCCCGGCGCACGTCACTTCTGAGCACATGGTGCATTTTACAGCCAGGTTATTCAGCCTAAAATTACTCATCTGAATTTGTCAATGTATACAACTCTGTGACCACTTCAAGCAGAACACCTGACGAAATGCGCTACTGTGTGGATGCAACTCTTTTGTTGTACTAGATCACTTCTGAGAAAAATACACAATATGGGAAAATATCAAAATTATTAGAGGACAGTGTCACAATTTTTTACAAGATTACAGTCTTCATAATATTAAGACTTAGACTAAATTTAACGGTCAGTGACAAAAACGAAATAAATCCCATCTCCGTTAGCAGCGGATGAATCTGCAAGTTTTTTTCGATCTTATGAGGAGAAAGAGATGCGTAAAAACGTGCTCACACGCGGCTGCATCAGTGCAGTTGCATAATGAAACAGTAAGTATGTCAATCAGACCGCTTCAAGAGAAACTGAGATCCAGACCTGTAGAGAAAGACAGCAAAGAAACCACAAAAAGAAAAAAAAGTATAGAAGCGCAAACCTCGGTCTCCAAAACGCATTGAGGATCCCATCGCCTCTTTCCGCTCCAGGTTCCATCGCGCAAGACTCAGAAACTCTACAGTAGAACTTGAAGATATAGAGCTGGATAGTGTGTTATCCAACATCGCTACAAAAGTCCCATTGCTGCAGGCTTGAAATGAATCCCACGACTTAATCTGTCAAACTCTCAGCCGACAGCCCGAGAAGATCAGGAAAAGTTCACCAGACTGCCAGAGGTTTTCTTTTGAGCATTGAGGGAGGGAGGCGTGTGTGTATGTGTGTGTGTGTGTGTGTGTGTCAGGGATGAGAGGTGTGTGCTCTCTCTCGCTCTATTTCTCTCTCTCTCTCTCTCCATTCCTCCTCTGTTCTTTTGCAAGCTTTCCAGCTCCCACTGTCCACCAAATGGGTTTCAGAGTGTGATGTGACCCGTGTGGTGCAGGAGGGCTGTGACGGTGGGTGCAACATGTTGCAGGAGCCCCTGAGGGACTGGGTGGCATATGGGACAGGGCGGCACACTCTGTGTCCACAGAGCAAATAAATACACTGAATAACAGTACTTGTTTTAATGGAAAGAGAAACACACATCATCTCTTCTTTTTTCCAAAAGGGATGGGATCCATAGAGATTGGCGAAGTTGTTCTGCTGGCTGGTAAATCACATCAAAAGACAGAAAAGAAATCTCTGTCTGAATGCAGTGAGCCAGCAGAAATATTTCTGCATTCGTTCCGCCAGCCATAAGAGGCATAAAGGTGTTATTAAGTCGTCACAGAGATTTATAGTGTGAGCTTACACACAGGGTCATTCCTGATGAGGGAGTGTCACCACCACTGACGGCTGTAAGTGGGGAGCAGAGATACAAAGAGGGGTTATTAAAGAAGAGGAGAATATGCTGATATTCATCCATCCAGTCATCAACTTCGCATTCAGTCACTCAAACACACACATTTGTTTTTTAGCCCGGATTTACTTCATATTCGACTGTTCTAACATTGTTTCCTCTCTTTTTAATGAAAATTTAATCCTGACTAAAATCAAAAATCCTTTATGCATGTAAACACTATGATAAGTCAGCTTTTGATGAGTGGCTAATCATGTTTTCTATTTTTCACAATTTCCACAAAAGCAGGGATGGTGCCATCTTTCCAGTTGAATACAGATACGTCTGGGAATTCAGTCAGCTCCCTGCTCCCTACAAGAAGATTTATTAATGGGTGTGGAGGTCTGAACCGTAACTCATTTAATTGTCTGAGCCCAATGAGAAGGTCCAGCAGGATGCAAAAAGATAGTTTTTTGAAACTGAAGCTCTGAAAGTAATTTTATACGAGACTGTATTGCACTAAACTGAGAAAAGACTTTTTAATTTCATGCTGGAAACATGTAGGAATTAGATTCTGTGAAGCATCACAGTCATTTAAATGTATGTAAATCAGGCCAGTGCTTTTCTGCATCAGACACAATGTATCTTATATGTGGAGACTTTTGAAAGTCATGTCTTTCTGATGGAGTTGAAAGCAAACAGAGTTCAGAGAGAATGACTTGTTACTTGTTTCTGACACCACATGGGCAGACACACGAGTTCAACGTCAGTCTGACAACATCCTCCTCTGTTAACTGTCTCAGGTACTGGTTTCTGGTTTCTACTATCATGTTATGAGGTCAAAAAGCAGCAATGACTGAACTAATCCAGGGTGTTTTTCCACCAAATGAGTAAGCTTTAGCCACTTCTGTTCAGGATCTTTGGAACCTTGATTCTATCTAGTGAACTAGTCTGCATTTCTACTAGTTTTGAGCAGAACTTTGGTACTCAAGGATGCGTCATAAGCAAAGGGCGTTGCACAATGCACAACGACCTGTATAATCTAACACACCTACTTTATTTGCCAGGGGAAAAGCCTGCTATTTTTTTGGTTCCAGTCTGCAACCAACTTTTCAGGTTCCAAATCAATTTTTTTTTCAAAATGCAACTAAAAATTAAGTGCAGGAACTGAATCAGACAGGCCTAGCCTAGTCTGATGAGCATGAACTGATGAAGCCACTTGGATTAGAGGCGAAACGTCTTCACAGACATATTACTAAGTCCAGTTACCTTCGATTTATTTGCCCAGAATATTCAAAAATGCAGAAATATTGGATGTGATATGAGGCTTCTGTGTCGAGGACTGGCCTACTGCGTGGAAAAGTGATTTAATGCCAAATGCAGCTAAAACTTTTGACTGTAAGTTCGTCTATTAATATTAGAGAATGTGAAATATGTGTATAAATATATTGCACAAGTGTTTATGATGAAAAATCCCATAATTGCAGCTTAATTGTGTGAATATCTGTTTGCAGAGTAGCTGAAAAGGCAAAAAATCAGGAGGTATGTGTGTGTGTGTGCCTATTTTAATGTGCATATTCGTACCTGCATACTGCCACATGTGTCTGCTTTTAGTGTCTGTGTGCATTCAGTTTAAAGTTAAACATGCTAATGTTGGCCTGAGGTTGAGCGAAGGTGTGTCTCCCGTTCGTCTCCCACCGAACTCTATTCAGAGGTGTAAATACTGGCTGTGTGTTAGCTGCACTTTCTGACGCACACTCACCGTCTACAGTCTTCAAAGGGAAATCGTATTAATGGCCGATTTTTGCTCTAATTTTGGTCTTATTTGCAGACTCGGTGTTTATTCAGCAGCTGCACACG
>JAPZDY010000005.1:8932902-8959722 GCA_029783645.1 Ctenochaetus hawaiiensis
AATGAATAGTTGCCTCAACTCCTTTGAGTCATGTGAATCAGCAGGTCAACTGTGACTAAAGTGGGTTTATAATCACATCACAACTGATAAGGGGATTGGAAGGGCTTCATATGGAGCACACATAGATAACAAGTGCAACAGATAAAAGCTGACTACGACAAATGCAAACCGAGGAGGCACCACAAGTTTTAAATGGAATGAACTTTTTAAATGTACAGATCCAGAATTATATGCTTGGCTGAGTCTTTTTTTTTCCACTGTAAATTAATCTTCTAATTATTTTCTCAAATTTTTGATAATTGTGTATTATATTTACTCACTGAAGTTTTCTGAAAGAAGCTGAAACTAGGCAAAGATATGTAAACCTATTTTGAAAGAGATGAATTAAAAACAATCGATCATTTGTCAAAATGGTCTTGTTTAAAAAATTCTCGATTAAGCATTTCAGATGCAAGATTAACCATCGTATAGGACAAAGAGAAGCAGGGAATCCTTTTGTTTGCAACATGACTTGATGAGATAAATTACTTATCAACATTAATTCCCTGCCACTTAACTAATTAATTTATCTCCAAGTCACTTCCGCGCTGATTTATCAACAGTTTGTGATTGGCTGCTAAGTTGTTTGTCTGTTTTTTGCAAATTCACGTCATACTACACAATAGGTAACCATAGTAACGACACTGGGGTTCCATGCTATGTGCCAATTAACGGGAACGAACTACAAGCTAATTAGACTACTAGCTGGAAAACAGTTATTGACGGACATTGTCGGAAAAAAATCCATAATTTTATCAGATATGATTAGTCAAATTATTTTTCTTTGTTTATAAGAGAAAACTTCGTATATATGTTAGTTAGTCACGGACTATTGTCGAGTAGATTAAACGGCCAACTAAGCGTTTGCTCTCCAACCTCAGTACTTTGCACGTTAGCTAACTAAGTGACACTGGCCCCTTGTTGTACGCTTGGCCCTGTTGCTTAATGGACCTTTGAAAGTAGTGCTAAGTTAGCTAGCCATTTCTCGTAACCCCAGTGACCTACCTGGTTAAATTTTCTATCTCTGCAGGTATACTTTTCAGTCTGTTTCCGCCAAGTGAAAGCGATTGCAGACGCAGCAGTTTCGTACACTGAAGCGGAATCTCCTCAAATCTGTTCCCACTGAAGTTCAACACCTCAAGTTGCAGAGAGCCGAACTCTTTGGGCAACGAAAACTCATCCAGGCGGTTGTTCTTGGCTATCAGTGTTTTCAGCCTGGTCAGTCGCGTAATGCCCTCACAGATGATCGAAAGTCCGTTGTTGCTGATATCCAAAAACTCGAGGTTGCAGTAAAGGCAGATTGACGAGGGAAGCGAGGACAGCCGGTTGTGGTTCAGGTAAAGTTGTCTGGTGTCCTTTTTCCTCTCGTCGCTTGTATTGTCAATGCTAAAAGTGTCCAAACCCAAACGGGAAAAGTCAAGCACAGTGTCGCCTACTGCCGCTGCCCCTTCCTGATTCTCCATTTTGGCAGTTTTTAGCGAATTTGAACTGTGAACAAAGTCCTAACAGAAGTTTTGCTGTAGGCTAAACGCCCCCGTAAATCGCGAGTTAGCTCCAGGACTTGTCTATTTTCGACATCGAGAAGGAAGAGATTTCGATACACCCGCCCGAAACATTCAACCACATCTCTAGTAAAAATCTAGGTCACTAAATTAGTACTGAGGGTAGGCCACTTCAGCTGCATGTCACTACATTGAATGCAGCGTCGCCATCCTACAATGTAGCCGTTCTTTCAGGGCAATATTAGCTTTCATGTTTAGAGATTGGCTGGTTCTTAGGACAAGCCCCGCCCATGCAATCGTTGATTGGTTAGTCTTTCCATCTGTCAAATAATAAAAGCAATTATTAGGGGATTTTTAACAGGTTCTACGCGCTCTCTTGAAATTGTATAGCGGAACACACTACATATTGCGTAATCCTAATTTTAAAATGTGCAGCAAAGGGAGAATGGTTGCCGACGATCCTTTATGCCATATGCCCAGTCCGTCCTGTCATTATGCAACACCCCCCTTCTGTTACATTATGCAATACTCTACTGACTTAGACGTGCATAGAATGAGAAAAAGATACAGGATAATTGGTTTCCTCTTACTGCACTGAAGTATGAACAGTTTTTAGGACCATGGCTCTGACTGCTGTAGTTGACTTAAGGATTTGAGATCAAAATTACATTTACTCTTAAAACACACTGTAACTGTGGAAGGACAAAGCAGGATATGAAATCAGACTTGAATTACATGTCTACATTACAAGCCTGAAAAATTATAGAAATAATAGTATACATACTACACTTTTCAAAGCAAAATATCAAATAAGGGTAGTGATGCCAACAAGAACAACTGAGTAGTAATTAGAAATGATAGAAAAAAAAATGTTGAGCGAGGAAATATAAATCAAACCAGTATGTTACACTTCACAAAATCGCAGAACCTTTTAATATTGGATTTTTAACAACACTGACAGCCAAAGAAGAGTCCAACAGTGAAACGAATCCCCTCTGTTTCTTCGTTGGAGGACAAAGGGGATTTGTATAATAATTTCTGATTCAGACTGCTTTTTAAGTTGCACAGTTATATCTGATTCTCTCTTAGAAACTTCTTTGCTTTTACATACAATGTTTGATACTGAAATTTGGCTGATAAAAGCACACACATACAAAGTAACAAAGCTGATTTGTGGTGTATGGTCTTTATTGGCATACATACGTATTCCTTACAGTCTCTGCACTTTTAGTGAATTATAAAGATTTAGCTTGAATCTAGTAATGCAACTTTCACACAGACATTTACCAGGGATAGGGTCACAAGCACTAGTTTACTGCTAAACTCCAGCAAAGCACACTCATTCTTGCTATGCCACATGGCATAAGAGCAGGTAAAGGTAGACACCTTTACTGTTTGCAGGTGTAAGGCACTGATTGATACTGTTAGATCTCCCAATTTAGAGACAGGGTTTTAACAAATAAAACACATTAACAAACCAAACTACTCTCGGCATCACACTTTTATAGCATCAAACACGCAATCAAACACACACACACACATACAAATTAAATGCACCCAGTTATTGATGCGTCTAAGCTACTTTAGCTGACAGTGAGGCTAGTCCTTCTGTTAAGAATGATTTTCAAAGCACAGGTATAGTGTTGTTGCTGGGTCCAGAGTAATGTTTTACCTGGAGAGTTTTGCACATCATTGAAACATTAAGACTTTGGTTTCAGTATTCACCATGTGATATTCAGACCAGGTCTCACTTCGGTGCAGTTGTGCTACTCTATACTGAAAGATGGATCGCTATGTCTCAGAAATGGAATACACAGTCTAAGAAATGTTTAACCAAAAAGCACCAGGGAGACTTGCCTGAGCATAACATGGTAACAAGACTGAGTTTTAACTCAAGCCAATGACATACTATACATTGAAGCAAACACTTTGCAGCAAAACTATTATTTTAGCAGTAAGTTATAAACAAATTTCAGGCTTGTGGTAAACTGAAGCCTTAGAAAGCTAGAGAGAAAAAAAGAGAAGTGCATTGGTCAAGTAGTGGCCTACTGTGGCAGTTCTAAATGGCAAAAAACAATCACTCGCAACTCTGCTGTCTCATCCCAGTTTCTCTTTCCAACATACAGGCTGTAAAAACCTATGAGGGGGCAGAAAAACATGCTGCATCAGGTGTTAAGTTGTCAGCCTCTTCTGTAATCAACAACTCCCTCATTTCAACAGCTTGATTCTCCCGTCTCCTGACCTCGCTACCTTCCCAAACAATGACTTTCATCATCCAAAACAGTGACAACTTCAATTATTTTTTATAATAACTGTAAAAATATAAGGACTGTAGTAAAAATAGCCCTGGGGCTAGTGTAGAGGCGCAGTAATACAAATATGACAGTACTGAACATGAGGGAATCCTATAATACTCTTCGATTGCCCCTGAATCTAACAAACATCAACACAAACACTTAAACAATGTAAAAAAAATGTATAATAATTAACATAGCAGAGAAACATGAAAAAGTCAGTTTAATAACAACACATGGCCGCAAGGTAAATCAAGTATGGAGGAAGGGTGATGACGTGCATCCTCTCCTGTATTGCGTCCTTATTTAGGCCTCCTTTGTGCTGCTCTTCATCTTTTCAACTGTTTCCTGTATTCAGAAAATGAAAAAAAAAATTAGCAAAAATGTCATTTATTGTGTCATTTAACATAATGAATAAATGATGATTTCAGTACATATTTATGTGAGCATCAATATGACTTTAAATTTGTTTTTTAACTTTTTCAGATGCATGCATATCACTAGAATGCTTTATTTTTAAAAAATAACATTGTACCTCAAAGTAACATCCTCATGACTGGATATGGTTTACAGCTGGCCACACCACACCAAACTTGTACCACAGAGCCACATTTGTTTACAGTGGCATAATGAGCTGCCCTTCTGGAGTACAGAGTACATGACCTTGCTGACTCTTGCTGACTCAGGCATGGCCTCAAGCCAGAGCCCTAGTTCAACCTTGTGAGCTTCATGCTCTCATACACACATATAGGCTAAGCAAACATTACATTATGTTCTACGGGAACTGACAGTAATACCAAGCACTTTTTTGGGGCATTGTTGTAGAAAATATTTAAAAAATAATAAAAATTTAAAAATTAATGATAGAAAAATTCAAAAAGTACCTTAATGATTTAGAATTACATTGACTTACAATGGATAGTTAAAGGAAAAAACCTGAATGAATGCAGCAGAATCAGAGACGCCTTTATTATCCACAATGCGACTGCTGATAGTTCTGTCTTAGATTCTAGGTTATAACAAAAGGAAAATGTTAGTGATCATTTAGCTCCGTTTTCAGTCGTGTGACCTCTATCTCATAGCCATGCTCATTTTATATTTTTATTGATCTAATTAAAAACAATGCTTTATTTTACAGCTTTTAATTTATTGTTTCACTGTTCAAGCCAAGAGTCATAAAGCTGCTGATACGCTGGCTCACTGACCTGTGTAAGGTTGGTAAACAGTCACATAAAAATTTACACCAACCAGTTCCTCTGTGATTTGTTTTGTGCTGGCTGAGCACTTTAATTTCACACGCTCTTTTGTCCAGAAACACACTGCAAATAATCCAGGTTATATCCTGAAGGAATCTAAAAGCAGACACTGAGATTATATCTCATGTCAGTGATATTACACGGACCTTATAACCAAGTTTAATCCTAAGAGCCTAGGGCAAAGATGAGCCAGTGATTTGTCCTGTCCTGTAGAGAAATTCTGTGTGGCATTTCTGATTCTGATTAAAGAGATTGATATGATTATATAACTTTTTTTTAATTACAAGATTTTATTTAATATAGCAAAGACACACCTGGTGCTTGTTGAGCTCGGCCACACGGAGGTTCCACTCCTCCTCGGTCATCTCTGCACCCGCGTCTGTGGACTCTCCCACAGCTGACGTTTTATCTGCACAGATAACAGTCATCATAAATGTTCTTGGGACATTTGTCTCAATGTGTAAGTAAGAGAAAATGATCAAAAGAATAAAAAACATAAAGAGCATCTTGAGTATTTTTACCAGTGCAGGTCATAGCAGTGCAGACCCAGTTGCCGCATGCACAAACACAGCGGTTACACTCTACTTGGGTCTCTGCTCCATCCTCATACGTCTCATCCTCCAAGGCACATTCTGCACAAAGACACATGACCAAATTTTCAGCCAAGACCAAAGATAATGGAGTGTAGCAAAATGGTAACTGAAACATTACTGCATTGCAATCAATCCCCTTGACCAAGACTTGTCACCATTTCAAAATGCCACATTATTCATCCAGTATCTTAATTTTAAAGGTGTCTTCCCATGGCTAATTTCAGCCTACTGATGAAAAGTCAGCAAATATGCAAATGCCCACACTAAGGAGAACTTGTAAAGCTTGTGTCATAAATTAAAAAAAAAACAAACTACAACAACAAAAAAAGATATTTCCAAAACTTAAGGACTTGTACCATCCAACCAAATGTTTGAGTTTGAAATGAATGATGTCTATGACCAAGTAAATGCTGGATAAATCAGGAATGTTTTAAGAAAAAATTAACAAAACCAAGCAAATGTTTATGCGTGTTTGTGTGTGTGTGTCCTTGAGTGCGGTGAAGCTCCAGGGTTCAGTGCTCCATAGTGAATGTTTTCTCTCCTCTTCCTGGGAACTTTACTCTAGACTTTTAGCAACCTTGGATGACTAAGCAAATTAAAGGGGTTACCACAATACTCTGTAAAGAGTAGCAATCTGAGGCTGATTTCCACTGTTTCCTGGGTGCCAGGACGGTCTGACTAATCTTACTTCAACACATTCATACACTGTGTTTACTGATGTCTCACTTTATGTGACATTATGTGAAAGTCTACAAACTATAGTTATAAGCCTACTCTTCTCTGGTGGATTGAAGCCGGGCTTCAGGCAGTTGAGGAACTCATCAAAGCTCAGCTTCCAGTCTGCGTTCTCATCAGACAGCTCAATAAGGGCATCAACACACAGGCTCCTGGGAAGAACAAACATACATGCAAACATGCAAACAGAATAAATATGAGCAGTTCCATACAGCCACAACAGAACATAAACACAGAAGATAAGCATACAGAAGAAATGATGAATAGATTAGGGTGTCTTATTCCACAGAGGGCAGTTGGTTATGCAAGTGTAGGCCCCCTACAGGAGGCTTTAAGTAAAATTTGTACTTTCCACCCAGACTCCAGTACACAACATACACATGTGTATATTTGTGCTCATATGTGCAAGAATTAACATTATGAAGGCTGGAAGAAATTGGATTATGGGCAAAGCAATAAAGTAATGCAAATACTGCTGATATTAAAACACACATAAGCATTCAAATCACAAACCCACTGACCTGAGCAGCTTATTGCTCTCCTGGTCTGCATAGGACTGCAACTCCACAACTGACTCATTTTGCTGGATGAATTTAAGCAGCTCTGAGGAGTCCAGCTGAGAATCACCATTGTCATATGACTGCAGAAACATGAACAGATGCAACTTTACATCTTCAGGGGTCACACTGAATTTTGATCATTTTGTGTCATGTGTGTGTATGTTGCAACATTACTCAGAAATCATTGCTGTTTCTGAGTAATCAGCCACAAAATAAACCTGCAGTGCACCAGTTGCCATGACAAAACCTTCAATAACTCTCTTGTTCAGTGATTTCAATTTGACAAGAGCACCTAAAGTACCAGCTCTACTAGCAGCATGTGCTTATATTCTAATATTCTGGAATTTTGCTGTAGCACAAATGTGTGTAAAAGAATGAGAAAACCTATTGATTTAGTAATTTTAAGCATACGTCCTCAGAGCCTGATGGCTCTGCACATTGCCTCTTAAATAGTTGTGGACTTTTCAGCCTAAAAAACATTATGAAGCATGTGGTGAATTTGTGAATGAAAGATGAACAGAATACAATCTGGAGATGTGATGTAAAGTTATAAAGTATGTATGATCTGAAAATGTGCTATATATTTTCATAATGTGAAAGAGCAGACAAGTAAATATGGCTGCTTAAACAAATTGTTCAGAAAACCATCTGCCCCTCTGCTTTAATGTTATTCATGTCAGTCCATAGAGTGGCAGGGGTCCTCCTCCGCAGGCCAGAGATCCTCATTAAACTGAATTATAACCATCAGCTGACACGCTTGAGAGATCTGTCACATGAATAAATATGCACAGTCTGAGGCAGCTTTGAGGATCAGGGTGGCTGGAGGAGGCCCATATGAATGGGGTATTTTATCGAAGTACTGGCATAGGAGCAATTGTGTGTTTTAATTGAGACCAACGTCTCTTCTGTCCAACACAGAAAAGAAGCCTACCTTGAAGTATTTGAGCAGGACATCAGAGAAATTGGATCCCTTGACAAACCAGCCGTCTGGGACGACCTCAGTCTGCAGCCACTGAATCACACGACTCCTCAGTTCATTGCGGTCAGCAGCATAGCATACCACTGCAGGGGCGGGAACATTCCCATGGGTCAACAGCATTCCATAAAATAATCCAGAGGAAAAAATCAATCAACCTATCTCACATGCTGTTTCATGATAAGTATTTCCATGTTCATTTGGTTCTAGCCATTAGGCCATAAAATACAATTAATGCTAGAGCTGCAACTAATGATTACTTTCATCAGTGATTGCTGAGCCATCACTATGATGATTAATCGATTAATAGTTTGGTTTATTTGATGTCAAAACAACTAAAAAAATTACTCATCACAAATTTCCAGAGCCTGAAGTTATGTTTTCAGAGTGTTGCTTTTGTCCAACCAGCAATCAAAAAACCCCAAACTCTTCATTTACTATTATAAATGACAAAGAAAACTAGCAGATTTATACATATGAGCTGGAGTCAGAAATGATAAACATTTTTGTTTGTAATATAAATTACGCAACAAATTGATCATTGAAATAGTTAACAACAAATTTTCTTTGGATCCACTGTTGACTGCACAGACAAATTTGAATATCAGACCTAGCTTAACTCATCTGTTAACCACGACCTAAATCAAACTCTGAATTTACATGGTTAAAGTCAATACCAATAAAATCAATTTGATTTGGATTTTTAATTAATTCGCTAAGACTGTTCAAATTTTGAGCCATAGAAACATAAATTTCTATACATTTGCATTACAACTAAGGGTACACACACATACACATACACAATCACATTCACAAACTCACCTGGGCTGGCCGCTGCCTGCTCTGTTTTCTTCTCTGAAAGTGATTGAGAGAGACAGAACAACATTT
This sequence comes from Ctenochaetus hawaiiensis, assembly GCA_029783645.1. Lineage (NCBI taxonomy): Eukaryota > Metazoa > Chordata > Actinopteri > Acanthuriformes > Acanthuridae > Ctenochaetus > Ctenochaetus hawaiiensis. The sequence continues at coordinate 8,941,746 of JAPZDY010000005.1, forward strand.
TAGAGAAAAAAATTAACAGCATTGACTTAATTCAGATTACTGGGACTTAACTTGGCACTCAGCTGTCATTAAGCACTTGGTCAAAGGTCTGTAAAGAGAATGGTGTGACATAACTATTTTCTCTGTCTACTTTGTCTGCCAAAGCTTTGATCAATGTTTATTCTAGTGGAGACACAAAGAGTGCGACATTGCAAAGTGTAAAAAGTGCAAGTTCAATTAAGATAAGACACATATATTAGATGCAATAATAGATAGGTCAAGAACCTGGATGGCCTTATATGACTGACTATAAACCCAGTCACCTCACATATCAGTACCATGAGCTAGTTCAGAGATCACACACTAATCAGTTCAATTAGCTGTACATATCCAATGTTATCAGCACTTGCACCAGTTGACACGTGGCACCATATCGTCAGGTGAGCCAAGTGCCATTCCACTGAAGGGATGCCTTTTGGACTCTCAACCTCACACCTATGACAAATCTAAATGTAATGAGATCACGAGCTGGTCAGCAAAAAGTCATGACGGCATAATAAACTCAAGAGCTTGCAGTCCATATAGGACCACTGCTGAAGTATCCAAGTAAAAAAAAGGACAATAATATTAGAGCCTGCATTTAACACCTGACTCTCAACAACAAAACACTTAGGAACACAGATGCACCTGTCTGACACACTGGATTGGTTTTGGTGCCGATCCTAACCTTCTTGTATTACTGGACAATCTAAAGTACATACAGTTTGGTCAGTGATGTGAAAAAATCATTGCATCCAACAACACTTTAATGAATTTATATTCTACCAAAAAAGAAATCTATTGAGTTGTTCAGTATCATTATCCAGAGAGAAAAACATGGATCACTGAGTCCCCTCTTAGCAATACTCTCAGGTCTTTAACACAGTAATAAAATTTATCAGAAAGACCGTCTTTAGTCTTCAGCTATAACCTTTGTTAAGAGCACTTTATTGCTCTTAAAAAGATCATCTTTTTAGTTGTAAGTGCTAACATTATTAGTCTCAACCACATTTAAAGGTGTAATTTATAAGCATTACCAGAGTGACATTAATAACCAATGTTAAGAAGGAACTTGAAATCACAAATTTCAAGACAAAATGAACTAAAAGGCATTAAAGTGCTCACAAAACGGGAATTTTTACCATCTACACTTAAGTGACAAATAAGCAAACATTATCTGAAGAAGGAGTTCGTTAAGTATAAGTGGAAGCTCCAAAACAGCCATTAATGCTGCTGCTCATACCCTGGCAGTGTCCATCGTGGGCCACCTGGATCTTCAAGCCGGTCAGACAAGCATCCCTGTGGAGCTCACAGTGATTCCTGTAGGTCTTGCCATTGCTGCCACATACTGACCTCTTGTGGGGCTTACAGCTCTGGAAAGAAAAAGGGAAAAAAGAAAATAACAGTGACTTGAAAACTGGGGGAAAGTTTAAAGTCAAACAATTTTCAAATTTTCTTACAGTTCTACTCCTTTTTTTTTGTTTATAAAGTAACTGCAACACTCACCTCTATACACAGACAGCTGGGCTCCCCCTTCTCATTAACAGCACACTCTCTGCCGGCCCCGCAGAACACATTGGCACACACTTTGCTCTTGCTATGCAGCTCCTGAAAGAACAGAAACATGTGTTTGGCACTTGAGAAACACAGCTTGTTTCAACAGGTTTCACACACAGGGCGGCGCTGTCCCACTATCGACAGGGTCAACTGTCAATGCTGAAAGGGCGTTGACTACATTTTAAGACAAATATTCTCTATTGGATCCAAATTTCAAGGATTATTCTTTCACATTAAACCATGTCTAATCCAACTTGATGCTCTGCCACAAAGAGAGAGGCTGTTTCCTTCTTACTGTTTTGACACTACTTAATTCCTCTCCTGATGACATACAGAGAGAGCATTGATTTTGCACTTTTGTCTGACAGTCAGCAAGATAGCTCAAAAAGATTACAAAAAAGATTTCAAAGGATTTTTTTCTTTGTGGAAATTTAGGCCAAGGACAGAGGAAGAACGATTAACCTAGTTTTTCTTGTCATTTTCTCTTTCAGCTCCTGAACTGTAAAACCTAAACTTATTTTTTGTCATTGCCTTTTCCACCACCTAGAGAATTTATCTAACTTCTCCAAATTTGGCGCAAAACTTAACATACTAGGAAAACCCAAAACCAAACTCCAAGTATTTAACATGAAACCCTTTTAAAAACACTTAATTTCCTGAACATATCAAGTCTTAGCCGTCCTGAAAAAAATAATGGCATTTCCTCTCTAGGTGGCGCTACCCTACCAACATGAGAGATACCTTTGTGGTCATGACTGTGACTCATTTGAAATCTGTACACATTTCATTCTTGTACAGAGCCCAAATACATTGGGTGTGATTAATTTTTCTCCAAAAATATGGCTGCACTCCCTCAATCAGCATCCCTAGTGAATTTGGATTTAGATCTGGATCAAAAAGCAGTTTTCTTTTAAAAAAAAAAAGAGAAAAAAATCTGCTGATAAAATTAAAATTTCAGACGTTATTGCCTTCTTATTACTGCCTTAAACACACACAGTTTATGGTTGTGTGCATAATATTTGAGGCCTCTGGAGGCCAACATATGTTTGCTACTAATTGTCATATCAAGTTGTCTGTCATATTAACAATGGCCAGACTCGGCTCAATAAGTGACCACTGACACCATACTCAACTCAGAAAAGAATGTAAATGGTAAAGCTGATGTCATTAGTCTCATTAAACAAGACAATGCTGCAGATTGAGACAGCTGGAATGTTTACAACAGCATTATCTGTATGTGATAAGGAGCCATACAGGCAACCCCACTTACAACCAAACTCAAGCCAAAAAAATCGTCATTCTTTAAAAATCCCATGTTTCTGGGGTTTCTGAGTCAGTAAAAGTTTTTCTCTATAATTACAGTCAGTCTCTTTTGTTCTTGTTGATACTTTCGTGCCTTTGTTTCTTTGTCTTTTGTTTGTTTGTTGTAGAAGATTGCCAGTGGGCTTGCCAAAAAATGAGTTCACTGGAGCCACGAACCGACCAATCACGAGACGCCAAGCGGAGCTCCAAGAGCTGTTTTATGACCCTCATTACCTCCTCCTTTTCCTATCTGTGTGTCTCTGTATGTGTGTGTGTGAGTGTGTGTATGTGTGTTCAGGGTGTTTCCACATCTGGAGTCTGAGCTGTGTTTTCCTCTGGGCCCATTCCCATGCTATGTGAAATCTTTTCCCCTCCCTGTTTCTCCAGACTCCCCTCCTCCTCCTTAAGCTGCTGTTTCCTGTAAGAGTGAGACAGAAAGTTGGCCTTCTGTGTTTGAGTGCACGTGAGCTGGCTTCCAAGCCGCTGTGTGTTTGTGAGTCCGGGTTCTGGTATGTAGGTTAAAACGAAGCTGGATTCTTGCGACCTGGCTCTCATAAGAGTACTAATGATCGAACAGGCCTGTAACAAGATGGATCTTAAGGTGGGGAGGGGGGCAGTCACATGCAAGCATCGCAGCGAGCAGATTTAACCCTAAAGTGGTGAGAAGAGGGACTGTAGGGTTTGGTTCATTTCTATGCAAGATTTAAAAACACACACGCACACTTGCACTCAAAAGTTGAGGTCATGGATAATCTTCAAAGCAATCCCTGTGGCTTTGAGCATGTTGGACAATTCAGTTTGTTAGACACAGATGGGCTTGAAGCCTGTTGAAACCTGTAGAAACCTCCAATGAGGACATGAATAATGGATGGGCTCCTTAAACGAATGTGGTATAAACATCAAGCTCTGTCAGTCCACCTCTCTCTGAGCAGAACCAGCAGAGGATTCCTGACATTTAGCTAATGAACACAGAAGCACAAGGCTCCTTTATCAGCTGATTCAACTGGATTGTTGCTATGGTGAGAGCATGTACAGGCTCCTGTTGAGACAAGATCACGGATGTGTCAATCAAGAGAGGCAAATGTAACCAAGCCCCATAATAAGATCACAGCAGAGCCTTTTGTTCGGAGTGTATGATTGACGGACAGAAAACAACCGACAAAGTGACTGTAAAGTCACTGAGCTGACCTTCAACAAACCAGGGAAATGAGGCTGCTTTATGTGCTCATAAATCATGCCTGGATGTAGATTTCATTGTTACCTTGAACAGCAGTAGGCAGGCAAGCCCTGTTACATGCACCATAACTAAGCACATTAGATGTGGGCTAGTAAACTATTTTTTATCATAATTTTGGATATGTTGGACTCCTCAAATAACTCTCAGCAAAAGGTTAAGTGTTTTTAACAAAACAAACCAACATGCCACCTTGGCATCTTAGCTCATCAGCTTATCGTTGTATCTTTCTGTTTTTATTTTCTAATAATATGTAACTCGAGTTAAGAACGGTCCCACACGGATCAGAAAATGTAATAAGGTGTTTTGAGGTCACAGTATCCAAAATTTTTATCAGGATGATGTTCAGTAGGAATGTGTGCAAGTCATTAAATGTTGCAACCCCTGACCTAGTTTTCACAAGAAATACCAGTCAGTTAAACTTATTCGTCTCATTCTATTATTATAAACACTGAAATTACATTCTGACATAATTGACATAATTTGCACTTCAATACCATCACTTCCCAGCAAAACATTGTTTTGTCAAAAACAAACATTTCAATCATTTTCAACAAAGTCAGTTAAAATTTTGCATATGTCATGCACAGCCAAAGCGCCTCACATTTCAGCTATATTTAAAATATGCTTTGGTCATTGGGAAATATCTTTAATGGTCACGAATTGTTCTCATTCACAACATGTTCTTTCTCTCACAATGTTTAACTTCATAGATGAAATTTATGCTCAATTTTTTTCTATTTTTCTGAGGGTATTCTTAGTATTAGAGGAGTCATCTTGTATAAGTTTTACCTTCCATTTACATGTAATGGAAATTAAATGTTATAACAATCCCAAATATCTATCATATTTCTTTTTCATAAAACCAAGTGAAAGGTTGTTTTTTTTTCAAAAGCAATATATGATGTTTAACTCAAAAACAACATAACTATGACTGTCAACACAGTCTACCACCTTGGCTTGCCAGAGTGCATGTAAACCCACTGTTAACCCAATCGCCATCAGAGCAGATATTCGAAAAAAAAAAGTACAAAGTCAGCACAAACAAAAACAAACACACCCACTGTGGGTGTCCTACTTAAAGGACATTAATTTTTCATTCCAGCCAACAATGCTGCCTCATTTTCCTTTACTCTCATTTAAAAACAATTACAGGAGCCAGTGCTCTGATAAGTGACTGGTGAATCATAATAGTCTAGGCAGAGCCCTCATACAAAAAGCTGCCTCAAGCATAAAACTGATTGTATATACATACACATTTCACAGTTCATTTTCCCTCAACTCCTGCCCTTTTCTTCAATTACTTTCTCATTTAAATCTTTTTGTTATGAGGTTAAAATTATTAATGGTTTAAGAAGATTAAAAAATGTAAGTGATATTTCTCAAAGCCCTCAGTGCATAATTTCCATCTTCAAGTCTAGTGTACTTTAATTTCTTCCCCACTGTTCTCTCTGCCTTGTCTTATTTCCAGTGCCATGCCCTTTTAAGGCTGCAAGACACATGCCAGTGAGCTGAAACCAGCTTTGCAAAGCTAGATGGAAGTCGGAGGAGGCACATGAGCAGAGAGAGGAAGATAAGAGGAGGAAGCTGTGCAGGGAGACTGCCTATTAAGAAACAGGTAGATGGTGAATATACAAGAGAAGAGGCGGGGTTGTGAAGTCGGGTTTGCTCCTATGAACGTGCCACTATTGAATAGCTCCGTGCTGAGGCCGACTGGAGTTAAAGGGCAATGTATTCACGCTTCAGTTAAAAAAAAAAAATCTCTTTTATTCTCCACTGCTGATGTAGATGCAGGCAAGACAAGGCGACACGGCTTAATCTACAGCCGCTAACACATAAAAAACACATTAGAACATATCTGCATGTCTTCCTGCATTTGTCGATACACACAACAGCATGAGTAATGGAGCCTATCCACCTTCAAATGCATGTTTTGTGTTTAATGCATATGTGAGTTTATTTATGCATGTGTATGTGTGTGTGTGTGTGTGTGTGTGTGTGTGTGTGTGTGTGTGTTTGAGGGTGTGTGTGTGTTTGAGGGTGTGTATATCTTGGTGATGCTCCATTGATCTAACAGGCCAATCAATGCTTCTCTCTTGTGGGTGTCACTTTACAGCCACCATGAATCCTATTCCCACAATGCACCCTGCCCTTCATTAGCATGGAAAACATTGATTTAAGGACCGTAAACACCCTTCCATGGATACGCCTACAGTGACAAACAGCATAATGGAATGTACTCAAAAAAATAAGTGTTTTAAATACCGAAATTAATCTGTCAATCAATTAATTACACAATATCAGTTTAATCAGCAAACTGGTGTTAAACTTTTTTTACATTGAGCTTTTCTTGACAATGTGTTCAAGAGATGTTGATTCAGCATAACACTCTTTGTGAAGGCTGTGCTTTACGCTGCTGCTGAATTGATCTGCATTACAATGTGGTGAAAGGTGATTCAGCTCACTTTACATCAGCATCTCTACAACATGTCTTCAAGAAAAAACTGAACATAAAGAACAGATTTGTTGCAGGGCTGCTGTACTGGATTTAGTGAATGTAGCCAGATGTGTTGAGTAAGCTGCCACCTCAGTATGAAAGGTATTAACATCTGACAAAACACCATCTGAGGTAAAGTAAGTCTAATGAGTGAGTTTTTTTTTTTTTTACATCAGTCTATTGCCCTTCCTGCTTTTACCTCAGGTTTACAAACACTGCAAAAAATCTAATTAGACAAATCAACAATTTTAACAAGAACAGTTAATTACGTTTTAATTTAATACTGTTAGAAAAAACTGCCAAGATAATGACTATTTAATTAGGACAAAACAAAAAAAAAGTTATTAGATGGATAAAGATGTTTCATGAAGCAATTTACCCCCCAAAAATTCCAGTTATTCATTTTATTTCAGAACTAATTAGGATATTAGTCTAACCATGATGCTGACATTAACAGAGGAGGCATCAGCAAAAGCAGGTATTAAATCTCTGTCCAACAGGAATCAATTTATCTCCATATTTGCAGACTTTTTGGCTGGCTTTTATAATTAGCAAAATTGTCTGCTTGAAAGAGAAATGTAATATTAAACATTTTATTGCATATTGTCTTTACAGCTACTGGGACATAATAAATAAAAAGGCAGAAAAGGAACAGTTCAACATTCTTGGTGACAGACTTATTCACTTTCTTGTCAAGAATGAGGAGAACATCAATGCCACCCTCATGTGTTTCTGCTAAATATGAAGCTACAGCTAGCAGCAGGTTAGTTTAGTATAAAGACATGATAGGGGAAAACAGCTTGCCTGGTTGTGCAAAATTTACTGACAAAGGCTATGTACAAACCTTTTTTAACCCTTTGAGGTGCTAATTATGTGAATTTTGTTAGCTTTGGGAGTAACCAGGCTAGTTTGTTTTCCCTTGCTTTAAGTCTTTTTGTTAAGCTAAGCTAACTAGCTGCTGTTTGTAGCCTCATTTTTGGTAAATAAACAAGACTGAAGTGTCAGTTTTGTCACCTTACTCCCAGCAAAGAAAGCTAATAAGTATGTTTCTCAACATACTGAACAATTCCTTCGAACTGTGTGCAGTTTTTCCAAAGTATATAGATGAAAAACATGTTGTATGTTTATTTTTAGGAGTTATGTGTTTGAAACTTCATGTGACTGAAAGCAGAACACTATTATCATTTGGTTCTTACTAACAGTGACTCAGTTCACTACATCCTGTACTTCCTCATCACAAGAGAGAGTCTCAGACTTGACAGATGGACGGACAAATGCGCGCACAGTGAGACAACTTCACCCTCACAACCTCAAAATGCAACCCTGCATTTTTCAAGCATGTTTCTAATTACATCGAAGTAATATAATAGAGGGGAGAACAAGAAGTGAAGGTGAGGGATGTAGACAAGAGGCAGAATCAGACAAAATCAGGAGGTAGGGGGTTACATTCCTGAGCTATGTTGTGCCTCGGCTGGGGTCCGACAGAGTTCGTCTTGAGCCAAAATCTCCTCAGTATTTAGGTCAGAGAGGTGCCCCTGCTCTCCCCCCATCTCAAGCATTTCCCGCTTTCCCTCTGTGTTGTCTCTCCAGCTCTGGATTGTCCAATGCTCGTCAGCTTTCATGAGATGTGGGCTCAAAGCCAGGAGCAAAAGAAGGACAGGGTGGACTCAAAGTGAACAGCACGCCTCCTTCTGCCCCTCTCACATCTCTTCCCTCCAACCAGGCCTTTCCAGAAGAGAAGTAGAGCACAGTCAAAGAAAAACAAGAGAACCACTCTTACTCCGCTTACTGTACGCTAACTATGAACCAGTTTCCTCCTTTAAGGATTTTATTTCACTGGGGAGAGAAATAACAGACTGTGATTGGCTCCAGCTTTGAGTCATTACAGAAGGCTGTAGCGTTTGCCCTCAATAATTAAAGGTGCCTCCATTCTTTTCTTCCTTGTAAATTTATTCATCTGTGTCCTCTCCTCTTGAGATGAGACATACAGTGAAGCCTCCACTAAGAAACACATTCAGTCTGCAAAATGGTACAATCTTCTGACTTGGTTCCTCTGAGATGAGATGCCAAGTTAGTATTTCATGGATTTATATGAAAATGAGTTGATATTAGAACTGGTAGGGTGTGTCCTTGGAATAATGAGGCCAAAGTAAAGCTAATTTGAGTGTGTTATAAAGATATGAGCTCTCTTTAGGAGCTCTGTGGGTGGTCTCATTGCTCTCTGAGGGGCCAGGTTTGAGATTAAACCTGCAGAAACAAAGGGACCTTCAGTAACGGCCAGTTTACACTGATTCGCCTGTTATTCTTTGCTCTACTCTTCTGTTTCTTATTCAGTGTGAAAGGAATGCACCAACGGACGGGATGATGTCACCCCAGTCTGTAGCCTTTTATTTTACACCCACCAGCCCTCAAGAGCTCAAGAGCTGAAATGTGACAACTACACCCTGAAAGACACAGGAGGATGAAAAAGACAGGAAAGCAAGAAAGACAGACAGACAGAATGAGACAACAAAAGGAGAAAATAGGAAAGGAGAGAGAGAAAAAAACAGAGAAAGTTAGAGAGAAACAGAGCTAGAGACAAAAGAAAGGCAGGAAATAAGTCACGGTCTGGGCAGAGCCACATCTGCTCGCAGTTAAAACGTCACCAGAGGACATAAAATGCTATGAACACAGCACCACCCGTGGCCTCCCCTCCCCTGTCACCCTGCTGACACACTGCTGGGACAAAAGTGTCCCCTGTTCCCACCACCTGCCCCGCACCAACCCCATACAGAGCTATTCCACCTTTATCCATCCAGTCCTCAACTCTTACTTTCCCTCCTGTCATCCTCTCCTGTACAAGTTTTTTGTAGATGTCAGTCTTTCTCTTCTTTATCCAATAATCTTGCCTAATTGTCCCCCAAAAATTTGCCCTCCATCCACTTTGCCACCTTCCTCTCCCCTTTTATCCCACCCCCGCATTGTTTTGGAATTTTTCCACTGCCAGCAAGGGAGGGAGGAAAGGAGGGAGGGCCCATGCTAGGCTCAGGCCAAGGGAACAAGTAGATTCATTGCCTTCTTCTCTGCTCCCTCTTTGAGGCCAGTATTGGGGCTTATGGCTTAAATGTGTTTGTAGAAGGAAGAGGGACCATTTACAGACTGCAGGATGTGCTGAATGTGTGCTGCCTTTTACAATCTGTTCTGAGGCCACAACCTTTGTCATGTCAGATGGTCATTGAGTCTGTGATGATACATCTCAATTTGGGACGCAGACCAGAGCTCATAAACACTAGCTAGGCATGTCAGTATCTTCTTTTCCCATGTAGCTGATAGAAAACGTATGAGATTTGTTCCATGCCTGGTTCAACTTTGAAAAATAAACACAAGATAGATAAATCTGACATAAATCAGGACTCCATCAGAGCTAAAACAACAAGCGAATTAGTCATTATGAGATCAAGTGAATTTAATTAGCACATATTTTGCTTATCCAACCATTGTTTTTTAAGCAAAAACACCACATATTTTCTGGTTCAGGCTCCTCAAGCATAAGGGTGTGATGCTTTTAATCGCCATGTGAAACAGTAAACTGAATATATTTGGATTTTGGACTGTTGCTGAGATAAAATGAGCTGTTTGAAGATGCAAACCTGGACTATGAGAGATAATGGGCACTATGAGAGATAATGGGCACAAAGATTCCTTTTTTAATTATCAAGACAGTGATCAGCAGCTTCATTGAAGATGAATAAACTAACTTGTTGCCACCCTAAACTCAGTGTCTGCTGGGGTATTCGTACTGTTAAATTACTAAATTTTTGTCTTTGTGTTTGGGCCCGGATGTTCAGCTCTATATCTTTTCTTTTACACTTCTCATATTTGGATACAAACTAAAGCAACAATATAATTAAAAACATCCTCATCAGAGACAGCTTCATTTTTTAAATAAAGACTATGACATTCGGTTAAAGGGCTAGTAAATGTATCTTTGGGCTTACACTGTTGTGTTTCTTATACTGTTCTCAAAAGGTCAGGAATGAACCAAAATGAATACAACAGACTGGGGGAGAAAGCATGTAAATTCAGAGCAGTGAGCAGTTTAATGCTCCCCTGAGGACCTGTGCCGAACATGTTTTCCTCGACAAGAGTCTGACCTCTGCTGCTCTCTTAAACACCAAACCCGCTGACCTGCAATGTCCCAGCGTCAAGTCATTTACACAAGACAAAGGTATGAGACACAGATCAGCCAGTGCCTCACTAGATGCTGTATGTGAGGTGTCACCTTTTTTTTATTGTTCAGAAAAACATGAAGAATCTGGTCCTAATTGAAGTACTTTGACTAAAATACTTTATTCAAGAAATAATTTTGGGTACTTTAATCCACTAAATTTTTTACAGCTAAAGTTGCTGGTTACTTTACAGGTTAAAATTTTATAAAACAGCTCTTAGCTTTTTAGCTTTAGCATACATTATTTTTTGCAATGTGAGTGCACTCTTATGGATTTAACATCTCAACAGTACATACAGTTAACAAGTATCATCTTGACAACAGTAAAACACCACTTGTACAATAATGTATCAACAATAATAATCCCATAGTATAATACATAGTACAGCACAAACAGCACAAGCAAGATCATTTTTTAATATGTGAATACTTTTGAGAATTTGGCTTTGTGTTTTTTACTTCACTAGAGGTTCAGATTATTTTTCCATTACAATCAAACAAACTACCAGAGCAGTTATTACTCACAGTGTGAGGGCTGTATTTTTTTGGCTTGAAAAAAATCACTTCAACAATAGATCTATTTTCATAGTAATTACTAATTGTTTTCCTGTCAATCAACTAATTGTTTCAGCTCTGATACAGAGAAACAGAATTGCACTAAATATGGGTGTTGACAATAACCATAATATTAAAAAAGATATTGGGTAAAATATACACAAACAACATAATCTTCTAAATAATAAAATGTCTTTAAGGCATTTTAGATTTTCTTATAGAGTTTCTTAACTAATTAATTAATTTCTAAATTCTTAAGACCATGACAATAATGCAGTGAAAATATGAAATCTTTACAGCCTGAGTGCCCATTATTTATAGGTAACTCACAAACCAAAACAGAATATCAAGTAGCTGTTTTGTTGCTGTATAAATTAGTTCTGCAGATCGGTGTATATTTCTGGTTTTGTAAAGACTCAGAAAAGTTAAAGAAATACAAGAAAATTAAAGTTGTTGATGAAACACAAAAAACTGTGTACATGAGCCACTTTTAAGCTGCAGCACTTGTCAAGGTTGTGTGGTTAATGGTGGAAGAATTTAATAATTACAACTGGTGTGAACGATGCCACAAGGTTAATCCCTCATCCCACAGTGACCCACTTCTCACCAAGTAAACTGCATGTCAGATGTAGGGCCCGATCTCAAAGTGTGTCCTCAAACAGGCAGGTGGACACAAGCTGATCTCAGGTTGAAGTAACTGTGTAGTATTAGGTGAAGAAAACTGCTGAGGTGATTTAGAGACTGAAGAAAACTGAAGCGCCCTTGGAATTAAAACAATGTTTTAATATGCAACACTAATGATGGTGATTTATTGTTTTCGACTATGAGCTAAATAGCAGGAAACAAAGGGAAAATGGTCGCCCTGCATTCATGAGGCATCTCCTCCTGAGGCAACTTATTAAAGCCTTACTACCTATATGTACTTTTTAGCATGCATGAGTAAGTTAGTATGTTACATATTCATTATCTCTGACTCACAAAGCCCTGAGTAGACTTTAGTGCTGCTCTTTGTCATTTGTGTGAGTGTGTGCGTGTTAATTCATGTGGATAGTGCCTTTGAGTGCAGAGTGCCGATAATGATAAGACACCAGTACAGCTGGTAAGCTAAATGAGGACTCCTTTTATGCCAAGCCAAGAGTGAAAAGAACACACTGCAGGGACATGAAACGCAGCACGCCCCCCTCTTTCTTTCTCTCTACCCCCTCACTCACAGCCAAGTCTTACCTCACCTCCAATCTCCCCGGCTATAATTGCATGACTGTGGCTCCGTCTCCTTTCTGTTTTACATCACTCTACCTCACCGTCCTCTACAATCCCTGTGCAGGATCCATGACTGGATGCTGGGCTACAGTAATTAGAGCAGGCTGATACAGGCAGAGGACACAGCGTCCCCCTCATGCTCATGTTCTCTACACCTGGGCAGATATTTTTAGCCCACCTTGGAACAAGCATCAACATGGCAACATGGCGGGGTGCCTGCAAGGCTGTGGCTCAATCAGAGTCTGCTCCAGATCCAGAGCATCAACAAGGGAACCTCTTCTTCTTCTTCTTCTGAGAGGAGAGCTCATCTGTTTGCTTGTTGGGCTCTCGTCTTCTTGACGTCTCTTTTTTCTTTTTCTTTTTTCAAATCCAGAGACTGTGCAGATAACTAAATTAACCGCCGTGTCATTCCACCCTGTCACCACACATGATGCTGGATGATACAGTAACACCACATGCCATAAAAACAGAAATATAAACACTCTTCTCTCTCTGTTTATATGCAAAAGTGTTTGCACATGTCCCCCAAGGCTGCAAACTCTTATGACTCTCACTATGCCTGCATCTCCACCTCCTTTGCATACCAAGCTCCTGGTGCCTTTGAGTAAGTCTCTAACATTTTATTCACAAGATGCATATCTCATTCCCGGCCTGCACACACACACACACAGTTTCGCACACAAAGTCCCGACCCCGGCTGCCCTGCCACACTACATCTCTGAAGCTGTTTGCTTCAAACGCTGCAGTTTTTCAGCTCAAGAAGCACACATGCATTGTCCTTCATAATAAATCAAGAGTTAGTGTACCCTACATTCAGGCCAGAAAATAAACCCATCAAGTCACACACAAAGACACCTGTGTTTCATCAGTCTTTTCAGCCCTTCTACGCTGTGTTTATAGTAAATCTGACACACATCTCCTCACCTATACTTTTCCTGAAATACACACCCTGTGGGCTCATCAGATCCACTCCTGCCACAGCTTTGCTCCAACTTGTTGACCTCCTTCAGACAGCGCATTGGAATGCCAGTTCAGGCTCTTCTCACGGCCGGTCAACAGGCCATATATTATCAGGATAATTACCTTTGGAGAATAAATGTCTTACGGATGCTTCCCCATTAACTTGGTGGGTACACTCAACAGACTCTTCTGTGTGCTCTGTCGTCACCATGCCATAGCTCACGGATCATGGCCATGAATCTAATAAAGGCGCACACAATGGCACATTTTCCGGCCAGTGGGCAAAGGTAGGGACAGAAGTGGAAGGTCAGCGGGGAGGGGACTTACATGTCAGGCAATGACTAATGCTGTGGCTGTTTAGAAGCTAATGGCCACCTGCATGAAGCTATAAAGATAGGCCAGGCAGCAGATAATTGGTTCATCTTGTGTTTTTTTCATTTTGGCAGAGCTGTAAGTGTTTGAAAAATCTTTCCACTAATTAAGCTGCAGCTATTTTCTCAGCCTGCAACTGTTGTGCAGGTCAACAGAGGAGTCAACAGAAAGCCAGGTGTTCAACAGCTGTGTCCGGTGAGGGTGCAAGGCCATCAACCACCACCTGGTGTGAGTGTGTGTGTGTCTGTGTGTGTTTCTGTTTCTTAAAGGAACAGTTTGACATTTTCACTTCCACACTGGGAGTAAGATGAGAAGATTGGAAGTGGTCATCCCTCAGTGTCATAACAGCACATTATCTCTGTGTTTACTCACAGGTTGGGCCACTTAGTGCTGCAGTGCAAGACCCATAAGGTGACAATTCTCACAACCTCTGAGTACGCAGACAAACACACACGCTCTATTGACTGACCACCCAAACACGGTGTTTGTATGCCATTAGAGCAGCTGCCAGTTGGCGGAGTGTTTTGCACCCAAGGCATCCTACAATATTGATGATGAGGGGCCATCAAACCCCAAGGCGAGCGGGGCTTTGTGAGATATACACAAACAGTGGCCCTCCCTTCTTTTCTTTTCACAGCTGTCTGTCACTCTTGTGTCACCAAGGTCCTTTGTTAACTTCACAACTCCACAAAAAAGACTAGGAATATTTCCGTGTGTGTGTATGTGTGTGTATTTGGTCGAGCCCAATGCAAAATAAGTGCCTGTTTGAAGTTACACTGAAAAAAAACATACACATGTCTATCAAACTGCATTATAATATTCTTCAGGAATAAGAATGATGTCCCAGTGGCAATTTAGTTAAACTGTGAGCCTGACTGTCTCCATAATGAAGCTCATAATAGTGCGGAGTGTCAACAATGACGGCATAATTGGTTTTCCTTAAGACAATAAATACTATAATAAGCTTTCTGCTTCGTACAATCTTGAAAAACACAGCTATAAATGTCCAATTTTTACACCAGCGACGTGCTGTGTCGGATAATCGACTGACTCCGACCCTTTCCAGATGTTTTCTAGCTCATCTGTGAACAAAGCTGTAGTGTTAACGTTACTCCAGATTGGTGCGGAAAGGTTACAAGGCGTTTAGCTGCTTGTAGATTTATGGCAGTATTTGGTTTTAACACTTAAAACCATTTAATTATGTTTTTTTTTTTTAGTTTCAGAGCCGTTTTTGCCAAACTTACCTCGGCGTTACAGGCAGCCGCGGCCAGCAAAAGGAGCACAGCGACACTTTGCGACATCTGGACATAGAAACATGAAAAGTAAGCTTCAGCGAAGAAAGAAAGATCAGTAGGAGTTCAATTTACCATCCGTTTCTACACTACAGGTTGGAAAAACTTGAGGGACAGAGCTAGTTTCAATGCTCAGCCTTACCATTTTGTGGAAAAAAGTGGCTCCGCTTGGAGGAGGGGAGCTGTTCGGGATGTTTGTGAGGACGGAGGCGAGCGGAGGTCCGTGATTTACAGAAATGTGAAGAGAGGAGCGCTGAGGAATCCGTGCCAGTCCGTCAGTCTCTCCTCCTCCTCCTCCTCCTCTCTCACCGCCGCGGCCAATGAAAACGTCTGGACTCCTCCGTGGACGTTTACAGAGGAGTAGAGGAGGGGGCGGGACTGGGAGAGGAGTGTGGATGTGTGTGTGTGTGTATTGTGTGCATTCAGGTTTTCCCTATATTACGGTGTATTATTCCAAATAACAAATACGTTTTTGCGGGAAAGTAACCGATTGTGCGCACATAATGCTCTCTGGCGGATCACGTCTACATTTTGATCCACACTGCTTTTTTGAAGGATGACTTTATAATTTTGGCGTGCATTTATCTGTTTATAGTTTTCTATTGTATGAACCAGAATAGACCAATAAATAAGTCATCAGACGTTTCTGCTGGTTGGTATTAAAACGCAGCCTCACAAACAACAAACCTGTTGGAGTTTTCACATGGACCCCATTATTTTCACAATGTTTTCGAAATTCAAAAGCAGAAATAGCCTAAAATCACATCCTCAAAGGGTTTTACGGAGACACTGACAGTCCTCGACTATGCTCTCCAAAAATTTGGCCACAATTTAACACACTTATCATAAACAGTCAAGCGTGTGTTTTGAGTCATATGTATAAAATTGAATCATAGTTTGAGTCCACAGTCTTCAAGTTGGTTTCACCACTTAGTTAAAGCTGCGTCCGTTGATTTTTGGCCAAAAGGGGGCAGAAAAACTCCAAACCATTTTTTTGTTTTTAATGTTTCTTCAACCAGCAAAAATTTTGGACCCATTTATGCTATTAGACTCTATATGGTATCTGAATTTCTATTAATATAAAGATTTCTAGACACATAAGCAGCACCTGATGTCCCACTTTTGGCAATGACACTCGACCATAAAGACACATTTCTCACTCACTGAGGATAAAAATTGTGATTCAGTTGCACAAATTGGTGTAAATTAAATAAAAAGTAGTTTTTGCATAAAACTACATTAAGTGCATTTCTTATGTAACTGTTCATGTGACCAAATCTTTTTACAATTACTTTTACTTTCTCTCACAATTCCTTCTTTATAACTTAACTGACAACACAGCAGAATTATTAATGCTGATTATAAATGATCTAGATGCAATTAGATAGTAGTAATTTTTACAAAATGAGGTTTATAGTGATTACTTTGCATTTTAACTTGCCTGAACCAATTTACCATGCAGATGTGAATAATACAAACAAGGCCAGGAGGATCTGATTTGTGAGTCACATTAAACAACCTACATTTTTTCAATAATTTCTTTATGATTTTTTGTCCTTCTTTGTTGTAGGCTGTTATATTGTTGATTTGTGAGGCAGTGCGAGCACATGTAACCTTCAGTAAGGTCCTATTCAAAGGAACCCTGTGCAGAAAGACTCTAATACTCCAATGTACTGAAAGATTTATGTTCAGTGATTATTAGGATTAACGTATTTCAGGATTACAAACCAACATGTGCATGCTCCAGTGAGGAATAATTAAAGAGTGATTAAGAAGAACAGTGTGATGCACTGAAAACTGCCCCACGGTGAATTTTGAATAGAGAGGAGAGGATGAATGAATTTTTCCCACTGCAAGCTATCAATTATATATAACTTCATTCTCCCTGAGGAAATCTACCTGTTTAAACAGATTCTCTGATTATTTGACACTTCGGGGCTTCTTGTTTGTATGAGTGTGTGTGCATGAATGTGTGTGTGTGTGTGTTCTGATGTTTCTCAGCTAAAGGCATTGTTGTTGAATAGCAAACACTGAAAAAACCCGCTGAATTGAGTTTTATGCCCATAGGATGGCCTCATGGGTATAATTGTTGTCAGATATTTGAGGTGTTTTTTGGATGTTGTTTCTCATTTTAAATGATGTTGGTTGGTTGGTTTCCCTGTTTTGTTGGCACGCAGGAAGTTTTGAAACAATACAACAATGCAGCAATAACAAACCCAATATAGCATGCCATGACTAAACTGTTTCTTTCCAGGTTATAAAACCCATTCTAAGTTATATTTAGATGTAAATAAGCATTTTTAAAGAAATGCCTTTGAAAGCATGTAAAAAATATTCATACTCGAAGTGTAACTCCGCAGATTTTACACATCAAAGTCTGTTTACAGGTCTTTGGGAATACCTCACCATACAGGATGTGATAAAAGTTGTATTAAGGTCTCTGTGGCTCCTGAGGGACTTGTGTGAAGTCTGATAAATTGCCGCAAGTGATGTCACTTGAGTCATCATCAGTTGTGGCTGAAATACTACAAGTTTGTGAAGGAAATAAAACATCTAGGGTTCAGAGTTAAAAAAGAGGTGAACTTACCAGACCCACTGTAGCCCAGTCCTCTTTCTGCTTGAGGCTAGCAGCTGGAGGCTGTTTAGCGGTACTAGCATGACACATTCAAATCTCTGACCAGATAGCAGTACAGTAGTATTGTGGGTATTGGTTTTGTTGCCAT
>JAPZDY010000005.1:8969278-8983228 GCA_029783645.1 Ctenochaetus hawaiiensis
CCATCATTTCAATTTTAGGGAATCTGTGTGTTAATAACTGTCTTTAAAAGAATAATGAATTTATTAAAATTGTGCCATTTTGAATGTATAAATAAGAAAAAGACAAATAACTACTGGATCAGTTTTTCCTATTGTTAATTGTTTACTTCTTTATTTTAAATATATTTTTTTGTTAATCATACATGGACAGTGGAAGTGACCTTTTACTACAGGCCGCATGTAACATACAGTATATCAGTGTCAAAATCAACAACTACTAACCAACATAAGTCATCACTCCTTTTGTGGATGTCTCTCTACTCTGCCCATCTTTTTACAGCCAACCCACACTGTCTCCCAACCAATAGCTTTCTCTGTGCTAGGTGACATCATTGGACTGGTGAACTAGAAAGTCCACCTCTTGATGTCTGATCTCTGATCTGTAGGTTAGTGGCAGATTTGGCCTTCACATTGAGCTTCACTGATCCCACAGTTTTTCACAAAAGGATGATGTAATCTGACATTATCTTGCCATGTTTAATGTCCCCAGATCATTTGCTACCGTTTCTCATTGAATGACTTGACGTCCAGGAGCATCAGTGTGTATGTTAGCTGACTGGATTTCTAGCCTCCACATATCCAGGATCAGTGTTATCGTCTCATATAAAATGTCCCCACCAAAAAAAAAAAAAAAAAGCTCAAAGACTTGCTCCCCTCTTGGATGGCACATGGGCTCAGCCCGTTGTGTCGGAGGATAGAAGCCATGTTCAGAGCTCTGTGGAGGCATCTGGGTGTATCCACTGAGCTGGGGGACCAGAGGACTCCCTTTAAAGAGCTGTGTGTTGGTATAGTGGACGCTTGCATGCTAAGCCCCACGGTGGGCCCGTGAATGGCACCGGGATTTCACACAAAGACATGATGTCATGATGCAGGGTGCGGACTCTATTGAGCACGTGCACTGAGGCGTGAGGCCAGATTAGACCTCCGAAGCAGGGCACCAACTGGCCGTTAATCAGAATGCTAACACGCTAACAAACATATCGTACGGCAATCTGCCTACGGCGCGATGCTGCTCGCAGGGCCTTTGAAAGACAGGAAGTAACTGAAATCTTACTTTTGTAATGACCTTATCAATGCGATGCAATTTAAGACATGATTTTACATCTAACAATATGCATTATGTGATTCTGACACATGCTGGCAGGGGGTTGATTTGATTTGGCCTCCTGGTCACCTCTCACACAATGAGCATCTCCCACCACTCCCTGAGGAAACACTTTTAAAGCCGAGTTTGAAACAAAGCTTTTTTTTTTTTGCACTAATGTGCCATTAAGCGCACCTTTTGATGAGGTAATGAGGAAATCTCTGATCCTTTTTACAGCGCCGTTTCTGGTTTGACCACATCAAAGGGATCATGCCCTTGTTGCAGCACATGGTCGCTCTGTCTTCATCCGTCTGCACTGCAGTTATCAGCAACCAAAAGCAGCGCAGGCAGTCATCACAGCCCAAACCGCATGCAAATGTGATTTATACAGCAACTTCTGAGGCAGAAGTTACAACCTGCTGCATTAGAGGGAAAGAGGGCAACTAAACACAGGTAGAAGAGAATATGTAAAAAGAAACAGACTTAAGTTTAAAATACACAAAGTACAATGCATAAAGTCGAGAAGAATAGGAGAACATAACGTAGGTTTTACAGCACTTAGTCTGGGGAGAAGCAGCAAAAACAAATTAATTGTCATCTAGAAAGTGAAAAAGCATTGAGAGGAGGACTCATTTATCATAAGTTTTGGTCTTCTGATGGCATTTGTTGGCAAAAATAAAAATGTAGAGAAATTACAGTCTTATTCTTCAGTCTCCAGCTAGTACACAACCTCAAAGGTACACTTCTGCTGTGCTTTTTTAACGGATGTACTGTGAAGGGCCTGGAGGTTCTGCTGTCAGCTAAAAAATGCTGAGGTCATTGCGTACAGCAGTCTTCATGGATTACACACTTAAAACTTGATTTGAGTAATTTATTGAAGATGATTAGGGGCATGCTTTACTCAAAAGGGGACTTAAAACCAGCAGATTTGAGCCTGTCTACTTACACGAAGGAGGTTCAGATGCTTCAAGCAGTTATTTTGAGCCCTTTTTAAATGAGTTAACATAGTAAGAACAAGATGACTGACTGAAGTCAAAGTGATTCCTCGCCTTTCAGTAAACCTCATATGTATTTTTTTTTCTTTAGCACATGGTTGAAGTGAGAGAAGGAGCCCTTAGTTCACTAATCAGCTACAACTGCATGAACCCCAGAAAAGCAGTGCAAATGTACTGTGAAAATGTGATACAGCAAATATCATCATCACTCTTTCATTTACTTCAGTCCTGAATTCCCTTGTAATAATGCGAAATAAAGTTGTAGCAATTAATAAAAACTATCATAAAATATTAGTTATTTTGCTTTTTTTAAAATAATGAACAGAAATTTAAATTTATTATAACATTAAATAATAATATATTAGCAGGAGTGTAACGAAACTTACTTGGGCACAGTACTTGAATACATTTTAAGGTACATGTACTGAATTTTATTACTATCTTAGTTTAACTTTTCTCTAATTAATAGATAAATTTGTACTTTTTACCTGTAGTTCTGTCTGTCAAGACTAGATTTTACAAGCATTAGTAATCTTCCCAGAAAGTGCTGACTTGCAATCTTTAATTACTCAAAACAAAAACAGAACAAAATTTATTGATTTCAAATCACTCACAGAGTTGGACTACATTTCTAAATTAACAAAAGCTAAATTACTCATCTCTGTTTACTTTAGGCCAAAAACTTATCAATCAGCCCCTGTTTATCACTCTGATAGGGGCCATTTTGCTGGTTAATTATTTAAAACTTGCTTTTCTCCAAAAGTTTGATAACATTTTTTTGTTTGTCTAGCCTACTAAATACGAAGTTAAAGCCAGGTTAGTTTAGCTTAGCATGAAACAGGACAGGAAAGTTGAGCCGTATTTGTCACTTTTAGCCAAAGAACATATAGAAACGAGTCCTTAAAGTCATTCATAGGTTTCTGCCGAGGCCCTGTGAAGCTTAGTGGCTCCCACCATAACCATCTTGGCCGTGGCTGACTCTGCCTACCTTCGAGGTTGGACAAAAATTGATAAATAGGTGGAGCTCATACCAGGGTTAAATGAAGTCTGGTTGCTGAAAACAAGCCCACCAGGCTTGAGTGTGACCACAATAATTACCGGGGACGGACCCTGCTCTTGAGGGCCTGTCCTCTGACACTGCTCTAAAAAAAAGGTCCCGTGTTTAGCTGCTTATTAAAAACAGACCACAAAGGGGGAAAACATTTGATTTGGCAAGAAAAGCCAGGCAGCAGAGCCCTCTGTTTGATGTTGTGCTTGTTTTTGCCAACAGAGGGAGCTGCTCCCTGTAACAGCTTTTTTTTCTCTTCCTCTACTAACTACATATCCACACAAGTATTAAAGGAAACTACTGCAAGTTAGCAATTATAAAACAAATCCTGTAACATCATCACAAAGACAATTCAAGTCAGGAAGAGGTGAGACAAAAGAAAAGAGAAAGAGTGGAGGATGTCGAGGATGTCGAGGAGGACAGGTTAGATTAGGATTACAGAGCTTGTTAGGTTATCATACCAAACAATGTTGAGATGAATTTTAATGGGGCAAGAAATGGAAATATATTAGCCAAAGTATTTAAATCAACATTGCTGTTTTATTAAAGATTGGAGAGGAAGTCGAGGAGAGTGAGAAGGAAAAATGATGGTGGTGGAAAGTAAAAAAGTCCATATTAAATTCAGAGTACAAATTTGAGGATTTACTCATGTCATTTCTTTCCTAAACATTCATACTTCTACTATGTTGCTTCAGACCAGAAGTTTTTATAAATTAATGATAGTCAGTCAACTAGAAACTGATTGACACCTGCTTTGATAATTGTCAGTAAATATTTGATGCTGCAAGCTTTTCCGATATGAAGATGATTTTCTTTTTCATTCATTATTATGATAATTGTTTATTTATTCTACATAATTTTGAGGTTTGGACCAGACAAGCATTGCAAAGGGACAACTTTGGGCTCTGGGAAGTTGTGATGGCAATCCTCGCTATTTTATAAATATTTTTACTGTGCAAATGAACAGAATTGGCTATTTTGACCACCATTGAAACTAAGGAAATAAAAACAGTAAATTCCAATACTGTGGTGAGACTGTAGGATAAAGACAGAAAAGAGGAAAATGGATGAAACAAGTGGATGAAAAGGACTAAAGAGGAAAAAAAAGGTGAAGCAACTCTTTGTAAAATCTCTTATTTTGATAGGCGATTTGGTGAACCCACAGTTTCTGACTGCAACCCAGCTGTCTTATACAGATCCCAGGTTTCTGTAACAATATTATCAGACACAACAAACATGTTGACTACAAATAAACTTAGCAGTGTCATATATTGTTATTTCTTCAATTCTTGAGGTAAACTTGCTTGTTCAGACGTTTTTTTGCTTGCACGAGCACTGAACACAAGTAAGAACAACAGCATGCTGAGCTACCTTAACCTGAACCATGGACAATATGCTGCTAGCACCTGGAAAAATCAGGTTAATGAAAGAAACACATAAAATGAAGTGAAACCACTTAGATTGAATGCTGAGAAAATGCTGACTGATTCTTTAAACTTCACTTAAATTACAGTCACATTTTTGCAGTTTGTAAATTGTAATCAATTACCTCTCTGTGCATGCAAACAAAATGAAGTGGCAGTAATCAATACCTTACTTTTACGCTTTAAATATTGATGCTTAAGCTTCTGTACTTCTACTTGAATAATGTTTTAAACTCAATACTTTTACATTTAGGTATTTCTACTTTTATCTAAGTGAGAGAGTTCAGTATCATCATTAAAATCCAACTAAACCATGGATTTGTATTTCTTGTGTTTCCAACCAAGATGACAATAGAGCATTTTGATAAAAGTCTTATGTTTCTGAGCTCATGATACTTGTGTCTTTTTTCTCACTCAGCTCACGAACTCCACATGAATTATCTGTCTCATACATAGTTTCACAAACACAGAAAGGAGGCATTCACAGCGGGTTTAAAGAGATGGTATCAGCGATGCCCTTCACAGATACAACATGACCTGGGGGCAACGCTGAGTCCCATGACATAGCACAACACTAAGACCTCAATAGAATAAGGCTTACGCTTAAAGACAGAGATACACTTGTTTCTAAACACTTGTTTGTTCAGTCTGCAAACATAAGTCTATGCATATTTGTGCTCATATGTGTGAGTCCCGTCATTTTTCTTTGTCTTTTAGTGACCTACTGCCTCGGTGACAAAGCCTTCATTTTACCTCTTTGTAAGTTTTTTTCCCTTTTTTTTCATGAGTCATCTGTTTAGAGTCACTTCTTTTGTTCTGAATGGAGCTTTTCGACGTCAAGATACCGGCACCCTTCTTTGTGACACAGCCACTTTTGCACAAGACTTTCTCTCTCACTTTCAAGTGTGAACATTCTTCCCTGGCAATTTCTCATTTCCTCTGAGAACCAGCCGTCGTTTCTTTCCTGCGAGGGTGAGAAAGTTTTTTAAACCATTCTCAAAGGCAAAATTTACTGAGTAAACACCAGTAAGGCTGCAGCCACTCGCTGTGCTATTAGCCAACGGAAACTGGCGAGAAGATTGATACAAGTGGCTGCAGTTAAAGAGTTTGGCCCTGCGATCTTAGACAGAGACAGTCAAATAAACACACACTCACACACACAGAGGACTTATAACATGTGCCACATCTGGTCCCAGGACTTGGCATTGTGTTTTTGAGGGCAGAGTTCTTGTTGCCCAGCTGGACTTAGGTTCGACCATTGTGTTTCTGAGGTCAGATTTGTTGAATTTGGACCAGGCCGTCGTCCCTACTGTGCTCAAGTGCTCAAACAGACGGCAGTCTCACAGGACAGGGTCATTAAGAGCTTGTGTGAAGTGCTTACCGGGCATGTGGAACAAACTTTACTACAGGAATTAGCACACAAAAACACTCACAAACATTACAATTTCAAAACCAAGAAAGTAAAATGCGTCATTACGAAGGAAAAGTGGTGCGTAAAAATTTGAGTTTGTTCCACTGTAAATATTTTTTACCGGCTATTGTATGACAGTTTGTTGGAGAGTTAAATACAGATTGATTGCTGGTAAGATTACAGAAGAGAACAGGTTGTTTAAATGGTGAGAAGATTGAACTGTTTGGACTCACTACCTCCATTTGTGCTTAAGGTTTCCCCTACGATGTCCTGTTACAACAATCTAAGCACCCTTCTGTGTCTGTGAAGGGACTCTCAGACACAGTTTGGGAGCTTAAGTCAAACACTTGTGATTTTCCTCTGAGGGCGAATTGGGTGAACATTTGATGTGGTGTTGAGTGGTGCTTATTGCAACACTCTTCAGGGAATCTGTAAACAAGATTTTTGACCAAATAAACTGGTGGAACTTAAGCAAATAGCTGGTACAGTCTCACTTTCATAGACAACAAATAAAGGGAACATTTTGTGTATCACCCCCCCCCCCCATGCTTAAATTTAGTATAACACCCTCATTGTTGTTGTTTTTTAGTCCCACAAGTTAATATGTGAACCCTTAAAGTTCATAACAACATTAATAAAGTCCAGATTCTAGACGATTTCTTACAATGTCATTAACTTTTATTACTGTTCCTAAAGCCAAAGGAGGCATTGAAGGGCAAGTGAAAAAAAAATGATGATTTGTTTTCTAATTCCAATAAAATTTATCCAATTTATATTGGTAAAACTTTTTTACTTGTCATGGTCATAATCACAAGAAAAGAATAAACAGCTTACAAAATACATCACTAGATTTTTATGTAACTTCCAAAAGAGTATTAAAACAGCGATTTGTCTTGTAAAGTTCAAGGGAGTTTGACGGTCCAGTGTAAAAGACTTAAAAGTACTTATTTGTAGGACATAGCATATACTTGATAAAACATTCATAGGTTTCCTTTTGTATGATCATCTGTAAATAAGAACTGTTAAGATGTCTATATCTATATATCTATATCTATATATAGATGTATAGATATATGTTTTTTTTTTCTTTTTAACATTTGCTGTTGACATTACTGTCAGTATATTTTTAAAGACATCCTGCAAAGTGGGGCCCTGGCAATAAGCTCATCGTATATGCGGGGCCCGCTCATGAAAAAGTTTGCTAATTCTAATTCTTTATTGAATTACAACACTATTTTACTGTCTGTTTTTATGATGTAAACCAACTTAGTTACATTTGTAATGTTAACAGAAGAAAACAAGGCTGACAATCCAATTACAAACACATTACAACAGGTCCCACTCATCATAATACTATGTCATTTTGTACTTTAGTTCCAGTAAAGTTGCTGTAGTTCCATGTTTGCATACTTTTTTTCCACAACTGTTCTCTGTCTTAGTCATAGTGAAGGTATGTGTCACAGACATCCTGAAAACCTGTAATTAAATTCCTCCAGAGTTTCACCGGACCAGGCCTTGCATCAGGAGACCAAGTAACGAGGCAGCTTCGTGTAGTCTTGGTTTAAGAGAGAGACGGAGAGGGAGAGAGGGGTGAGAGACCAGGCATGAATTGTTCTCACCAGTGAACGAGGAAGTGGAAAGGCAGCTTCCTCTCTGTGCAACGCCGGGCACCATGGGAGGGAAGGGAGAATTTATGTGCACACAATGGAGAAGGAGTGGGAGGGGGGCAGATGGGAGGCATTAATGGAAGGAGGATGTAAGTGCCGTGTGTGTGTGCCTGGATATGAGAGGCTGGATGAGGAAGACTGAAATGTAGGATGACCACTGAGAAGTTAGGATGATGGTTGGAGACAGAGAGGAAGTTCAAGAACCACCTCTCTTGGACTCCTGCATATTAGCATTGTATTGTGTTTCTTTGTGCTGTTTGTTTTTTTCCATTTTCCCACAGCTTGCCTCATCAGCTAAGTAATTTCCTTGATGTTTCCCAGAATGACTTATACCATTATGACATCGTTTTCTCAAATGCAGCATCACTTGTGGCTGACTCACATATATTTCGAAATCTAGGCTTGTGCTAACATACTTCTCTGGTTAATTTGATAGATTTGATCTTATATAATTAATTTAAAAATAACATAAAATGGTGATCTGACAGGAAATCTTCCTTATTAACCAGAGATTGGGTCAATTTTTTTCTTAAAATAAGATAAATAAGATTACACATTGTTTTAATGTAGACTTTTTTATAATTTCATGTTGCTACACTAACTTTGGCTCTTTATAAATTCAGTTTACAACGCTAGCCAGCCAGTAACATGGTGCCCCTTGTTGCGTATTGAAACAGACATAAAAATGTGACCTGGGGATCAGCTGTTTTAGAGCAAATGAGCTCTGTTGGCTTTTCTCATGAGCTTTTACGCTGTTGCTCAGTTCAAAAAGATGAATATTTGTAGTTCAGGTGGTGATGAGCGAAACAAAACATCAGTTTCTCAGAGATTTTGTCTCCATATTTGTCTTACAGTGTGGCGTTCTGTGTCTTTGCACTTCTTCTTAACTCGACCCAGACGTCCTCCTCTTTTCCTGTTTTTAATCATACAAGTGAAGCTTACTGGCTGCTTAATTAAGTTGAGGTGACAACACAATGACTCCCGCTATAATCATTTTAGTAGCCTGTCAGTGAGTGAGGAAGGTAGCCATGGACTTGACTAAACTTAATGTGAATAAAACTATAGTGACTGTGAAAAAGGAAGAAAAAAATTTGCATAAACAAATTCCATTATCCCCCGTTAGTCCATGACTTCATAAAACAAGGTCTTTTGTTTCCATTGTTTTGACAGAGAAACCTCTATTGGCAGATATTAAGTATGCATTTAAATAATTTCAAATTAATAAATAATTTGCTAGTATTATTTGTTTTTTTTTTAAGTTGCTACCATTAGAGGAGAATAAGTTCATTTCTCAAACACAGAATATTCTTCTCTGGTATTAATATCATTAATGTAGACTTTGTGTCGCTCGCTGGCTTGGCATCCTCCTGAAGCATTTGGAATAGTTTTGCATTCTCGTTTGTACAAGCATATTTAATAAATCAAATGTCATGTGGGCTTTTCCTTTAAATGAAAGGGAAAAAGATTTGTTCAGAAAAATATCTGCATATGTGTGTTCAAGGCCCAAGTGTCCCGGTTAAACATGCCAGAGAACCGTCATACACAGTCGGCCCTGGAAGTACTTCATCTAAATGGAATGCAGTCATTTTTAATGTTATCAGCAACACCTGTGCTGTTTCTGCCATGAAGTGCCAAAATGTCTGCTGTGAAAAAAAAGAAATCAGTTGGTTAATCAACAGGCAACTAATGTGAGTCACATAAGCTTTATTTGTAGAGCAAAGTTCTTCACAAAGGCAAAGGAGGCCTTAGATTAACATTTCAAACAATAAACCATGATAAAATACAATTAACCGAAAAAAAATAAGATGATTTTAAAAGAGATAAATATGAGAATAAAAGTTTTTATTTATTATGTTAAACAAGCAATACATTTTGGTCAGGAAGGGCAAAAAAAAACTGGATGTAAGAATATGACAGACATATTCTTTTTTATCATCTTTTTAAGTTGTCAAGGCTAGAAAAGCCTAACACTTATCCAGCACTAACAGAGAACATACAGTTCAGTTTAGCACTCAGAGCTCGGTGTTGGTCTCCTCCAGTTCGTGAAGGAAATCTCTGGCTCTCTAGCTGCTAAATGATTCACTGTGTTGACTGGAAGGGTCTTTAACATTATGAGTCTGGCATTTGATGATACAAAGGTCAAGTACATTATGATTTTGAAGATATTTTTGCTGAATGACTGAAAATGACACCAATGTGAGTGATGAAAGTGCATCAAATCAGTGGAGCTGTAGTCTCTGATATTAAAACTATGACCGGAAAATTGCAAAAATGCCTCTTAGCACTGAGAGTCAGGTAACAATAATCTGCCCTTGTCATTGCAACCTTTTACATGTACAAATAGTCACATTATAATAAAGAAATATTGATTAAAACAGCTTAAAGATTTGAGAACAATCTTTACAGTTATTCACTGGTACTTACTACACTGGTTGTGGAAATCAGTAAGGTGTTTGAGTTTTAAACTCACAAGGAAACAAAACAAAAGGAGGATGAAAGGAATTGGGAGGTTTCTGATAAAAGTGCAAGAAGGGTGACTAAGGTCCCTGAGAAATGCAGTGTAAGAGGGAACACTGTGGGCGTACATATCACTCAGGGCAGGAAGAGCTGCCTGAAGGGCTGGAGGTAGGTTTCACAGGAGGGTAACACCCTCTTTGTCTCTATCAGGGGAACACATGGCCCGACACAGGATGATTTCATGCCTCCAGGTCCCCTCAGTCAGCCAGCCGCCCAACACAATGTTATCTACGGATAGGAGTGCCTGCACACACGGTCAGCCATCCACCGGCAAACACCGACTAGAGTTTCTCACACATATTCAGTAGGTAAGAAAAATGATTTATAATTTAATGTTGTTTCCTCAAATGAAGCCAAGTCACTTTAACAATGACCAGGACAAACAGGAAGTCATAAAGCATTGCCAAAGAATATAAGAGAGAAAACATGCCAACCTTCTATTAAAAATACAAAACATCCTTTCATGATTTCATTTAATTTGTCAGATCAGCTGTAAAAGTGACCTCTGGTTTTTATGTCATTTGAGTCAAAATAATTCCAGTCAGAGGTTGAGCTGGGAGGAAGAGGCCGTATTAAAAGCCTGAATGGCCTTTTCGTTGCCTTTGGCTGGTGACTGCAGGTCACAAGTCTGCTGGACCTAAAGAACAATACCGTCCTTTCAGTCATTGTTTGTTTTCGAGGATGTATGGGCACCTAAACATACACCCTCCCTCCCGTCTGTCTTCAGTCATCATACACACATAAGCCATATACCCAAAAACAAATCCAATCTGTTCACACAGACACGCATGCACGCACATACACAGCATCCGTCTGTCCTTATGTCTGAGTTTCTTGGTTGTCTTGGGTGAAGGGTCTTGCTGATATCCCTCTTCCTGTATTTGTTAGGTTGCTCCTTCTCTGCTGCTGCACGCTGGGATGCTGTAACTCCACAGTGGTGGTGGTGATGGGGAGGGTACGGCATTAAGGGCCAATGTTTCCTCTGGCTCTCTCCACATCTTGATAACCTTGTTCTTGGTAGGGCGGAGGAGGAACTGACAAGGTTCATTGCATGACTTTTGTTTGCTTTTATTTTGTTAAACTATCAGTTATTGACTCTGCACAAAACAACATGCTGTAATCTTATATAAACTTTAGAATAAAAACGTTGATTGAAGTGTTTAACTTCAGCCCCAAAGATACTGAGTAACTGAAGCCAAAAAGCTCATTTAACTGCAGACACTTTATTCAGGCACAGACTGTTGATTTGCACAAAATTTTATGTTTTTGCCCTTATCGAGCTGTTTACATGGCAAATAAAAAGTAATTATTCCACCAATATCCCCCTTTACATGTAATGCATTCCATGTTTGTTCAAAAAGTAGGTGTTGTTTTCCTCCTGAGCAGAAATATGAATTTCTCTTTTGAGCACATATCTCTACACCTGCCTTGCAAACTTTTAGCTTGTTGGTTTGTTTACAAAGTAGTAGCAAAAGTCCCAATTGAGACACATGTTCCAACTGCATTGCATTAGTGCATCAGCACACTCTTATGTCTTAATGGGTGCAAATTTTCATTTGTAATAAGTCCTGCTACAGCATATCCAAACTTATCATGCTGTATCAAATTTGTAATAATTTCATAATTGAAATAACGGTGGCAGATTTTTGTACATGTTAACATGGTCATAGTGGGGAAGGCAAAAGTTGCACTAGTGACAGTAACATAGGTTCTGTTGTGTCCTTGTATGCATGAAAACCCTAACCCTACAGCACAATACATCGCACCACTAAAACCACTGAAAGACTGTCCACACCAAGAAATAAAACTGCAACTATAACTATTTTTTCAAATCATTGCAATTCAAGTGAGTAGCTGAGTCTTAACCACAACTTTAATCACAACAACAGTGGTGAACTGTGTCATGTGGATTACTTCCAGGGCAATTTCATGACCGACAGGAACACTGACAGCAAATCTGTCTAATATAGACGTCACATACAACACGGTGGACAACATCACTGAAGTACAAAGAAACCCTCCTGTTTGACAAAACAAACAGTCTCTATGAAGACGGCCTAAAAAGAAGGATAAGTGGGTCAGATTTTGTCTTTACTGATGTCCTCCTTAATGGGCGCCAGAATGTTAGCAAACTGATGTTGACTCATGAAAGTACGAATAAAACTTGTCTTGTAAAGACAATTGCTCTAGTAACAGTGTTTGGTTCTTCCAATTCCTGTCATCTTTGAAGAATTTTATGAACTCATATCCTTGTAATTCTCTGTTTCCTCTCAACCTCCATGCGGTGTAGAACAGAAGCAGGTCAACAACATCCATACTCCTGGAGTGCACAGCGCATGCTCTGCACCGTTGTACAGAACATCATAAATACCTTCCGATGTGATGCTTTTTAGTACAACTTTAAACATGAAATGCATCAAAAAGCAGGTGTGGTCACTGAGGTTGTGGTCACTGAGCATAAATGCAGCCTTTAAAGACATAATTGGACATACATATATGTAATCCTGCTGTGATTTACCTTTAGGGAGGCAAATAGTTTGCCTAAAGAGAGCTAAAAAGCAAGAGAATATAGTGTATATCTGGTCCTATGAGGAAAGGTAAATGCTTTGATATTGTTTTCAAAATTAATTCACTAATAAAACTAAACTAACTGTTAAAAAAATCATTTGTAAGGAATTGTAAAAAGTAAAATTTTCCTATAATTATTTTTTCTAATTTGTCTCTATTCTAAACAATGTCTCAGTCTGTTTTTTATTTTTTTTCATGCTTCCCATCGATGATTGTAAGTGCTTCTGATGTAAATTTTGAAACAAGATAAAACAAAATTTTTCCTCCACTAAAAAAAATTTATTCATGAGCAGTAAAAGACATCCTCCATCAATTTAGTGCACTAGTTTTAGTGCTACAGTCTTGATTGGTTTAGTGACCGTTAATGTTATAATATGATGTCAAACCTTAAAAAATATTGATTACTTATGTCTCATCTCTATTTGTGTTACCGTTACACCTCATTTAGTGTCACAGATAAACATTTAAACATGCTTTATGACAAACATAAACCTGTTGTTTCTTGATTATTGGGCTTGTCTACTGTCTGCCTGTTTTTAGGTCACGTTAGTGATGTTTTTAAAACAACTCAAGACATTGTCCAGAATATCTTCAAGGAGTCTCACACAAATGGAGCAGATGGAAAAAACGGGGATAAACAAGAACAAAACATGGAAAAAGTCCATCCGTGACACAAATACGAATGCATGCGTGACCCATATATGCATCCGTATTCATCATAGATGCTTCCATTCAGCATTTCAGTCTGGTCAGAGATCAGCTGGCAAGAATAGCATCAGTCTAAATCTGTAGGCTCCAACAGCTTTGGAAACAGATGGAGTCTTTAGTGACAGGAGTCTAAAATACACAAAGAATGACCGACCGTCGGCCATGTCAGGCCCTCGCAATCCCTCACCTGTTGGCTCAAAGCTTCGTCACCCTATAATGAGAAAACAGCATGGATAAACATTTACTGGCCGTGACTGTGTGCTTTCTTCTCGGCTTGTCAACATGAGCAGCGATGGTTTAATAATAACCTGGCTTCATGAGAAAAATATTGATGAGATGAGAGTGCGGGTGGATGGGGCTGTTTGTTCTTCTACACTGAGACCAAATAAATAAAGTTTGTCACTTGTCCTGCTCTGAACTGGGGATTGTAGAAAACTGCCTCCCAGTTCAGATCCACTTTTTAATACTTCATAACTCATTTATAAAGCT
>JAPZDY010000005.1:8984508-9005988 GCA_029783645.1 Ctenochaetus hawaiiensis
GCTTTTTTTTTTTTTCTCTCCATTGAACACACAAGTTCACATGCAATGCTCACACTCATAAACACATGCAGTTGTTGCGGTTGTTGTTGTTGACCACATCCTAGCGCTGCAGAGAAGCTTTAAGTGATGAGATTCGGGGAAATTGTGGAACATCACTTCTTTGTTACGATACACTTCATGCAGTTATTGAATGTGAATGCTGTTCCACTTCTTAATCCGCCTGGAGGAGCAGCACAAGGGAGTCGTCAGAGTTGACTTTAAAGTGAGGAAAGCTACGTAATGAGAAATTAGCAACAGCTTACCATCCCTTCAAATGCTCCATTCAACAGGAAAGTTCAACTGTCTGAAGCCTGAAGCAATGTTTGGTCTTCTATGACGTTTTGTTTAAGGAAACTCAGAAATCAAAGGTGATTACAACTTTAGTTTGAGCATCAGCCTGAGAAAAGGTGGCACGCTCATGAGCAACAAATAGTAGAATTTAAGCAAGTTCAGCGGATTACCAGACAAAATGTTATACAAACGACTTATGAGAGATGGAAGTATTGTGGTTCCTGGCCAGGCAGGGTCTGTCATGAGATCATAATCATTTGGTTTCTCCTGCTATTTATTCTTGCAAAAACTTTTTCTCTGCTCTGTGGTGAAAGACTTACTTGTTGCAGAGATGGTTTAGCCCAAGGGTTCCTTAAGTTCCGATAGTAAATTGAGAAAGACAGCACTGAGGTTCACAGAAAAGACCCAGAAACTTGTTGAGGAGGTTGTGATTGGTCTCATGGTACACATATTATTTTTTCTATGACTGAATTTAAGTGAGTGCAGAAAAGGACAATCACTTCATTCTCCTGCATCCAACAAAGGAAATGTTTATCCGTATTTCCCGAAACATTTCTCACTGCGGTGGCTTTTTCATGCTTGAAAAGTTAAAAAATTAGATGTAATTCATCAGATGTGATGCTACGGCCAGACGTAGGTTATTTAGTTAGCTTCGCTTACCACAAGGATTGGAAACAAGGTGAACCAGCTCGCCTTGCTGTCTTCAAAATTAACAAAAATCTTAACAAGCCTTGAGATTAAGCACAAAAACGCATCACTTGTCCATTTCCTCCAATATGGCAAGTTTACCTTTTTTGTTTTCATCTGAATCCACAAAAGATAAAACAACATCCCTGCTCCAAATGTAAGACTATTTACACTACAATCATTCTTCTCATCTAAGTTTTTTGCAAAAAAGGCAATAAATAAAATACATTTCCCGAAGAAAAAAATCTGAAGAAAATCAAGAGTTTATTTGACAAAATCTTAAGAAAACAGCAAACAGAGCAAGTCAAAAAATGAATAATATGAAAGATTAGTGTCACATATTTCAGTGAAAGCATTATCGTCAGTGCAAGTGCAGGTGCTTGTACTGTTTGCTCTCATCACATAATTACAGCCATATACACACAACTTTGAATGCATGTTGGCTCTTTAGCAACAAGGGATCAAACCAAAAAGATTCCCATTATATGATGCAGCCTGTATCTGCATGCAGGCTGCATAGCAGAGAATCTGTCATGGCTTAAACTTGGGCCGGTAATCAACAATAAAAGGAGGAAGGAAGGAAGGTAAGAAAAAAACTGGAGGATGAAGCTTTAGAGGTTTGTCTGTTGGTCTTTGTTCGCAAGTATAGGCAGTGAGTTCAGACCAGCATGAGCTTTGAGAGGAGGAGTGAGGCCAGAGAGACACACACACATACACACGAACAAAGCAGATACAGTTTTTCCACCAAAGCCTTGAAGGTAAGACTAATCTTGGTGAATGTTTCTTCTGTGTCCACTATTTTTTTTAGCTCCCAAAATCAGATAAATATGGTTCAAAATAAATCTAAATAAGATACTGAACTTTTTTTTGACATATTTATTAGTTTGCCCAGCTTGAACTGCCCTCAGAATGGCTAAATTACTGTCAGAATACTTCTGGATTTTCATTTTTATCTTGCAGTAAAGGAATATCACCATCCCTGGCGCTGAATGCAGCACAGACAACAGAGATGTAAACCTAAAGGAGCACACCGTAAACAAGAGCCCTTTGGAAGTTGACTCTCTTAGCGGATTTGCCATTGATCCCAGAAAACAATTCCACTTCCCCTCCTGTTGCCGAAGAATGCTTCCCAGCAAAAAATAGAGCACCAGGGATGTAAGAAGAAAGGGGGAGTGAAGGGGAGGAAGAGGAGGAGGAGATGGAGGAGGAGGAGGAGGAGGAGGAGGAGGAGGAGGAGGAGGAGAGACAGAAGGGAGGGCCACGGGGGGAAACACTCTCTCGTGATG
Organism: Ctenochaetus hawaiiensis; assembly: GCA_029783645.1. Classification (NCBI taxonomy): domain Eukaryota; kingdom Metazoa; phylum Chordata; class Actinopteri; order Acanthuriformes; family Acanthuridae; genus Ctenochaetus; species Ctenochaetus hawaiiensis. The sequence goes on from JAPZDY010000005.1 coordinate 8,986,812, forward strand.
CCCCTGCTTTTCTTCTCATGCCCCCTGTGTGGAAAAACAGTTTGGTGTTGGGACGACAAGAGGCTGAGACGCCGTCCTCATGAGCCAGCTGTTGTTGGTGTCCAAAAGAAGAAGGAGAAGAAGATAGTCTCAGCATTACAGTGCACCTGGTCATCTCTGCATCATCACCTGCCTTCTGTCCACTGAGCTGAAGGAAGACTCATCCCACCAGGGGACAGATAAGAAGCCCTTATTTGAACAGAAACAGCACTTCCAGGAGATTATCCTACTGCAGAAAAAACAGGTAAGTTATTGAATGAAACCTATCAAAAAAAACTAGAAGGATGCAAACTTTTTGGTTGAGCATCCTGGACTCAAGCTAAGTAATGAAGCCTCTTAGAAAGAGAGGATATATTGCAGAGCTTGAAGCGACGGGGTGGGAGGCCTGGAGTCTCTGTCCTCCTCAGCAGGTATTCAACTCGCTCTCACTTCTGTCCTCTTGCTCTGTCTTTCTCTCTCTACCTCCCAACAGCTCATAACTCTTAGACGAGACAAATATATTCAAACAAAGTGCAGCACTGGAGAACTTAAAAAATAGAGCCACCAGCAATGTGTGAACACTGTGAGGAGTTATTGTCTCTGTGGTGTCTCAGGGGCGAAAGGTTGAAATTCTCATTTAATAGGCACAGATTTCTCCCAGTTTTCGGGCTCTATAAATAAAATGACTACATAATATATAAGTTAGAGGTGTTGTAAGTTTTATCTACTGTGATTTTGAAGGTGTTCGTGATGTTTCCGAGGTGCACTAAACTAACTTTGTTTGAGCCATGATGAAGGCAGTAATTCAAACAGATGTTCATGAATCTGAACTCCCAACATGTGCTTAAAAACAGTGTATTATTCATAAACCAAAATGTAAATGAGTGCTCGAAAACAGCTAAAAAGAACTGAAGAAAAACGCCCACTTAATATTGTGAGATGCTGGCTTCCAGTTAGAGAGACAAGGGAAAAACTGATGCATTTATTAATTCTAAACTCTATAAACCAAAGTCTCAGCAGTGGAGGAGGATATAAACACACTCTTAACTTTGGTCAAAGTATCACTCTCATGATGTAAATACACTCTGTGAGGAAAAATAATGTGCAATAGAAATGTTAGTTCTATAAAAATACAGACGCTCAAGTCAAAACAATGTGTAGCCTACTTCAAGAATTAAAGAGAAAATGTGCAAAAATGTGAAAAAAACATAATGTGCAGATAATATGGCTTTGGTCAGTGTAGAATTATTAATTGTGTCACAAGATCATTATTATCTTTGAATTTACATGAAGGAAGCATGTTAATGTGATGACTTACTGTAATGGAGCTAATTATACCTTATGTATACTATTAGGTGGTTTAATTAACTGTGTATAAAAAAAACAATGCTTCATTTATCAGCTTTTTGAGGCTTTTTTAACATCTTAATCTGAAAAATAAAGCACCTATAGCTATCAAATGAAAGAAATATGAAAAAAACTGTATTTTCCTCTGAATTACAGCGGAGTACAAGTGAAGAGTAGCAAATGTTTAAAACACTTAAGTAAAGTACAACAAAACTATATTTAACCACAGTGCTTGTATAAATGTAATTATTTTCTTTAGAAAACTGATATAAAAGACTACACAGATATATAACTGGATAAGATTCTTAATAATCTGACTGAGTAACATCAAAATACTGAACCCAAGTCTATCACTGTTTTTTTCTGTTTGAAATGTAAGACAAATCAGCAGTTAAAAATAACCAGCACCACAACATTAATGGGAAGCCCAACTCCCGGCAGAGTCATAAAAAAGACTCTATATTCCAGTGAAACATCTCAAGTTAAACAACCAGTCAGATTTATGTAAATTCAATTATGAACTTACATATATCACTATGTAGATAATCTTCAAATTATAGCAGACATCCATAAATTTTGATCGGTAACGTGTTTTTGCGCAAAATTTTGCACAGAATTTTGCACTTTGAAACACTTCGCAGCTGCCTGGTCGGAGGGTTTCAGTGTGATGCCATATGCAGCTAAACAGTGGCTCATAACGGGGCTGTGGGTCTGTGTACAGTAGTGGGCAGATGAAGAGCCAGACAGCCATGTAAGGTAGCAGGCAGCACATCGGCCCGCTGGCTTCTGCTGGTGTGACTGATATATGGCAGCCTAGATCCATGCCGGCTTGTAAATGGTGGCAACAGGTGACTCACATGAGTGGGACATATCTCCCCCCTCCTTCATCTCACATCAGATCCATTTTGTAGGTCAAACTATCCCAGTCTCAGTCCTCCACCTAGCCGATGCCGCTAAACTTAAACATACTCATTCTTGATTGTAATCCCAGCACTCATGGGAGTGACACGCATGCCTCCCCAGCAGCTAAACAGCTGCTGCAATGCATACTGGGAGTGACACAGCACGGGTGTTTAAATCCAAGTTTAAAAGCCATCCTTTTAAGCTTAAACTTTGACACATTCATATAAGCAGTTATAAAATAAATAAAATAAATTACATAAACCTTATTTATTTCCTTTGTAAGCTCTTAAAACAGCTTGGATCACCTACAGAGTGTAATTAGTGATCACTGAGCTGCGTATGTGCAGCCTGAGTAAGTGAGGCATCCCGTTTCCAGGTCTGTTGATGTCAGATGAGACTGATAAAACTCTGTGCATACATGTTTTGGCGCAGAGCAGTTGTGTGATTGGTCTGACATTTTACCTCGTGCTCCAGTGCGGTTGTTCCAGAGAAACGTTGCTGAGCTGTCAAAACACTGCAAAGTAAACCGCTACCAGCAAAGATTATTTTGGTTATAGAGCTCTAAGCAAAGGCTTTTTTTTTTTTCTTTGTTTGGAGTCATTGGAGCTGTAATGTAGAGTTACAGGAGTCTCTTTCCAAAAGAGAACTAGGAGGAAAAAAACATTCAGAGTCAGACAACCTCATATTAACATACAAGAAACTCCAGCAATTCAGCAATAACCAGCAATCAAGCCACAAATAGAATTTAAATAACCGGTTATAAGAGTCATAAAAGCTTGGGAGCTCATTCAGTTTTAAAAGATGCATAATACCTGAAACTATTTCACCCGAGTTTAATGTGCACATATGGATTATAGTGTTACACATTGTGTAATAGTTGAATATCCATCCAGTCATTACTTTTAACTGCTCATCAGCTGAACTTGTATAAGCTGATGCTATGCGTTATAGTTGTGTGGTTACAGCAGTTCCTTTGAAACAGATATTAAGTTTCAGAGGAGCGATGTTTTCTCATAAGTACGCAGATATGTAAATCACATTCTTCTCAACCCTCGCCTCTGACTCGTTGTCTCCCTGCTAAAACAGCGACAGACAGATCAAAATAAAAACCACTGACTCTGAAAACAGACAAAAAGTCTTTGTTAACCATTTGTAATCCCTTTTTTAATGTAAACACAGTAAAAACGAGTGCTTTGAATCTGAAAAGAAGGACATGAAGGAAAATTTGGGCCAAATTAATAATGAGGGAATTTTGAATCTCTGTTTTAATTTTTGTTTTAATTATTATTTATTTATGTAATCTATTATTTTTTTAGAACATTTTTATTTTCCAGAGCTAAAACAACTTTTTCCCGTGTTTCCCTTTTCAGTTCAAGTTTTATTTTTTGATGCCATTTTTAAGTTACTGTTCCAGTCTCAAAGCATCTCCACACAGAAAGCCAACCAGGGCATTCAAATCCAGAGCCTTCTAGCTTAAAGTCAGCAATGCCAACCACTGTGCCACTACACCCTGCTAAACTAACATCAAGTGGTTAACGCTGATTAATAAGAAATTCTACTGAGTGCCTGTTAGAATAGTCAGCAGAATTTTCAGCAGAAATGCAGTCAAACCTTAACGGGTGGTTTTTGCTTGTATTTCGAGAAACTAAATAAATACAACCAGAACATTAGCAGAGATCAAACTCTTATCATGGATCATTTACAAATGTATTAGGTAACACATTTATTGACATTAAGCTTGTACTGTTATTGTAATCCTCTCACAGCAATGGAATGATCTATGCGGAGATAATGCTACCATTAAGTCCAAATATTTGACATTGTTCTGATCTGGAACAAATAGTAGGGCTGTGCAGTAATACAGACGTCCTAGACCAGCCGGCCAAATTTGGCTCTCCAAAATATTTTTAGAATGTAACTTCGGCCCCTGCAGTGTGAGCCTGTGTGGCCTAATTTGTCCCTCTAGGATATGTCAAATACTGTAGACATTTTTATAAAAAAAATAAAGAGATTTTTCTGTGTTTTACTTTCTAATAAAAACAATAGATAGCTGTGTCAGGTAATGTGGTTGTTAGGCCTGTGTGTTGAGGTCCTTGCTGCAAAACTGACTTCACCTTCAGCAAATCCTCTAGGACACACATAATAACACAATTGTACTTAATGCAAAACACTGTGTAAATACTTTTTCCTCTACTGATGTTAATCTAAACATGTCCCATTAAAGGGAAGCAGCCAAGGAAATGTATATTCCACCATCTAATTGCTTGTGTGTTTATGAGGGTGAAGTAGAGCGGGCAGTGTATCCTGCTCCTCTATGAGGATCAGGGCTCTGTCAAACACGGCTTAGTGCTGAAAGGTACAGATCACCGGAGGAATGTTTAAATCAACCCTGCCCCCTGTTGATCCCGGCCTGCGGATACACTGCAGCATGAGGGGAACCAGTTCTGTTTGGACATGATGGGAAAAGACGGCAGAGAAATAGGAAATAGTTCTTAAACCCATCAGCTCTGCTGGGAAATAAAAATGTAATCATCAGCCTGTTTTTATTTGCTCTGGGAATCATTTCTTCTATTCCAAGAGTTAAAAACTAAAGACTACAACAGAGAAATGTTGTGTGTCTCTGTTTTCTAATGTTACGACACAAAAAATTATACTCAATAATTCTGTGAGAGATATAAATCTGAAGCCACTGCTCCTTGTGCCACTTGTAGAGCAATAAAAACAAGGCTTGATTGTCCTATAAAACTTCCATCAAGGGTTTTTCCATCAAGCCTGAGTGGCTGCCACAACCCAGAATGATTCCTGAACCGGAGTCACTGCCCCCTAAAGCCACGATGAGGTCAGTCCAGCAGACCCGAGGATTTATTGTTGTGTTGTAGGGTAGAGAAAACACAGCATTAATTTCCAGTGCTCTGCAGCAAGTCACAGCAGCAAAATAACAAATGTCTCTTCACTTTGATGCACTTTTGTTGCTGCTGTTTCTCTCTGCTGACTGGCTGCTATCCAGGCCAGCTCAGTGTCGTTGAACGCACATCTGACTGGAAATTCAAATACAGTCATTGAGAGCAGTTTGAGTTTGAGATGACGCTGAAGTGGTGAAGTGACTGCATGACTACAGAGTCTACATTCTTGCTTAGTTTATCATTATTTATTGCCAACATCTGTCCTTGAATTTTCTCTACATGGAGTTCTTTTCACTCACAAACTCTCCTCCTTCAGGATCAACGTCAGAGAGAAATAACTCAGAGGTACATAATACCCCAACTGCGCACTCCACCATTCACAATACATTAAAACCAGATAGTCCATTACGTCTTCATTACTTTGCCACAAAGATTATAAACAAATATGACAGCCATGATGGTCTACAGGCAAACCAGACCGCTCAGCAATGGGCACAATGTGTAACAGTAAATCCATGGTTATTGCCAGGCTTCCTGAGCCAACAAGAGTGCAGGTATGATAGACAACTATGAGCAGAAGGTGCTTTTAAAGCAGAGAAGTCACTGGAACAGCTCATCCCAAACCTCTTCGCCCCCCTCCGCCTCCCATTCCTTTTAATACCTTGTTCCTTTTGTCCTTCGGAAATCATATTGTTTGAGATTGCTTCCTCTGAGAACAGGAAGGGGTAGTCGAGGGAAGGACAAAGAGACCAAACACAGCTGCCTTTTTCTCAGCTGAATGTACTTTGCGTGTTGCTAGTTTCGTAGATTTGTGCACAGAATTCACAACAACTTCTAAAATATAATAAATGTTATTTTAACCACTCTGATTACATGTTTCAGTTCACCACTTAGGTTCACATGGCTCAGTCTACTACTTAGGTTCACATAAAAACATCTTTTGTTATTTTTGTGTTGATAATTATCAGCCCAGAAGATGAATCCCACTGAAAATCTGCTGGATTTTCTCACATTTGTGGTCTTGAGAGAAATATTGAACAATTATTGGATGGATTACCTTGAAATTTACTGTTAAATGATCATTTGCAAACATTATAACATGTTTACACACTAAACTAACATGAATATAATGAATACTGCACCTATTAAACATTAGCGTGGTTGTATTTTAACCTGTTAGCATGCTAGCTTGGTGCTTTGAGCTAAATGCTTACATTGTTACAGAGCTGCTAGCGTGGAGATTAACCTAACCAACACAAAGTTGACAGCCTACAACATTTAAATGATGCTAACATGTTAATGCTACAATACAATATGATATTCTGCAAAAAAGAGTGCTCTGTATTTCTTTATAATTTCTATACTTCTTAGTATGTTTCTCTGCAACAGTGAGGAACAGATCAGTAAACCTTTAACTCTATTAACATTTTCATTGTGTCCATTTCAATTCAAGTCACAGATGGTAGATTAAGATTTGAGCAGGTATTGGATGCATGCAGAAAAAAAAGATGTAGACCTTTAACTTTATGGTATGCATTGGTGTATTAGCCTTGTTCCTGGATAAAGGTCAAACATTTCCTCTCCCCCATGTTCTCATGGCAGTGTTTCATTTCCCGCCTCTCCCTGTTTTACAGATAAAGAGCACAACGCTCTGATTTCCATCTTACTGCCATATATATACTTCATAGAGACACTGAGGGAGGGGGAGTGACAGACGGAGAGACAGATGATCATGGTCATTTCGACCATCTCTCTCTCACACATTACTAGTGTCACCCAGACAATTCAAAGCCCTACACAGAGGACTACACAACTGGAATACTTTACTTAAGAAGAAACTGCGCACAGATTACTTTTGGAGGCAAAAAAAGGGGTTTGGTAAGAAAGAAAATTAACTCTCTCTGTTTAGCCTTTTCAGTTTCTGATAGTGGTGATTATATTGTATATCCTACCTGGCACACCATTTAAAATAACAAGTTTTTTTTAACACATAGCTTTTGGAGGAATGTATACATTTTCTATAACATTGCCAAGTACGGCAGTAACTTCAGATGTGTGACGTGTTGGAAAAACCTGTCAAACTGTTACTTTCAGCTCTCTTTTCTTATCTTTGAACTCATCTGTCTCTTATCTCTAGTTGTATTGTAAAAGCTGGCAGAAGTCATTTGTATGTAATGCATATAGATGTCGGAGGTCACTTGTTGATGGAGTTTGATGGGTTTTCCTCACCCCCTGCATGACGGAGGTCATTTATTGCACTGTTAAAGCTGTCTTGTGAACTGCCTTATAGGGCCATTCTCGGCTTAGACTTGCCAGCCTGTCACTGCCATGTTTGGGTCTTACACAAACTCTCACTAATACTTAAAGAGTCAGGAGGTGAAGGCACACACATGCTGTGGATAGTTGTAGAGATCTAAGTGATGCTGTCAGATAGATCCAGATTGCAGCATGTAGGCAGTTTTCATTGCTGCAGAGAGGACGGTGGCTTTCAAAGCTGCTGTTCTGTCGTTGTGAGTGAAGTCTGCTGGTCATGGTCCACAGGCCAGATGGGGACTGTGCAGCTCAGACCAGGTCACAGCATTAGAAGGACAAAGTCTCCTGGCTTTGACTTGCCCCGTGGTGCCCTATGGTCTGTCATGCGTAATTTGGAATTGCACATGGAGAATGTCAACACACATAACATTATATTTAATCATTTTTCTTAAAACAACCACATTATTTGCTTTTGCATGACTCTTGAGCCTTCTCTCCCTCCCCCTCTCTCTCTACATCTATCTCTCTCATGGGAAAATGGTTGTTCTCATGCCAGCGTCCAGTCCTCAAGCAATTTACAGGCAGAGACTATTTTTATGTATACATGCCACACAAAGACGCCTAGGTCATTTCATCTGCAGGAATATAGACCTACAGCTGTGTGTGACTAATTATCTGCATTTCTCTTTTCTACTTTTTACCCTCATCCTTGCTGTCCATCTTCCACCTCTCCACCTCAGACACTTCATCTTTTCATCTCTAGAACACACTCTTTCTCTCCTCCCTCTAGTCTTTGTGTCTCAGGTGTGTGTTTGGCCTGTGAGCAGCGATGGGGGACTGGAGTCTCCTGGGGAATTTCCTAGAGGAGGTCCAAGAACACTCCACCTCGGTCGGGAAGGTCTGGCTCACCGTCCTTTTTATCTTCCGTATCCTGGTGTTGGGCACAGCAGCCGAGTCCTCCTGGGGCGACGAGCAGAGCGACTTCCTGTGTGACACTCAGCAGCCCGGTTGTACCAATGTATGTTATGACAGCGCCTTCCCCATTGCCCACATACGCTACTGGGTGCTGCAGATTGTTTTTGTCTCCACACCGTCCCTCATCTACATGGGCCACGCCATGCACACGGTGCGCAGGGAGGAGAAGCAGCGGAGGAAGGAGCAGGAGGAGAGGGAGGCAAGAGGGGAAGGTGGAGGAGACCTGGAGGAAGAGAAGGAGTACCTTCAACAGAAGGAGAATGGAAAAATGATAACCTCTGAGGGGTCAGGTAAAGTTCGCCTGAAAGGAGCGCTGCTGCAGACTTATGTATTGAGCATCATGATCCGTACAGTGATGGAGGTGACATTTATCGTGGTGCAGTATCTGATCTACGGGGTGTTCCTCAAGGCATTGTACCTGTGCAAAGCCTGGCCTTGCCCCAACCCTGTCAACTGCTACATGTCTCGGCCCACAGAGAAAAACGTCTTCATCATCTTCATGTTGGTGGTGGCTGGTGTGTCTCTGCTGCTCTCTGTGTTGGAGCTTTACCACCTTGGCTGGAAGAGCGTTAAGAGTTGTATGCGCAACAAGGCAATACAGAAGAGCAACCACAGAGCTGTGACGGTCGCCGTGTCTGCAGCCTTAGAGCCCAACAGCCCGCCTCGGCCATCGTCTTCCTGCACCCCACCCCCTGACTTCAGCCAGTGCCTGGCAGCTCCCAGCTCGATGAATCCCATGACCTCTATGGCCTCTCATCCCTTCAACAACAGGATGGCGCTGCAGCAGAACTCAGTCAACTTGGCCACCGAACGGCATCACAGCTGCGACAACTTGGAGGACGAGGAAGACTTCCTGAGAATGAGATACGACCAAGCGCTCACAGAGCTGCCCAACAGCTGCTCCCCATCGCTTCTGCTACACTCTGGCTTCATGAGGGACAAACGTCGCCTGAGCAAGACCAGTGGGAGCAGCAGCCGGGCTCGCCAAGACGACCTAGCAGTTTAGATTGACAACCAAAAAAGAGTGGCTGAAAATGGGGAAGAGGGAGGAGGGATGGACTTTTAGAACCAAAGAGAAGAAGAAAAAGAGCAGAGGCCAATAATGCAAACTGACTTTGAAGCCTAACACTTAAGTTTAGAGGATGGACTGAATGTTCACTCCTGAAAGAAAAAACTGAGATCTGTGAATGAACCATGTAAACTTGACATGTGCAAGCTCTGTGAGCAGGCGTTGTTTGTGAACCAACCTGTTCCAGAGCTTAAAAAACTTACAACAAAACTGCAAAAGAAAAAATAATGTTGGAAAGAGAACAGGGTTACAGGTGAGACACCTAACTATTGCACAATTTACATAGTAAAAGCCAAAAACCAATAAAGAGACTTTTAAGGGAGAATGACAGTGCATGGTGGGAGATGACTTAGGGAACCATGACAACAACATGAAAAAACAGCTATTCAGTTAAGTACTGATTAGGTTGTTACTTCAAATAGCAAAACCAGCAGTTTCATTCTCTTGCGTTAATCAAAAAATAATAGATGCATTAAGAGAAAACAGACTTTATGATGTTTTTAGGCAACATTTTTTCTGTAAATCAAGGTAAAGTGCCTTAACTAGAGTGTGATATATCTCTTTCCATGTAAAATGTTTCCTATATATATTATATGTATAGACCATGGCAGAGACTGAAATTTAAAGTGAGACATCTATTGACTTGCTACCCTGTTTGCACTACAACCACAGGTCAAGAAAAATCACTTTACAAGTCTATGCTACCGTACCAGAATAGTGTGATTAATTTTGTATTCATTACTTGTATATTTGAAAGCAGCCTTTGTGTTCAGAAGTGATGAGAGAATGTAGTCTGTTTAAGGATTTTCCTTTAGAGAGGAATTCAAGGGAAAAGAAAAAAGAAGAGGTCCTGCTCGGATGCTGTTATAAGAAGAACTGGCCACTGGGTGGCAACATTGCACTTAAGTTTTTCAATGTCACTCCTGGAGCCATTGTTTAAATAGTGAATTTTTCTCTATGCAATGTATGTTTGTTATGATGTATTTGAAATTTTTTCTTTTTTTTTCCAGTGTCTTGTTCTGATTGTATGTAGGATAATGTTACAGGTTGCATACAATAGAAGTTTGTACATCAACATGGACTTCAACTTGGGGTTTGAAGTTAAACCCTTTATATTTCCCACAGCCAACAATCTGCCGACTGTATGTTCACTGCAGCTTCTGGTTCTTTCACATAGACCTTTATGCAATAAATGTCATCACTACCACATCACAAAACAATAAATCTTTGACTGTACAATATGCTCTTTTGTCCTCTTGAGATCTTTCTGCTGTATTAACATATACAATGTATGAATGTTGCTAAAAGCTATTAAGTCATTCAATACAAGAAATATCTAACACAAATAAATTTACATCCAGACAAACTGGTATGAAGTCAGAAAACCTTGTGGTTAATATGAAAATGCTATTGACTTAAATATAAGTGAAAATGAAGAAAAGGATATGTTATTAGCAGCTCCACTGCTGAAGAATATATATTTAGATGAAGCATTTCCTGCATTTTTAGTTCATTATCTTATCATCATTTGCATTTTTCAGTCTGAGCTCACTACAGAGAACCTGCAGGAGACAGACTGGGGAAGATGTACAGTGTTTACACAAACAAAGACTGTGTTGCCATCCCTGCCAGGAAGCTGAGTGCCCATATCCGACTTGGGCTGTCACAAGCTGGGACTGAATTGAAAGCTGCAGTAGATGCTGCCATTTTGTTTCTTGGTTGCAGATTAGATTCACCTCTGCAAACTTACCCTCATTTTCTCATCACAGTACAAGATTATCCTACACAGTGCATAAATTTTACACAGGATGTTGACACCACATTGCCGTTTGATTAAATCTTTTCTCTGTAAATCACCCACAGGCAAAGCTGAGGTGATGCTTTCATGCACTGGTGGGGCTATTTGTTGCTGTTTTCTCCTTTTAAAAAATCCAACTGAGATGGAATAAGATTCTCAGATTTCAATCTCTCATGCTGTCCTATTTTGGACAATACTATGTTAACCTGTGAATGATTTATTTATATTGATTGGCAACACATGATTTGGAAATCTGGAAAAATCAGCAGTCAGGATAAAGGTGAGTATCTCAGTGTCGGATCATTTATTTCATCAAAAGTGAATCAATATGTTATTAGTATAAGTAGCAGAACACAGTAAGGTAAGTAAGTAGTTGCAAAATCTACAGAAATTCTGAATGAAAATTGAATGTAGCTTACTTATTATATCAAATGGCTCTTTCAGAGTTGTGTATTATAATTTATACTATTGGAATTTTCCTGGTTCTGCATTGACATGTAAGCACCCATTTCTTACAACTTTATATGGAGGGTGCTACAATGCACATTTTAGTCTTGTAAAATGTTTTAAAAATTTAAATCTGACATGCAATTGTGGCCGTCAGATTTCCCTGTGGAGTGAGTAAAATTATAGATAACTAACAAAATAAAGGAGAAAATTTTAGATCCTTGTTGGCTTCTCTGATTATTATAAAGCAGAATTCACCAAGCATTGGATTGTTCACTTACTAATAAGAAATGTGTGCTGGGATAAAACATGAGAGAGGTTAGTTAGCAAAGTATAACCCATAAAGTCAGTAGTTTTACATGTAAACATGAATTAAACAGACTGAATTCTATTGATAATCTTAATGATTTAATTTACCAAAAAATCAATACATCAAATGCTAATTTCTAGTTCTTACTTTTATAGCATCCAACTTGCATGTCTTTCTCCAGAATGCTTTTCTGTAAGAAGAGTCATACATGTTTTATTGTGTCTTTTTTATCACTACAAATAATAAATTAGTTAAAAGCAGAACATTTTGTCAAACTCAAGCTGTCTTCCACTGTGACATGCAGATACATTTATGGCCTGCAGATGGCAGCAGCACACTCTGAAGCATCTACTCCACCGCAAATCTTTAAAAGAATAAGAAGGGTTGCGTAGTATTGTGAATGCCGGGAAATGAAGTTCATATTCACAGCTATTACCGTTACATCTATTGGAGAGTGGCGTCGTATGGCCTACAATTCCCGACATCTCATTTGACTTAAACCGGTGGCCGCAGTTGCCGAATGACAAGTAAATTTATCGTTTACTTTCACCTACTAATCATTTACTTAACATCAAGAGTAGCAGAGGTACATTGTCTTAGAGAGTAAGTAACGTTATTTATACTTAAAAATGAAGTTAGCTTCGTTGTCACGCTACAATTAATCTAGCTATGTTGATTGTTGAGACGGAGGTTAAACTTCATGGCATCATGTTATGTTGCATTTAGCTAGTTATGGTAGAGTTAACGTTAGCATTGTGCCAAGAGATGTTTTCTTAACGTGCTTCATTTAACAACGCATTTGTGTTGAAACGAGTTGAGCAATGATTGTTGGCTAACCCGGCTTCGTGTGAATAGCCATTATCTGACGGTATTGTTAAGTTTTATTGCTTAACTGAACTCAGGGAATGAGGAAACATTGAAGTAGAAAAGCCGTTACGCCCACCTAAAGGCTCGTGATACCAGGCAGTGTTATCAGTTACACCTTATGTCTGATTAGTCAGACTGAATCTCACTAGGTTTTATGAAATATGGTCAAAGTTTAAGGGTGTTACTGTTGCTCGACCTTGTGCTGTTTAGCTGTGAAAAGTCACTCAACAGCACTGCTACTGCATCATCTTCTTCATCATTATTACCATTATTATCACCATCGACAGCATTGGACTTGATCAGGAGGTTTGATATTATTAGTTAACGCAGGTTAGTATGAAATATATGGGGTAGCTAAGTAAGGCTAAAGCGAACGGGTGGATTTACGTCTGACAGTAACATCTTTTAAAAAAGAGAAAGATTTCTGGATTTTTTGACAATATATTAATATAAATATGCTCCATAAATAGTTGGCTCTAGCTGCTTAAATGTAAATATCTGTTTTTTAGTATTGTTAACTGAATTTCTTTAGGTTTTTGACTGCCTTTGCAATCAGTACTTTCTCCAAAGCGTTTAATCAATGAGCTAAGAAATTAATCTCATTTGCAGATTAATCGGTAATTAAAGTAATTGTTGCTTGCAGTTCACCCTAGCCGAGAGGTTTAGTTGATTGGTGGCCTGTTTCACAAAAAATGTAATAAACAAGTTCAACAACGCTTTAACTATTTATATAATTTTGTTCAGCAAAGTTGATTGAAAAATCCCCCTCCACTGCCAGTATAGTGGTTCTTATGGTCTTTTATTTGAGCAAACTAAATATCTTGAAGTTTTGGACTTTTGGTCAGGCCAAAAAACATTATGATAATCAAACCATTTATCAATTTATTGAGAAAATATTTTTTGAATTAACTGATATTGAAATTAATCATCTGTTGCTGTCTTACATATTGCAGATGAAGTTTGATCAGTTGTGCTGCAAAAATATTGTGTAGTATTGCGAGGCATTCTGTATACCACCAGCAAAGTTCGTCTTTCTGTAATTATTACTGTCTTTTTGATAAAAGGTCCTTTTGATTTTCCTCTTAATATTAACCCTGATGTGTGAGTAGGTGATTTGGACACACTAAAAACCCTTTTTTTGTTGTTGTTCACAGTTACGGCCATGAGGAATCTTTGGACCAAAGCAGGTGTTTTAGGTTCTGTGTCAGTGGCTTTTGGTTCAATGCTGTGGTCTCAGAAAAAGACAGAACCAGACCATGTTGCTTCCAGTGGCACCTCAACTGACGCAAATCCTAGTTCTCCCTATGAGCTAAAACTGGTCCAAGTCCTGTTCCGACATGGGGCTCGAACACCACTCAAGTCAATACCTGATGTGATGGAGGTTAAAAAAAAAAAAAAAAAAGTGTTTTATCATCTCATTTTTTGCTTTTGTCCCAAAGATAAGCTGTTGTAATGTCTGTTTTAATAACCACACATTTTTGTCTGGGTTTGTTTGTCTCATCAAAGGCCCAATGGTTGCCAACGCTCTTGGAGCCTCCAGCACACACCCACATCAACTACGTAGTGACAGATCTTCACGGTGGCCCTAAGCCCCCAGCTCCTGTAGAAGACAGCTATCGAAAAAACATGCTGACCGTGAGTAGGTGTGTTTTGTGGTGTGTTTGATAACCGCCAGGCGGTATCTTGCCATCTGTCTCATCTATCTGCCATGTATCTTTTTACAGCAGTCATTTGAACATGTTATAACTGGAAAGATGCAGATGCTATTAGAAACTTGATGTCATTTCATGTAGGTGTGTCTGTGCCAGGGCACTAATGTTGTGCAACCTGTTACAGTTTACTTAGAAACTGAACTGGGACAAGAGTCTAATATTGTAGTTGTTGTGGATTTTTTGCATTGTTAATATATACTGTGGTAAAGGACTGTTGTTGTATATGTTATACAATCACCTGTTAAACGGGATTCATTCATTCACCCTGTCTCTGTAATACTTCTGAACTGTGTGTAAGCCAGTTAGCTTTGTGTCCTGTTTGCCAGCCATGGTGTGCATGGAAATGATAGTTTCCTGTGCTGAGGTAGCTGCTTTGCTAAAGAGATTTACTGTTCTGGAGTTAGCTTAGAAAATCCCACAATATGGACTCTTGCCATCCTCGTGCCACGTGTGTGTGTGTGTGTGTGTGTGTGTGCGTGCGTGCCTGCGTGTGCGTATGTGCGTTCATAAGGTCACACCTGTGATTAAAACTAGATCCTGTTTGTTACAGGGTGGCACATTTCCCGGTCAGCTGACTACATTGGGTATGCAGCAGCTGTATGAGCTGGGCAAAAGGCTGAGGGGGAAATACATTGAGGAGAGTCATTTCCTTAACTCCACCTTTAGCCCAGCTGAGGTCTAGTAAGTGTTACACAATAAACACTTTTCTAAACTGTACAGTTTTAATACATTGGGTTTATGAGCACAGTACACAGGCTATCGGCTCTTTACTATTTTCAAGTTGGCTGCTTTCTGTGACCCAATTTTTCCATTTTTAGTGTGCGCTCCACTAACATTGTGAGGACCATTGAATCTGCCAAGTGCCTGGTCGCAGGGCTCTTCCAGCAGAAACAAATAGGTAAGGTAGAATTCTACATGTGCATGATGTCATTTATTTTTTACTGAATGTCCACTAATTTGTTTATGTATTTTCTTGTCCCACATGAAGAAATTGTGCCAATAGTAACAACAGAGGCAGAATCTGAAATCCTGTATCCTAACTACCATGGATGCAAAATGCTCAAAATCATAGCCAGGTATGCAGTAAGTTTATTTTCATAGAAGGCAAAGAGTCACACCAAGCCTCAAACATCCTATGCGATTGCTACCCAAAATTGGAATCTTGAATAATGTGCTATGCAAAATTATAAGCCGAGTTGAAATGCTTCTGACAGCTTGTCATGGTGTGTCTGTGTTTTGTGGCCGGGGCTGTGTGTGTTCTGTGCAGCCACCGCTGGGCAGAGTCGTCCACTCTGCCAGACATTGCAGCAGACCTGCAGAGCATCCAGAGCGCATTGGGCGTTGCTGCTCACCAGCACCTCGACTTTATCCTCATTAGGGATGACATGGTTGCCAGAGAGGTAACACTGCCACATCACAATTCATATGACTTTTATTAGGTCTCACCACAAGCTATCAGAATACATACAATTATTATTATGACTTAGCCTGACTGGAGCCTGAAACCTAGCAAGCTGCTAGTTATGTACGATGGACAAGTCGTGTTTTTGGTGATTAAAAAGCTAGAAAACAGATTCAGCATGACTGGTTTAAACATTTATAGTTTGAATTCATTCACTTGATGCATAGATGACAAGCCTAAAGACTTTTATTTCAATTACTGACAGAAATTGAACAGACTAAAAACAATTCCTTGCATAGTTGAATGAGAAAGGTAATTTTAGACCTTTGAAAGGGATTTTATTTTTTTTTGTAATGTTTTTAACAACAATTTTCACAAAAGATGTGAAAACTGGTGAAAGGGTTGTTTTGATCACGTTTGTTGATGGCTTGCCAGTCATATCCAAATGCTGAATTCTTATGTAACACTTTTCCTTATAATGTTCAGACCCACCTGTTATCAAATAAAAGTCATTCAGAATAACAAATTAAATCTAATTCAACTATAATCCATTTGAGCAACAAATAATGCTACTAGTTGATTTCATTGAAAGCTTAAATTTGACACCATCTTTAGTGTTAGTTGTCCAAATAGACAAAGTACTTATGAAATACCTATGATGAAAGGAAAAATGGCTGATACCTCACAGTAGAAAGACAAGTCTGGAGAACAGTGAGCAAAACCTTCAGCCATGCTAGAAGTTATTATATGAGGTTTTGTGTTCCTTAACAGCAGATCTGATACTGAACATGTCAAGTCTCTGCATCTTTACAGACTCACGGCCTGCCCTGCCCACCAGTGTTAGACACCTGGAGGGATACAGTAGAGCGGAGAGCTGTTGACACGATCTGCTATGTGTTTGAACCCAGCAAGAGGTCAGATTTTACTAAACCAGCATAAGAGGACCTTTACCTAACCTGTTTGTTTTGTTACAGTCAATGTTAAATGCTTTTGCTCTGTTTTTTGGCAGGGAAAATTTGCAGCTGTGTGTTGGACCCCTGTTGCACATTTTGTTAGCTAACATTGAGGAGAAACTACAAGGCACCTCATCAGAGCCAAACAGGTTGGACACCTCGGGATGGACACAACCATGTCTTGCACAAACTTGATTGGTATTTGGTCTTTAAACGGTCCACTCTTAAAATCCTCTCTCAAACAGGAAGTTGTTTTTGTACTCTGCACATGACACCACTTTGATTCCCTGTTTGATGGCTCTGGGGATTTTTGACATGAGATGGCCACCATATGCTGCCGATATCACTCTGGAGCTGCACCAACATCGCAAGACCAACAAGGCCTATGTGAAAGTGTCCTACGTAGGCCAGGTAAGATGTGAGAATGTGTCTACATCAAGTTCATGAGCTGATGAACATTTCTTTTCTCTGTGTTTTTCTCAAAGTTGCTCATCTTTCTGTAGGATCAACATATACCAGGTTGCAGTGGAGTCTACTGCCCCCTGGAGGAGTTCAAACAGGCCCTCTCAGCTTACTCACTGAGCTCTGAACTCTACCAGTCTCTTTGTAACAACACAGAGGGTTTGACCAAACCATGAGCCTTCAACAACTGATCTGATACTGACTGTCACATCTCTGAAAATGACATTTCACCCTGACAGTACCCACTCATGTTATTTTACATCCTTGGTTCTCGCTCCATCCAACCACCTTCTGTCATTATACCTCACTCGGACCACCTCTTGGGAAACTTTTGTGTTCAAAAGTTTGTGATTAGAGCCTTTTAAAGTGATGTTTCAGTTTATACCAGATTTAATTTCTTGATTCCGCATCACCATGTTCACATTACATTCATTTAATGATTATGGCATATTAACAAGTGTATATGTTGAATGATTTTGCTATACAGGTTATGCTTGATATCAGATGCTTAGTGCACCGATGTACATTTGCATGCACTTAATCTATTTGGTTTTCTGATCAAAGATGGCGCTATGCTATTTTTCTTATTGTCAACAACTAACAACCTAGAATGTCTGCTTGTCTCTCAGTATATTCACAATATTTTTTAAAGACATAAAAAATACATAGTTTAATTTTTTAGAAAGATTTCACCAGCTGAACACTAGTTTTTGCAGATGCTACCCGAAAAGATGCAAATTTGGTGTTTTTTGGCACAATTTTCAGTTAAGGATTGGTACAAATTTGATTTTCCATTGAGTATTTACAGCATTAAGACAGTGTATGGTATGTGTGATTGACTCAAAATAAACTCTATTGCCCATGTTCATTGCGGTGAACATATCACTCAGTGAAATGGTGTGGCTCTTGTAAAATTTACTGAATAGTTCTTAAACAACACTAGAAGTGATGAGCACAGAGCAATAAATATATTAGGCTTTGCCAGCACTTATTCTTGTTTGTAGGATACTGGTTTTCTTCTTTTGGTTAGTGTTAAAAATAATGATACATGACCAGCCTTTTCATTAGCAGTTCAAACCATAAATGTTACACTAATATATGGACTTCTTTAAGATAGACCTGGGGCTGCAAGTTTGGTTTTGTTCTTGCCTTGGCCTAGACCTTCAAATCCTCCTGCTCCACTGAGTTCAATTGACAGATTCTACAGAAGAATGAAAAGGAGTGTAACAAGGTGACACTTCTGTCTGAAATCGGGTAAGGTGTGTTCACAATTAAATCTTTCAAATGCAACCATTTCATTCCTCAGGGGAATACTATGCATTTCTCGTACTGTATCTAATGTTCATTAACAATGGTGCACAGGCAGTGAATTGTACTTAAATGTTTAGCTGAATGTAATCATGTAGACCCAGCAGAAAGGAAATAATTCTGCTATAGCCAAGAGTGAAACATTAGGTTGCTTTCATGTATGGATTTGTTAGTTGTATCAGACCACAGTAAATGTGGGCATGAAGACATGCCCATTATATACTCCTAAGTTATTGTGTTACAGTAATACACACTGTACCAAAGTGGAGTTTTACCTGCTGTTTATAATGCAAAGGATTGGTTTGGATTGAAGTGATTGAGCATAAATAAAGACTTAAATCATATTAAGTCTCTTTTTTTGCCTTGTGTCATATAAGTGGCTCTGTTCTATTCCTACCAGCTGGGTAAAACTAAATAATACTGGTTAGATGAGCACAACTAGTTTAGCAC
>JAPZDY010000005.1:9020961-9037791 GCA_029783645.1 Ctenochaetus hawaiiensis
ATATAGTCATTTCATACATCTCATCAGATTTTTACATCGATACATCGCGTATATTCGATATATCGTGCAGCCCTAGTCCAAAGTATTACACTTCTTTTTACGTACAAAAGCAGTTTTGCAAACCTGGCCAATCCCTGCACAAAGTGGGAGCAAATGTTGGATTTTAAATTTCAGATTCCTGCAAAAATTTGTAAAATGTTAATCCTATATAATCCCTGCTATTCCAACATCAGGATGGTGTGGACAGAGAGGAATAAAGATGATGTTTTAACCATTTTATAACACTTTGTGTAAGCTCAATGCCTGTATGTCTACATGTAGTTAAAAAAAGGTGAGTTTTTGGCCTGCTATGGTTGGATGTGGGTGAGCAGTGATTCTGTTTTCCTGTGGGGGGCAAGGTCAAAGCAAAACTTTGCCCAAGATCATCAACATAGGGGCTTCAGACAGACATGGCAGCCAATCCCCCATCTGAATCGATTGGAAAAAAATTATTCAGTCTACTGAGGGAGATCTAATTTTACTATATCAAAGAACCAGCCTCCTACCTCATTCAGCCCTAACTAGCATGTATGCCCTCAAGGGGTGTTATCTAAGTCTGAACCCCAATCATACACAAACGTGTGTTATGAGTATGTGCACGTATACAGACACAAACAGCAGGACATGTCAATCACCTGTTCCCTCCAATCGCACTCTAATGAGACACTAATTGGGGAGCTTGCTGACATGACTGTCATAAGGAATACACTGACACGCATACACGCACATCAGGCGTGTGCACACACATACGCACAGGAACAACAAAGCGCTGTAGAGGTAATCACACAGATTTTCCTCCTCTATCTCCAGTAAAGACGCTGAACTGTCTATCACAGCACACACGAGGAGCTGCAGTGCATGCAAGTTAATGGGAAAACAGTATAATGAGGCTCTAAAAATGAGCTTTTTGCCTCTGATATAAATATGAGGTTCCACATGAAAAGAGGGCAGAAAATAGTTCAATTCAATTAGATTTGGGTTTCAAATGCGGGTGGCACTAAAAGGGAGCATTTCATTTCATGCTTATGTAACAGTCATCGTACGCTGGCTGAGCGCAGTGTAGAGAGTAGACCATCCCCTGCTACGTCACCCAAATTCCTCTAAAGGGGAGATGGCAGGCTTATACAAGTGGAGTATCCACTGGGATCAATAACAGGGGAGGAATCATGACCTTGCAGCCAACTTAGTCCACTGGCTTAAAATTTTTAACACAACAATGCTACAAAGATATTATTTTAATAAGAAGGGGGGAAAACCTTTAAGAGCAAACACACGCACACACACCAACTCTCTTCCCTCATCTTGGTCCTGCTGTTGGCTGTAAAAGGGCCTGCTGATGTTTCAGCCTTATTTATGCAAATCCCATTTTGCAGTTCAGTCACAATAGAGTATTGCTCTCTCTTTTCTCGCTTTCTAGCTTCCCTACTCGCTCTCCGTCTGCTCAGCTTCCATCTCAAGAATTTTTTATTGTTTGTTTAGGGTAATATCAGAAACGTTATTGCCTCCTCTCTACACAATTTTTGGAAGAACATACAAAAACACACCGCCATAAGCAATGAACCATGCAGTGTATAGAAGTAGCATCCAGCTCTCTTAAATGAAAAAGCCACAAGTTATGTGCACCCAATACTCATTTCAATCCTTTCACCACATTTGAAGTCCCAAAAAAAAAAAATTTAAATAAAAAGATTTCAGAACCTATTGGGTCTGATAGTCTTCTAGACAAGGCACCTGTAATTTAAGTCAAACCCGATAAAAAACCTAAATTTAAAGGAGTGAAATAATATAAACCTTTATGTAAGCAGGGTAACATTTGTTGAAAAGCAGCCACAGGTGGTAATTATGCAAAAATGTCACTTTGAAAATTCATACTTTTCCAATAATCCTCCTGAGTCAAGATTTTAACGCTATCATCAGGTGTCTAGAGAACAAGAGTAAAGGGACCATAAGCAAGAAACAATAGACGAGTTTTCCCAGGAGGCACCGCACCGTGCCTTTGCCTTCTCTTTTATTCTTTAGATGATTTAGAAATGTGATTTCTTCCTGGTGGACCACAGACTAAAACAACAACAAAAAAAATGAAGTAAATGCAAGTGATTGACAGGGTGCTGGATGTTTTGGTTCTTTCATACAGGGTTTTCTTTTTAAACCCCCTGCCTTTGTGTAAAACTTGTTGAGCAAGAACTTTGTAATAATCCTTATGATCAAACAAATAAAATGTTTCCGTTTTTAGGAGAGCAAAGTTATAAAGTCAGTAAATGACTGACCTAGACTTCTCATTCGTGTTGAAATTAATGTTTACTGTACTTTTTTATTCTTCGACTGCTTATTCACAATTACTAAACCAGCACTCAAAACTTATGTTGTGACAATTTCAGTTATTTTTTAACAGAAATAATTTAAATAAAAGGCTAATATGGGGACAGTACAGATTCTGGTTTTTATTTTGCAGCCTCAATTAAAGTAAAGCCAAGTTTTTCCTCGCTCATAACCTGTTTCCTTACTACAGCTAGATCTTCCACATACCTGCCTGGCTGCTAGTGAAATAGTTACACACAGCGGACGAACAAACAGCATTACCTCAATATAAAAAAGCAAGACATGTGCTGCCCTCCAAGCAAAGATCTGTTGGACGTCCCACCGTACCCTGGCTGAGGAAACACCTACATGCGCACCTGTTGAGGTGGCTTCCTGGCAGCACTGTCCCAACATGCCACACCCTGCACATAGCACTCATGACTCACGCTCGGTACATACAGAATGTTAGGAATGCTGAGTGTCACTAAAGATAGAGCTGTGACGCCACACATGTAACATTTGACATAATGCATCTACCGTGACAGGAACAAGGGCGTTCGCACGAGTACGAGTGAGCTCTTGTTCCTGTCGAAACCAAGCTGCACAAATATTTACTGTCAACTTTCAAAAGGTTCTTCTGAATTCTCTAAACTTGCAACTGCTCCTAAAGTACAACAGCTATAGATCTCCATCCTTCTCCACACAGGTTTTCACTTCTGCTCACCTGTGTATGCTTTAGTCTTTCCCCCTCACTCAACCGGTTATCCCTGGTATCAGCTGTCTCTCTTTTGGTCTGTATGTCTGTCCTGCATTTCTACTTAACCCGCAATCCCCCATCCTTGGTTCATCCTTTCCTCTGGCCGGCAGACAATGCCCCTTCATCCCCAGGGAGGCGACATGTGTGTAATGTCACATTTTGTCATATCATATCGCGGTGACAGGAGCCTCACCGTGTCCATCACAGTGATGGAAGTGGCAATGAAAACAGGAGGATGAGAAAGGGGTGTGATACAGATATACCCGTGGGGAGGGGGGTTTATTACACAAGTCGTTCTCTTCACAGAGCGTGCGGGTGGGTGTCTGTGTCTCAGACACACACACACACAGCTGACTCACTAGTGACACATCTGCTGGCGTAGCCTGGGCACAGTGCCATGTGTGGCGGCCAGCTCCAGCAGCAGGACTGGCACTCAGCACTCCGGCCCGCTGTGATCTCCGTCTCACACACTTCACCCTGCACTTCCATCTCTGTCGATCTGCCCTCTGTCTCTGCATAAATGGCTAAGTGGGTGTGTCTCACTTCCACACACATGCACACACCTTTCTACTAAATACAAAACAAAGAGATTGGGTAACTGGCAACAATGTGCCATTATTCCTCTTATACAACAAGCACCGGTGTAAATTAGGGGTGTGCCAATACCAAATGCTTACAGTACAATTACTGTTGCTAAACATTAAGTTGAAAAAAGGAAGAGGAAAACATAGTGTTTACAGTGGATATATATTACACTTAAAAATGGATCAGTAAAGTGCATATCTTCAACTTTTTGACTTAGAGGGTTTAACATAAAACACTTAAGAACAGCATTTATATAAGGTGGTTGGTTGTAATTGTCAGGCAATCGACTTGAAATTACTTTAAATAGAGTTAAACAGGGGTTGTCTGTGACACTTTAACTTCATATATCCATTCATGTTAAAACAAATTAAATTTTTTGGGTGTAAATATTAAACATCATTCTGAGAAGGCATAATATTAGTAAATGTATGTAAAACACTGTTATGACAGTCAAGCTCCCTGGAAGCGTGCAACAAATAGGTCCTTAATAACACTCTCCTCCCCAGGTTGGGGAAGTGCGAGCAATGAAAGCAAAGAGGTAAAACCATGAGCAGAGCTGAAGTTAACCTCTGAAGACAAATGGCGCTCCATATGATGGGTTTTCATGATTTTCAGATCGTGCTTTGTTTTATCCTCAATTCCATGTTTTCTGTTTTCATTTTAATTTCTCTGGATTCTTCATTTTATGATTAAAGGGCATTTGTCATCAGAAATTGTGCCTTAACATGTGGTGGATGGAAAAGATTTTCAACAATTCAAAAAAAAAAATACTAAAAATTTTATGAGTATCTGTTAATTTGATTTAACACAACATTGCACTGTTTTTGACAGCGTGCTTCATGTGACGTGTTTGTGACTGATCTTTTGCACATGCAGGTCAGTGCAGGACTTGACCTAATTACTCCAGAAGCTGATATTGTCCACATTTGAAAAAAATAATGTGAAAAGCCACACTAAAACTGATCCAAGCAATAAATCTGAATTAAGCATCATAGTCGTACCAAATGTCATTTTTATGATATTCAAAGCACTGAAGCACAATAAAACATTTCAGTTTACTTCTCTTTTATATTATGTCTGCTTTTTCATTGGTGGCCTATCATATTACATCATCTATTAACTGTCTAAGGTCCCTTTTTGGATTTTTTGGGGTCTACCTCATATTGGATCCACTACTTAATGTCCTCGGGTTGAGTTTAAACAGCATCTGACTCTTTTTAAATCTCTTTGGTAATGGGTCTCCTTTCTTTAAATCTATTTATGCAGGTCACGTGAAGGTAGGTTATCTATAGGGTCAAAATTCTGAGCACATGAAAAAATCTAATAGAGGGGTATTTGTTACTGTGCAATTTAAAACAGCTAATTAGGCCAGCACCATGTGCCACGCTGATAGTGCCCACTTAAAATTTACAATTTCAGTTGATTTCCAGTATACAGTGCAGAACAATTATGCAAAGCAATTTGTAAATGAAAAACTCCATGTTTTTCCCAACAATAGGTTTTGCAGCTCAGATGAAAAGCTTAACAGAAACTCCATTTGCTTAAGGGAAACTCTGCTGCCCTCTGTGCAGACCCCCTTCTTTCCTCCCTTCCCCTGACTATGCTCTCTGGTCCGTGACTCCCTCCCTCTATCCCGACAGTCGCTCCCACACTCGGGCCGCATTCCTCCCTTGCTCATGCTGGGACGACGTCTCCCTGTGGCTAAAAGCATTGTGGGAAATCCCAACGGCCAGGCCCTTTAGGGGCCATGCAGACGTAAAAGTGTAAAGAGGGCTTGCGTTCCTCACTTACTGGTTAAAAGGCTCTTGTTTAAGTCATTTGCTAATGTACTTCTCTTTGCCACAAGTAAAAAACAAACACATGACTGTCATTAATGTCTTGATACTGAGCCTCACAACAACCAGCTCAGAAACATCAAATGCCCACATTTAAAGCAGCAGTCAAGACAACCTAAGCTGTGCCTCAGCTTATGGGGCTAAGAACAATAGGAAGGAAAGAAATGAAATTTTAAGATGAGGTGGTCAAAACATTTTTTCATATATTCTTTAGGTTTTTACAAATTGCAATGCAACAGAAATTTAAAAAATTACAACTTCAGACCATTTGACACAGTTCAGGCAACTCTACTGACCTGGCATAACAGAAAACAGGCGAGAACATATTTTACTCAAAGCAGAGCATTTATAAACACAAAGAGTGCGCAATACATGGGCAGTCTCCTCTCTGCTTTCATACAACAAAATTAGAACTTTGAAGACAATTTGAGCCAGACCGTGTCCCTGAATTACCCCAGTTTACACTTGTGTGTCATTCCCCTGGAATTTTAAACACACCGGCTAAGACCTGCCCAATTAAATATACAGGCCGAGAACAATATACATGCACATGCTCATACTCTTGTTCATAGAAATGCCCCAATGCAGGAGTTCTTAGCCGTCTTAAGTCTGAAATGCACTGAAAATTGTGCTCCAATTTGGTAGCTACTGTTCCCATGAGTCTGAGCATAAGCACTTGTATGCAATTCTGTCTGAGCCCTGTTCAGGTCCCTCTGAATCTATGACTACTCTGCAACAAGACATGTCTACCCTGCCATTATCCACATGTGTTGAACATGCAATATATTGCCCATGTAACCCAGGTTAAGTGGTTTAAAATGCAATATGCAAGCTAATTCGGATGACAAATTAATCTTTACACAATTAGCTTCTCCCCTTACTCCAGGAAAGAGGAGATGATAATGTTGTTATAAATTCTCCTTATCGGCACACCTTTTTTCCTACTATGTCTCCAAAAATCCAGAATTTTTGCACTGTATTTTTGAGGCAGTAATTGTTCTTTAACCACTTCCAAAGTGGGGAAAACTGATTAATTGAGAAGGACTAAAAACACAGTCACTTCCTTTGTTTATGAGCACAAGCAGATGGCTCAAATAACCAGACAGTGAGCAAAAACAAACATTGAAGATTAAGATGAAGATGTCAAACTTGTGGCATTATCTTGAATGTCACATTTGTTTTAATACAGTGAATCGTGATAAGGAGCAGAAAGGAGGGACCCCATTGATTTGCTTTCCCAAACTGATTCCAGATACATTCCAGTAACTTAATGTTATCAACTTTTAAAAAGGCAACCAAAACACCAATGCTGCTTATAAACCACAACATTAAAGAATTTTAGTACCCAAGAAATTAAAATAGATGTCAGCATGTTAACACTGATACCTTAGGAATCAGTTTATTGGAAAGGTTCCTGTTGATTGCAAACCCATACCCTTGTTCAATCTTTGAGCTATAAATTATTTGGTTAATAGCCCCAAAACCTTACTGAGTTTTAAACACACTGTCACTTTGTTCACATTTCAAGAAAATTCCAAAGATCTTGGCGCCCTTTGAAAACCAATATGACTTAATTTAACAACATGGTGAATGCAAAGAAAAAATCAGCTCAGCAAAGCTCTGCTTATTTTCACTCAACTGTATGTACAAACTACCAAATACTTTCTGCTCTGACACAAAAGCTGCATCACTTAATAGGAGCCAAACCAAAGATTATACAGGATATAACACACCAGAAGCCTCCCCTCATTTACACTGATAGTGGAGTCAAAAAGCACATGATAATGAAGATTTGACACAGCTGATGGATGCACTGGCTCATAAAATTAGCAAACTAATTTCAAATGAAAACCAAGCCCTTTGGAATATGTTACATGCACCATGTTTTGTGGTAAAACAGGAGAATATTAGGAATCCAATCGTTTTCCTGTTGGAGAGCCACATGGACAAAAAATAAGTAAAATGTTAAATGAAATAAAATCCTTGCAGGTGTTGTGGCCATTATCTCAACTCTAATAGTTCAGCATGACTGCACAGGAATAATATGTGGTGCCTTCACTGTACAGTGCTTTTGTCTAATTTTGCCTGTAAGAACAAAATTAATACAAGGCTCTCTCTCAAAACTGCTGTTGGTTAGTATGTTGTCATGCTCAGCCTGGCTTACAGTTTATAGCATGGACAGTTGAGGTGACTGCAGGTCACAGCAGCCTCCAGGTTTTACCTGTGAGCAGCTCAGTTTGAGAGGATTCCTCCCCCCGCAGCAGGGGGAGCAGCCTGGCTGTGAAACAACTGCCGATCACAGCAAAGTAACTTGAAAGTAGAATTACAGGTACGCTCTGATTCAGCCAGACACATCCCTGAGGATCCTGAATGGGCAACAACCCCACCACGCAGCCACACATATGAGACTGAGACCTCCCACACTAGAAAAGATATGAAATGAAGCTTCTAGAAAACACGGTTCATATTTATTGCTGTGACTGTTTGCATGGGAACACAAAGCTGAGAGGACTTAACTGCCAGAAGATTGGAGTCCAAAAAGATTTGTTTTAAAATGACATCCTCCAGTTTTGAGATTCCCCTCCATAAAAAAGACACTGTCATCATTTTTCTATGTGAAGAATTCTTCATATTGGTCAGCATTGAATTTGATCAAATAAAGAAAATGACTGATGCATTTATTCATGTATTTGCAGAAAATGCAATGTGGCATGAATGATTATTAACTGAGTGATGGACCACATTGTTTTTGAATAACTGGTGGTATTTCTCGTAAAACACACAAACACACACTGGTTTCATCTGTTATTTTAATAATGTTGCTATATTATTATTTGACTCATTATATCCCTGCTTTCTACATTTTAATCATTTTTTAAAGTATTATCTCCCATTTGATCCTGTTTTGTTAATTACATTTAACTGTTACTGTTCCTTGCTTGAGCAGTTGGTAGCTTGGCTGTGTTGTACTATTACTGTCTTTAGGGATACCCTGACCTTACTGTTCTCCATGTAAATGCTGATTCTGATGTTGTAACTGAAGGTATTTACAGGTACAGCGTAGAAACCTACAGCTGTTCACTTTTTCCTTTGTCTATAAAACTAAACCAAACAAAAAACACAGAGAAACCACCATGTGAACCTGAATGATAAACTGACTGAAATTACAATGAGTTAAGAGGCTTTGAAAAAAGTGTAAAGGCACAATATCAGACCAACAGAAACAGAAATGAATGTGAACAGATCAATACCCGATTTGTTTAAGAAATTCTCTAAAGGCGCTGATACAGGTTAAATGTATCAGATTACTGTTTTTTTTTCAACTGACATGGAAGACATAAA
Source organism: Ctenochaetus hawaiiensis (assembly GCA_029783645.1). NCBI lineage: Eukaryota > Metazoa > Chordata > Actinopteri > Acanthuriformes > Acanthuridae > Ctenochaetus > Ctenochaetus hawaiiensis. The sequence continues at coordinate 9,029,818 of JAPZDY010000005.1, forward strand.
TACTGGTGGGGTAAATTGACAATATTTTCATCAACCAATACATAAAAAGACAAAAATCAAATGTTTATTTTAATCCACATCTGCAATTGATTTCAAAGGTCTTATTGCGCCCTAAAACAGCAGGTTAAACGTAATTTTGAATTATGTTCCACAAACTGAGGAATGAAAATCTGTTTTCTATCAAGCTACAACTTTTGAATTGGGATACTTTCACACAGTTTGAAAAAAAAAGTAGAAAATACACTATAAATGAAATTTGTAAGTTCCTTTTTTTGATTTAAACTAACATACTTTGATGTTCTTTTGGGAATCTTAAGCATTACTCTAAACATCTGAACGGGTTAAATATAGACTCGTAAACCTACATGGTTTAAAAACCATTAGTATTTCTCATGCTCCCTGGGGATACTACATAATTACTGTACAATAGAGGCCTAACTATTGCAGAAGTCATTCAGCGGAGAGACTAAATTCTTTAATTAAATGTGAATGGACATCTTAGTCAGGACACGGGGTAAATGGGAAACTGATGCATTTATGGTGAATGCCAGCACTCCGTAGTTTATGTGCGAACGGGTACAAAAAAAGAGATGAGAATGAGGCAACAGAGTGAAAATAAACATTTCAAGCAACAGAAAATAGAGACTAGAGTCTATCACACCAAGGAAGAGAGTCCATGGCCACCCACTGCACTGATGATGAGACAAACCGCCCCCTCCAACACTTCCCTCTATGTCATACACAACACAAGCCTCGTGAGTTTTAATTAGAAAACCCATGAAGCAAACAAATGCACGGAAACATGAGAGGCCAATACACAGAGGAGAAAATAAATCCTTTGCCACTTTACATCAATATCCATTTCCCTGCGTCCTTCACCTCACTGTGGTTTTTGGTTAACACATTTTGGATTAGGTAGAAGATAAACAAACAGTGTGAACAGCATTATCAGGAAGAGCGTCCTGACCACGTTACGTCTTCAACGTGTGACAATCAGAGAATTAGACCAAACGGCGCACTGATAGTCTGAGGCAGTGCAGCTCTGAGGTCCCTGTTCTTGAGCCGCTCCTCCAAGCATCAGGAGTGGCAGCAAAAAGGGGTAACTGCTCTACAATTCAAGGCCTCTCTCATCAGAATGCAACTATCAATGTAGGCACATCCGAAGATAAATGTCAAAGAGATAGGGACTGATGTTGGGAAGAGTGTGTGCCTGGCTTATTACTCAACTGCATCAGAGCAGTGTTAAGCTATAGAGCAATGACACCAGTTAGTCTTTGAGTGAAAGAAGGAAGTATTTGCTATCATGCTTTATATTGTAACAAAAAGTTGGTCTTAAGTTTAAAAACAGAATAAGTTTTTTTTTTTAAAGAACTTGGTAAATATGGTGAAATCCTGGTGGGGAGGAGCTAGCAAACAAATCCGTCTATTTTTTTGCATCTAGCTTTACTCAGTAAGAAATATGGTGAAAAAAAAATACTTACTCTACTGCTACACCAGGACTGCATCCAAAATCTCCACTTCTTATTTGAAAAAATAAACTGACACACTGCATTGTGGGATTGATAGCATGAAGTATTGTACATGCTATGAACGCTGTTTTTTTTTTTTTTTTGCACTGTAGGATTTTTTTGAGGGTACTACAAAGAGCAAAAATGTACATACTCAAAGTTTGGACACTCAAATAAAATAGAAGACGGAAAATGTAATGCACCATATAGTCAACAGAGAGTGGGTTCAGATACAGCTCACTATTTAGAGCTATAGCAAATGATGCTTGTTTAATAATTTTTTTTCCGTTATGCCCATAAAAAGCTATTTCAACCAAAAAGTTGGAACACAATGGAAACCATATGTAAAAAAAAAAAATGCAATCATTCGCAGACAGCAGTTTTGAAAAGTGTTCCTGAGTCTGTGTAGTAACATCATTTATACAGTAATGTGTTATTGAAGTGGAAAATCTTCCCCCATCCTTGCTTGGGAATAACTGATTCTCCTGTCATACCTAATCACGGTACTGTCATTTGTTGTCAATGTACCTGTTTACCAGTCAAAAATTTAAAACAGGTGTGTTTGAGCAACTTCCCCAACTTTCCCAGTCCACAACTTTCCCGGTCTTTTTTTTGTTGCCCCTGCCCCAACTTGTTTAAGATTAAAAATAAGCTTTTTTTTTACATCAATGAAATTGCTGAGGTAATATATTAAATTTATTGTATTTGTAATGTTTTTCATTGAGATTAGATCAAAAAGGATTAGTAAATTATAGTATTCTGCCCCAAGTTTTTTGGAATTGCAGTTGTAGGATCAAAAAGTCATATTTATATCCGTCATTCATATATGCTTGAGAGAAGTATGACAGAAACTGTAATTTAGGTGACATAGCTTAAAGTAAAAAAATAAAAAAAGAGAAAGAGACAGAGAGAGCTGGGTTACCTCAGAAGCCCCCCTGCCCTTTCAGCAGGGCCTCATATGGAGAACCAGGTCTCAGGTCCCCTGGGCACTGATGTCTGCTCTCCACTTGACTCCTCCCAGTCAGCCACGGAGGCTGTGCAGGAACCTGGCCCACTCACGACACCCTACAGCCACAAGTCATTCACACCTGGAACAGAGGGAGGAGAACTTTGGTCATCAGGTGAAACATAAAAAACAAGCAAATGGCAAGGAAAAGCACTCAGTTGCTCATGTTAACAAGACCAGCACGCAGCAAAAACCACAACCAGTGCAAAGTTTAGGTCACTGGGGGCTGCAGGAGCAGTTTATAGTCATCTTTTTAATCCAGACATACATTCATACTTCAGGTATTGACCTGTGTGCACACAAGGGACTACAAGACAGCAAATGATACTCTATCAAGAGATTCCTTGCTTTTTTGCATTCAAGAGGACTTCTTCCAAATATCAACTGCAGTGGTGAAAAAAGGGACTATTAAGTGGCAACAATGTAAAGAAAATAGGACAGAAGTAATTGCCAATGATAAAATAACTAAGAAACACCCTAAAGACTATGCAACAGATACATGTTCATGGCAGACAGCAGTGTTGCCTAGCAATTGAAGAGACCAGAGTCCAGTAGTAGGAAGGGTCTGGAGTTGAGTCTCAGTTACAGGCAGATATGCTTCAAAACGGTCCTTGAACGAGACACTGAACCCCTACCAGCTAAGTCAAAAGTCACTCTGGATAACAGCATCAGTTAAAGGACGAGAAAGCAAACTGCAACAAAGCACAAAAGCAACTGAGATTTTCTCTTTGCATTAATGGAGGAGAAAACAGCATTTGCATTGAGCATATATAACGCCATACAGCATATTTATTGGGAATTTGCTTTAAAATGTTGGATAAAAAGGAAGAATAAATGACTGGATGACACTTAAATGAGCTCAAAGAAGGTCACAAGTTAAGACTACACTAATTAGAGGAGTAAATTTACAAAAAATCCCATGTATCAGATATCTTTTAGTAAAGAAGGGCTTGGATAGTTTTCTTAACAAAGCCTTACAACAAACTTTATGTTAATTATTGCTAAACATTTTTACAATAGGACCTGTGGATTTTATGAACTCACTCAAGTCAAGTTGAAAAAAAAAAGATTAATTAAAAAAAAACTTAAAGACTGAACACATTCTCTGCTATGTTTAGCTCTTTGGTCTTGCCAAGGTAACACAGCACAATGCCACAGTTACTCTCAAACGGGCCTACTCGAGGAAGTCGTCCTAAAATATACACACAGACATCTACAAACCTTAACTCCGCATTTAAACGTAAAGCACACAACAACTACAGAGACTAGACTTCCCCCCTGAAATCTCAGCGCCTCACTGGACAACTCTTGGCGGACAAAGTAATTCCATGGCGCTTGAAACTCCAGGAACTTTTTTTTCTTTTTCCTAAAAGAAGTTGTTCCTGTTTCGCCAGAGAACTGGGGGGGAAGGGAGGACTTCAGCACTTGCATTCATGGAGCGTCGGCCAGCGCAAACAAAGTCTTCCCCGAAGAGGGAGGCACTGGACGGCGGCTGAGAGCGAGAACAACGACGTCGGCCACAAGCAAACACACACAAAAAAACACACATATAATATGCGTTTCTTCTGTGGGCTTCGTTAATAAAACAATCCAGGCCATCGTTGGGCAAAGGTTCATTTTCAAGTTGTGCTAGCTCCGTTAACAATGTAACAATTAAATCGCTCGGCAGATGATAGGGCTGGCCGACACAATCACCAGCCGAGGCCTATAATCTCGCTACGCGTTTATAAATCATATCACACACATTTTTAATAAAGGAAATACAATACCAGCGGTGTGGTACTCCCGAAGAATGCAGAACATGCATGCTGCATTGTATCCTTTTTTCATTTTCACGAAGCACGGGCGGTCCTCCAGTATAATGGGGTAAAAACCAATATTTCTCCGCGGGTTTTACACCATGCTGAAAACATCGTGAATTATCCGCTTTTGGTGCGCTGGAAAAATCGGCATTCACGGCTGAAATGGTGCTCACTGTCTGCCAGGCCAGACACGACGTGGGTTTGCTAGCCAGCCTTCGGGGACAGAGGCAGAGAAGAACGGATACCGGAGTGAGATGTCCCCGGGAGGAGGACCCGCGTGTGCCCGTTGCCAGGAGGCGAGCTCTGGTACCGACACTTTCCACCTGGATTTGAAAAGAAGAGCACTCACCTGGAATGTTAGCTCAATTTCCGTACTCCTCGAACGACGGATTCATAACGTACACTTATCAAATCACAACATTATCACGGCAACATTATAAAATAGAAATGTATCTCCCCCCTTTCGCCCGAGCTTTCCAGTGGTCCTACTCCATTACATCCAAGTCAAGATTTCCTGTCGCCTTTCCCCCCCTCCGTTCCAGCGCGATGGTTTAGCCCGAATTCTAAGTAGCAATTCTAGGTCAGGTCTGTGTGCCAGTGAGAATGTAACTGTCGGACAGCGGCAAGATACCAGTGTCTATTCCACGTAACACGGTAAACACTGTACAAGATATTTATATTTATACCCAGGAAAAACACGGCTAAACTATGGTTTAAATGTTTTTTTTTTATTTTCAGAAGTTTTACCCGCATCTTTGGGGTGAAATCGAACTTCCTCACTTGAGAGAACTTGAAAGAAGTCAGGTATCAAAGTTGTGGAAGCACAATGCCGGAGTGTAAAATCCACCCCTTATGACATAACTAGTAAAAGCAACTAAAAAAAGGCAGCTCTTGTGTTCATTTGAAATGAACAGTCATTAATTGATTTGTTGAACATTAAAGTAGACAGAAACTATATTTCAATTACTCACTGGAAAAAAGTTGTCAAACATTTTTGTTTTTCCATCTTCTCACTAATGAGACTTATTGCTTTTCTTAGTTTTATGTGATAGTAAGTGGCTGATAGTCAACTCAGCTTTTAGAAATTTGTCATGGGTATACATTAGAAGCCTATCTTCTGATCTAATTATTCCATCAATTGACTAATAGAGGAAATAATTGGCAGATTAATCTTTGATTAGAGTAATCTTGAGCTGAATCCTAATTTTTATCTCACTACTAATAGTTAGGCATAATATTCTCACTTTTGTCCAGATTTTTTTCCCTTTTAATGAAGTTGCCAGTTTAGCATCATCTATATTAAAGTAACTTTTTTAAAAGAAACACTTGCTTATCTATATCTGCATTTGTTCTAAAGGTTTAAAGCCATTCAGTGTTTCACTTCCATGAAGTTGTAGCAATATCAAAGTCTTTTGGCCCACAGTAAGTGTTTTAAAAACATGGATCCTACATTTCCCATAATGCAACCATATTTTCATTGGATCCTACCTGCCTGGCCAATGTCATTATCCTTCAAACTCCACACCATTATTTTGTTACTTGTTTTCTGTTGTAAATCTGTTATAGAGGCTGACTACTGACTAGTAAACTGACCTTTACTGTATGTGAAAAATCAGCGGAGTTCCCCTTTAAGACAAACATATCAGTATCAGTTTATACTCCCATAAGATTGGTCATTAATCATATCAGTGCTTAGTTCATAATCCCCAAATCATCCAACTTTTTTAGTTGTGACTGCAGTTAGAGAAACTCAAGTATAATAAAAGAAAGAAAGAAGAAATAAAATGTCCTTATTGCAAAGAAAACCTGCAACATCAATTCTTCAAGATAAAAATATATGTATGTACATAAACAGAGTAAACATATATAGACAAACCCATGCATGCACACACATAAAAATCCACTCATTCATCTATTAATGGGATTGCTGATAGTTTCATATAAAGGGTTGTCATCATTGATGATGTACATAGTTTACTCATTTAGTATTACAAGAAGACACACATACTCTCTTTCTCTCACACACACACGCACACATCAGAATATCACAAGCCTCAGAGGAAGAGTGAATCATTAAGACTTGCAATGTGAGAGTGGTACTCCTCAATATTTAATCAAGATACATTTCAAATCTTACCCAAATGTATAATCATGACATGGGGATTGAATGAATTGGTGTTTAAGTGCACACATTATTAGCTGACCTGATTCTGTGTTTGTGTGTGTCTCCTTGTGTGTGTGTGCGGATGTGTCTTTTTGTGTCAGTTCCTTTTCTTTTCCAAGAACTGATTGTGGACACTCAAAGGGAAGATGTTTTTGCAAACGGGGAAACACTCTTCTGTCAGAAACTGTTTTTAGCCTGTTCTTGATGTGTGCACAACAGTTAAAATGTACAAGAATGTAGCTTTCACAGAGGAATTGTATCAATAAATCTGAGTAAGCAACAGGGCTTCTCCTGCTCAGAATGTTCCAAATGCCAAAAGATTTGAAACTTAGCACAGAAAAATAGTGATGGCATGCTCAAAAATTGTTGGGTTTGCATGTTTTGTGCCCAATACTTTTGTCATTTAGGGCTGAAATTGACAATTCTTATTTTAACTGACAAACCAATTATTTTTTCTTTATTCACAGTCAATTATTTATCTGAAAATAGTGTAAAATGTCTATCCTAGTTTCCCAGAGCCTAAGGTGGCACATCAAAATGTCTTTTTTTGTCAGACCAATGATCCAGAAGCCCACGTTTTGAATTCATAAAAGTTTATGAAGCTTGACTTTTTTGCTTAATTTTTATTTCATTAAGTACTTCATTCATTATTTCTCATTACTTAAAAAGCACTAATTCCTATGAATTTTTGATTTAGGGCTGAACGGTGTCTTTAAACTACTTCTTTATCTGCTAAGTTCTGTGTTAACCAGATTAGTTATTTTGACTCACCTGGAACTTTGTTGTTCTTTTCTCTCTTTCTTCTGTTTCTTTCTTAGTGTGTCAACATAACTATTAGATGTCTCTCTGTACATACTGTACATGGCTGAGGAGCATCAGCAATGTTGAGGCCTTTTACGGCAATGAGCATTGTGTGATGACACACTGCACGTAGGACACAAAGTCATGGGATGAGAGCTGCATATTTGTGACTTTTGACAAGCAGGCCATGGCTACATGGGACATGTTTGTGCATGCTAGCTGAGATCAGTGACACACCACAAAGCTCTGTCTCTCTTTCTGGCTGTCTCTCACACAAATGCACTCATAGATACACTCCCTCCCTCTCTGGTTGTGTGTGTGTAAGTGTGTGGGTGTGTGCATGTGTGTATGATAAACCCCACTGGTGGAGTAACAGTAGACTGGCAGTATTCCCAGACTGGGTTGCATTAGACATGCACACTAGCAAAGCTCTTCAGGTCGATGTTCTGCTGGCTCTCCAGCGCTGCAACTCTCTGGCATGACTAACACAGAATACTTTGGAAACAGGAAAACAAAATCCAGATTCTGCTCAGCGGTATACGTTTAAACAACTGCAGAAAAACTGAATCATATTTATTGCACTGTGAGCACTGTGTGTTTGTGTGTGTGTGTGTGTGTGTGTGTGTGTGTGTGTGTGTGTGTGTGTGTGTGTGTGTATTTGCCCATCTGTCTGACTGAATGCGTGTGTGTGTG
>JAPZDY010000005.1:9037891-9042891 GCA_029783645.1 Ctenochaetus hawaiiensis
TATTTTTCTCTGTGTGAGCTGTGTGTGTTTGTGTGTGTGTGTGTGTGTGTGTGTGTGTGTGTGTGTGTGTGTGTGTGTGTGTGTGTGTATTTGCCCATCTGTCTGCCTGCATGCGTGGGTGTTTGTGCATCATCTGTGTGAGTGACTGTGTGTGTATGTGTTTAAGCAGGACACCAACATTGACTGTTCACTTATCATATTACCATCTGCATTATTTAAAGCTTCGATAAACAGTCTTTTGCCAGGGAGACACACAGTTTAGACGCAGAGAGGAGGGATGAGGTGGTGGGCTGGAGGTGTGATACATTTTCTTGATACTGATAGTAACTCATAAGACAAATTAACATGTAGAATACTAACAAAATATTGTTAATATGTATGCTTGATGTTAATTTAAAACAGACACTCAGATGTTCTCAGAACAGCACCAGTGAGTTGACAGGGATGCATGATGGGTTCTTGGGTTTGGGGTATGTACCGTATCCTCAGGGCTCCTGTGTTGACCTAGAGCGGGATAGGCTGGTCGTATTCAGGTTTTGGTCATTAACAGGCTTGGTGAAGAACGCCAAGACTGGCTGGGTTATCAAAATGTTAAGACAGTGAGCTCACTCACACAGTGGTGAGGTCACTGACTGGAGTGTGGCAGCCTGACCAATCATCAGTCAGCCTATTATCATGGTTTGCAGTGTTGCTATGAGTAACAGAGACAAGCACTGCCTCGCGGATCCCTAATGATGGTTGATGGACTGAGATGCCGCCACTTGGCTTATTCTATTCTATTGTAATTTCCTCACTTTCACCATCAGTCCCGTTCTTTTCTATATCTTCTCTTTTTGTTTTGGTCATGCTGAAGCTGAATTTAGATTGCAGTCATTAAGACTTAATTCAGTTATAAGTTTTAGCATAATTTCACCCCATTTCCCCCTTTTTTCCCCCCTCCTTTGCTTGTTTATTGTCCCCTGCAGCAGTGTTTTCTGACTCTTCCCCATGGCAGGTGAGTGTAAACAAGCTGGAGGACTGAAACAATGTTAATTAACCGATCATTAACGAGTGGAGGCAGACCCCGGAGATCTAAGCACTTGCCCACCCACCTGCGTCTCACCATTTCACTAACTGGACTGTTAATGACTAATCAGAGGCAAGAGCGATTAGATCGCCTCCTAACGAGAAGGATTTATGATTGCACAAGTCTATTATGCCTATATGGCTGAGGCCTTTACAGTGATAACAGTAACTGAGCTCTAGTGATGAAGGCAGGATTCAGCTCCTTTTATTAATTAAAAGTATCAGTATAACAATATAAATAAAACAGTCCATAAGCCAAAGACCTGCATTTAAAATCCTACCTAATCCTAATTCTGCTAAAGTACAGAGGTGTTATCAGACTGATATACAAGAACATAAACGGACTGATAATACGGATGCATCAGTGTGTAAGTACACTTTATTCCAGGGGCTAATTTTAACCTCCTGTTACAAAAATTTGTAATGATTTTCTGGACCTCACTCAATTATTTAAATTACACCACTGGAGAAGTCTAGGGTGAAAATTTCTTCTCATTTAAACTGCTAAGACCTTACAGACATCGGAGACATGTAATCGTGTCCCAAAATAATTATTTTTATATAAAACTAGTTTGAAAGAGCAAATATAATGGAGGAAATATAATGCTTAAAAAAATAAAAACATAATGAGGAAACGTTGACGTGTCTGGCAAGTCACAGAAATGGAGATACTAAAATGTTCTCTCACGATGTAGTTAATGTTTTTCAAGGCTGCATTATTAAACTTTTAAATAGTTAAAGTTAAGCACACGTAGTTAAGGTCAGGAAAAGATAACAGTCTAGTTTTATCCTGAAGAAGTCCGCAGTGACTGGAATCACAACACGCAATGTGATAGTTAACATTTAACTGAAACCACAGGCATTCACTAACCTTTCCCTGAAGCACTTTTGTTGCCCTAAGCTTACCACAGATGAACCTCAGTGTCTGGTCCCCGTGACTTCAGCTTGTTTTATAAATATAACGTTTTATTCACTTTAAAAAAACAACTAAAATCAGCAAATGTATGGTCCTCGTATGGTCAATATTATCGGCTGTGACAAACTTCATTCATAGTCAGCGATTGTGTCTATAATATGAATTACTTCATTTTAAATATGTCTGAGGTTTTCTTTAGTGCTCAATACTGAGTTCTAAAGTGCGTTAAATAAGCATATTACATGACGTGTTTCAGATACGTTTGAGTTAAAATGTGTAAAAAAAAACGTGTCAAAATTGTTACTTTCCACTTATATCTTAAGATGTTTGATTCGACAGAGCACTTATATTGGAGCTGAAGTCATCAGTTTTTAGATAGGGGAATCAAGACAAGGTGAACGTCCTGTTGTTAGCATGTGATAGATTTGTGAGGAGTGGCGGTCGATGAGTTGAACTGGAGTGGTGGCGCACTGTCAAAGCCTCTGGAGGATGTAACTGAGGACCCTATTCATTTCAAAAGAACAACAGCCTTTGGGGAAACTCCAACACTTGACCAACCAGGGGATTGATATTGCTCACTCACTAAGTCAGGGGCGGATTTTTTGGCCTCACTTTGTAGTGTTCCAATGAACAAGCCTGCCTGTGAGCATAATTCGGGCAGCAGTTGCATTTTATAGAACAAAGTCATCTGGAAAACAGTCTAATAATATACAAACCAAAGTTCTAGAAGAAAGTGTTGAAAATATGACAGGGGTAAATACCCAAGTGAACACTGTCTTTCGTTAGAGGTGACAAGCCAAAAAAGTTGGGAACCACTGGTGTAACCCATAAAAATGCATTGTATTTTGTAATATTATCCAGTGTTTTTAATATAATACCTCCATCTGAAAGGTAGCTTTTTCACTTATGCTATTGACAAATATGGTAAAAGAATTTCAGTGAAGCAAGAGAAGAAGTAGAAAGTGAATATATTCAAATAGAATACAAAAAATGCACTCAATGTTGTATTTGAGTAAATGTACTTGGTTACTTTTCACCATGGCTCGAGTCTTACGGGGGCCAGCGGACACAGGCACATGGATGACAATAGTTGCAAGTGTGTGTGTACCCGCCTTCAATCGCCACCCAAAGAGAAGATCACCCTGACTCACTGAGTGTATTTTCCTCCTCTCTCCTATCTCTGTGTATGAATGCTTACCGAGAGGAAACGATAGATGCAGACATTCCACAACCCATATTCCCCCTCACTCTATCTTGTTGCCATGGGAACCAAAGCAGACGGGAGACAGGTTCATATCGGCCTCCCTCAGGTCTCCAGTCACAGTCTCCTTCTCTCTTTCTCTCTCTCTCTCTTCCTCTCTCTCTCTCTCTCTCTCTCTGTGCTGTCAGAGCCGGTTGCTCCTGTGTGGGCCACTGATACTCGCTGATTAAAGGAAGTTATAATTTGATTTTCTCAGCAGGCGCCGTTTAATAGAGCAGTTTAACTAAAGCTGTGCCATCCCCAGGGCTTATAGAAGGAGAGGGAGAGAAAGAAAGAGGGAGATATACAGAGAGCGAGAGAGAGGGAGAGGGAGAGAGAGAGAGTGGGTGAGAGAGAGAGTCATGCTAATCCCAAACACTGAGCAATCACCCTACCGCTAAACTCTCCCACTCACTCTCCCATTCTAATTCTGTTTGCCTATTTTACCGTTTCTCTCCCTCTCTCCCCCCTCCGTGCCTCCCTGTTTTTCTCCCTCTGTTTCTCTTGCTCTTCCTCCGCCTATTAATCTGTGCTTCCACTCCTCTCCCTCCCTCCTCCCTCATTCCTTCCTCCCTCCTTTTAGTGAGGCAAACATGGGAGGGCTGGCTTCTCTATGTACAAGCTAGCTGTATTACTGGCCCATTGTGATAATAGCGTTTAATTATCCTCTCAGCTAAAATCAGCCCCATCACTCTGCTGCTTCTCTTCCCTTACCCCCCATCCCTGCTCTTCCCTCTCCTCCCCCCGCCACCCGTCTGTGGTTTGTCTAATACTTCCCCTTACCGCCCTCTCCCCCACCATGCATCTCTCCTCTTCTCTACCCTGCCGCCACCATCGCTCCCCCGCCCAGTTCTCCAGCTATTTCAGACCCATTTAGCGGGATAAGCATCTTGAGACAGACAGAGGGGTTTTTGCTCTCTTTCAGAGAGAAGCGAGGAGAGGATATGGAGACTGGCATCCCGGTGCCCGCCTCAGAATACCAAACAGGGGCCCGGGCATCTTAATATGCAGTGTGGGACAGAGGCTGAGATCAAAGAGAGGCACAGACAGACAGAGAGATGGGTTGGGGGTGGTAGGGTGGGTTCGTTGGTTTCGGGGGGGTGGGGGGCGGGGGGTGCTGATACAGAGACAGAGAGAGGAGGAGAGAGGCAGAGATGGAGAGGAGAGAGAGGTAAGAAAGAGAGGGAGTGAGTCCTCTCATTTCTCCTCATCTGAGCATCCTTTGCCTCTCACATCATTTCTGCTCTGCTCTCCTGCGTCACTCCCCTGACCCTAAGAAAAATCGACAGCTTAATTACCACAGTGTGCAAATCTGCATGCCTGCCCATGCATTGATGTGTTTTTGTTCAAAAGTGTGGGAGGTGGGTTGAGTTTTTTTTAAATATATATGTATATATCCACTTGTGTCTTTCCCAGTTTCACCCTTGTTTGTGCGCGGTGGGGGGATGTTTTGGTGGCTCTACCTCTGCCACCTACCCAGCCCCTCTATCTCCTCAGTCAATTAAGATCGTGAGTAGCTGTCCCTGAAGCGGTGTAGACAGGCTAAATGAAAAGGCAGTGGATGTGAAATATGAATCATTAGAATACTGCAAGGACGGGTTCGGGGGAAAAGGCGGGAGGGGAGGGGAAGGGGCGGTGGGGTGGGGTGGGGGGTCTGGTGGAGAGATAAGGAGAAAAAGGAATGGAAGAGAAAAGGGAGAGGAAGAATGAGAGAGCAGATAATAAAAGATTAACGTCACGCCTCTCAGAGTGGTGGAATTTAAAAACCCTCCAGATCAA
>JAPZDY010000005.1:9045391-9061376 GCA_029783645.1 Ctenochaetus hawaiiensis
TCCTTCGCCACACTCTTCATCCATTTCTCCGCCCCCTTTACCTTTCAACTTTCCCTCTCTTTCATCTACCCTTTTACACCCCATCTTTTTCTCCTCCCCAAACACCCTCCCTCACTTCCTCTTTCCCTGCCTTATTTCCTCATCCTTCCCTCCCTCTTCCTTCAGCCTTTCCTCCCTATTTTGTACCCTTTCTTTTCTTTTCATCTCCTCTCTCTTCTTCTCTCCTCTCCTCACATCTCAGACTTTCCTCCCCTTCATTTCACGTTACATTGCACAACTCGTCTTCTTTTATCATCACCTCTTCACTAGGCATTTCTCTGCTCTCATTGCCTCTCCTCTCTCGTTTCCTCTTTTCCTCTCCTCCCCTAAACTCTCCTCTTTGCATCTCCTCTCACGTTTCCCTTCCTTTCCTTACCTCTCGGCTTCACCTCCTCTCTCTTAACATCTCCTCTCTCCTTTCCTTGACTCTCTCCTATTCTCCTCTTCACCTCTTTTCTCTTAATGTTTCTCTCTCCTTTCCTTTATTTTCCCCTCCTGTTCTCTCTTCCTTGCATCTCCTCTCCTTTTCTCCCCTCCTCTTTCCCACTCATCTCTTCCCTTTTTCCTTTATAATTTTTTTCATGTCTCCTTCTCCCACCTCTCCTTTCCTCTACTACCTTTTTTCACCTCTCTTCCTAATGCCTTCAATACCCCTTACTCCTTTCTTTCTTCTCCTTTCTCTTCCTGTCATTTCTTTTTCCTTCTCTTCTCCCTTCTCTTTTCTCTTTTTATCTCCCATCCTCCTTCTCCTTTCCTCCCCTCTTCCTGCCTTGTCCCCTCCTTTCTTTAAAGCACACCTCCTCAAGAGAACATGTAAATGAGGTCAGCACAGTTGAGTACATAAACCGCATCACTCAGGTGTGAGCGTGGGTGTGCACCAACGCATACATGCACAAATTAAAGTCCATAGATTTGTGTGTGTTTTCACTACGGGCTGCGTGTGTGTGTGTGTGTGTGTGTGCGTGATGCGTTCCAGTATTAATAAAGAATTTCCTCTCTTAAGCTGTATACCAGTGAACCAAGTGCTCCAATTACATAAACGCCTTCACCCCAATACATTTTGACATCCTGAACATTTTTCACGGCCTAATTCATTTAAAATTGCATCCCATTTCTTGGCCGCCTTTTTTTTTTTTTTTTTTTACCTCGAGCCCTCGAAACAGATGCTGAGCAGGGGTGAGGGGATGAGGGGGGCTTTCAGTTCCTCGTGTAATATAGAGGCTGCTGTTCTTTCAGTAGCCTACTGCTGCTGAGTGGACACTCTCAAACTTTACTACTTTTCCACACACACACACACAGACACATATACACACACAGGATGAGTGGTGAAATAAAACTCTGTGACTGCCAACAGCAGAGTGTGCATTGGTTAGAATATGAGGGAGAAAAATGGAGGAAAGTTTAAGTTCAGTCACTTACACTTAGACTAGACTGAGAAGTTTTTTGTGTGTTTGGGAAAAAAAAGAGCAAATTACATGCCGCATGTTCATCATTTAGAAAAGTCAGATCAAGTTGTAAGATATTTTGGTAAACCAGCAGATATGTGTGTGTTTTTATGTGTGTGATTGGATCAGCAGCAGCACTGGGAATAATGAAGCCTGGGAAGAGGAATCCTGCAGGAATCCATCTCAGTCTGCATTCCTCCTGATGTAGAGCTGAGAGCAGTCAGAAGCAGAAAGCAACAGGCTACTGGAGACTGACCCTGTGCACGCGCGCGCACACACACACACACACACGCACACACACACATATACACACATACACATACACACATATACACATTCTTAGGACAATAACAGCCTCTACTGGGGAGAAAACACATAACATGACCACACCACTCAAACACACAGAGACAATTGCATGCAGAAACCCACCCACAGATTGGGCTTGACACACACACAAACACAGACAAACACACACAAACACACACACACAAACACATGAAGATTGTTAGTAAACAGATTAAATTGGAGAAGCTATTCACACTGGCATGCATGCAGAGACACACACACACAGGCATAGACAAATATGCAGATGCACATATGAGCATCTGTGTGTGTCTGTGTGTCTGTGTGTAAGCATGCAGACACACTCATACACACAATTCACACTGCAGGACCACTTCAGGTTTCATCATCTTCTTTTCCTTTTTTTTTTCTTTCTTTCCCTTGAGAGCCTGGGAGGGGGGGGGGCAGGGGGGTGTCTCATTCCCTCTCTTTTGTTGCTGCTGGGGAGAGAGAGAGAGCACATATCCATACAGAACGCTCTCTCCAGCCCCATTCACACCCACACACTACAACCCCCCCCCCAACACACACACACACACACACACACACACGCATCCACAAAGATACAACATCAAAGAGCCGACACCGCCGAAGGATTACTTCAGCCACACACTGGCTCCTCAATCCGGGTCTGTTTCTCTTGTGGAACCCCCCTCTCGCCTGGCTGCACTTGGTACGGCCCAAGCATTCCTGCCAAGTAGCTTTCACACATGGAGGGGAAGCTTGTCTCAAGCAATTGCTGACAAGCTACAAACAAGACAGCCTCCCTTTCCCTCTCTCCCCCTTTTTTTCCCTCCCTCTCTCTCTCTCTCTCTCTCTCTTTCTCTCATCCCTTCAAACCAGGTCTGCTCTGCTCTCACTGTCCTCACTCCTTACCCTTTCCACCCTCTCCAACCCCCTTCTTTTTCCTCCTCCCTCCTGTCTTCTCTAATTCTCCCCCATACACCCCCCTTTCTCTCTCTCTCTCTCTCTCTCTCTCTCTCTCCCTCTCTCTCTGAGAATGTGGGGGCCCCACAAGCATAAATTGTCAGCTGTTCCTGGGCGTACTCTCCATGGCTCCCTAAACTCACATAAGCCCACATATGCAGTCGCTGGTGGGACAAGGGTAACCCAAGTAAGCCCTGTTAGTTATGAGTCTGAAAAAGTATACCAAGGCCCCCGAATAATGCCGCAGCACGAAGGCACTGAGACTTTTACTCTATAATAAGCTGCAACAGATACTGAGGCTAATGGTATTGCTGTGTTAACATCAGCATACTTTCTTTTTGACCTTTTTAATTAATCAATGCACACATTATTAGCCCGAGCCTTCATTATGCACAAGGAGTGACATGTTAGTGATTTCGCTTTCATGTGTTGCTCACTCCTTCTCCTGCAGTCAAGGCAGCTTATTTAAAGCCAGAAATTACTAAAAGGCTCACCCAGCATTGACCTTTTTAGAGCTAAGGGTGCTTAAACCACTATCATTTCGCAATTTTCTTTCTTTCTTTTTTTTCAGTCTTCATGATTATTAATGTGATGCCTTCTTTTAGGGCCAGTT
Organism: Ctenochaetus hawaiiensis; assembly: GCA_029783645.1. Classification (NCBI taxonomy): domain Eukaryota; kingdom Metazoa; phylum Chordata; class Actinopteri; order Acanthuriformes; family Acanthuridae; genus Ctenochaetus; species Ctenochaetus hawaiiensis. Next base: position 9,048,758 of record JAPZDY010000005.1, read on the forward strand.
ACATGTCATCAAAGGGTTTAATCTTTCCAGCACTTTGGTCAACATATGTTGTTTTTTTTTAACGCGCTCTAAAAATAAATTAACTCAACTTCTAATCATTCCCTCGCTCCTGGATACGCCACGACCAGGCTGTCTGGAGGTTTTCAGAAGTAGGGGCTGAAACGGCTGGAACCATTTTGCAATGTAGTCTTATTGTTACCAGCAGTCAGTGTTATCCACAAGTGTAGGCTGTCATCTAGTGTCAGGTTTGGGTACTGTTGGTTTAATGAAGTAATTTGTGTTTTCAGAGCGGGACCAAAACAAGACTTGAAGTCAGATAAGCAGCACTACAAAACTTGTGCAGAATTATAGAAAAGGGGCATTTAATTTATATCAAATCAGAATTAGGACAAGACATGGAGACAATTTAATGTTGCGGTTTCCTTTACTGGCAGTGATATCTAAATAATGAACAAAATGGGAACTGATACACTCAGAGGAGAGAGAAATATGAATGTGAATCGTGTAGCTTTTTGCTGAGTATAGCGCAGAGTGAACAAAGAAGTCTCTGCTTCCTCTGTCTGTCTGGTTTGATGAGAATTCTCATTACAGCAAACACACCAGTGAGATTTCTTTGCTGTAAAATTCTCTTTTGACTTGGCCCCTTCACAGCTTGAGAGAGCTAGATTCAGCTTCAGAGCAGTTCGGGTTTCAGTAACGTGCCTTAAAGACACTCGTGCAAATGCTGAGGTTTCAACATGTGTTCTGTGTGCTGTGCTTGAAACGTGGTGGGAAGGGGAGACGTGTGGAGGGACATCAGTTTAAGTGTGTATAGCAATTAGTCAACACATTCTCATTTCCATACACAAATTACAACACGTTTCATTAATGTCAAGTGATCCAAATGTGTTCCAGAGCCTGAAGTATGTATCTTAAACATTTGTTTTTTTTTTTTAATTTTCCTGCGTCCATAAAGTTCGCATTTACCTACAGAGCCACCAGCACTTCAAAGCAACATGTATTGGAGGTCAGCAGGATGTTTGAAGACCTTCAAAACTCCACATAAAGCTGCAACTTTTCATGCAATTGTTGCATGCTGATTACTGCATGCAGATTGGATTATCTTTAAATGAATGCAGACAATTAAAAATTATTTTAAAAGGGATTTTAATATAAGGGGAAAAAAAGCACAAAAATGCAGAACAAAAAAAAACTTTAACAAATGCTGGATCAAGCAAACTCAGATAGTTGTTTGTAAAATTTATACAGCTGCAACAATAATTCTGATGCTCTGTTTCTGAGCTGTTTGTTGATCTGTCAGATCCATGACGAGGACCTGATTACAATTAATTTTGCACATTTATATGCACAAGAATCATTTTAGAAGGAATTGCTGATAGAACAATGAACTCCACGTTGGAAACAGCCTGCAAGTAGAACACTTGACATTCATTTATTCATGAATCATGCATGTATTAGCCTACTAGGACTGAGACTAATTTTACTCCATAGAGATGCAGGTGGGATAATCAAATGAGTGAAGACTGCACAGACAGCAACGGAGGGAGGATGAGATTTAACTCCATCTGAGAAAACACCTCCCACCCTCTATAATGAGCTATTACTCTTTGCAGCACCTTCAGCCCCGGCTCACCCCTACTTCAGATGCTCTTTTGTATGGACAGCACATCAAATCCTCCCTAATCACACACCCTCTTTTTCAGCTTTGACTGTCTATACAATCCATCCTGCTTTTCCCATCCACACATTTGGATTTATCTTGACTATGTATATTTCTGCACTCTTTCTGATCTGTTCTCATTAATAGTATTAATTTTTTAAGGTTTTATGCAGTTTTTGTTGAGGGGGAGGGGTTTCCCTGCATATGACCCTTAATCTTCAATGCTGTCCTATTATGCTAATGAGAAAAAAATGCAAACTTTCCCTTTTTGTATTATACATTTTATTTTATATCTGCAGTTATTTGACTTAGGTGAGAAATGCTGCAAACCTACACAATATCCCCCAATTTCATGCACATTTTGGGATATTCTATATGTTTCCTACAATTTTTTTAATAGCCTTAATTTTCACACATTTGGTCTGTGTTATTTACATATCTCACATGTATTAATAGCCTTACTTAACTCATACTGCTGCTTAATTTCAGACCACAAAATGTCACATCTAACTCGATCATAAGTTGCTTCCACCTATCAATATTGAACATCTCCTGTTCCAATTTATTGCACCAGCAAATGTCTCCACTAGATCAATAAAGCTTCATTTTGAATCTGTTTAGCACAAGTCTGCATTTGATCTTGTCTTGCTGCACATAATAATGATAATACAAAGACCTCCATTATATATATATGTGTGTGTATGTATGTACATATACATATATATATAGAGAGAGATATTTTACAGAGTTAGGGAGAAAGTTATGGTCATTTTTTTGGCAACAAATCTTAAACCACAACAATCCTTTCCAACTTGAGATTGGCTAGTCTTGCAACACAGCCACAGTTTTTTTTTTAATTAGGGAAACAATCGGGATTTTACATTGAGAAAATGTGTAACACTGCCCTTTGTGTCTTTTAGTAACAATTTATATTACATATTGAAAAAAAAGTAGTTAAAGATGGAATAACAAGATGTGGAAGGCAAAAATGTATTCAGTCTTTATACAGATAGCGAGAGACAGTTCATTTATTTCTAAAATCAGTTTGTGAAACATAAACATCTCTTTATGTGAACACGTTGCATTTACTCAGTAGGAGGAATTTAAAGAGGAACAAGACTACAACTGTCTTGGATTCGAAATGGAAGAAGAGATCAATAAAACATCTGTAAATGACACAGTTGAATGGATTAATATTCAGAAATTCACATTATAAACGAGACATGTTTCCCTTTTTAAAATTGGCAGCCTTAGAAAAGAGAGTGGACTACAAACAGTCTGAAAATACACATGCAGTGGTGTCACCATACCGGCCCCGAGTCAAATCCCCGACTCACACATGATGAGAGACTAGCAGATAATTATGGAAAGAGGGACAGACTAGTCAAGTCATTTAAGTTAGCACACCAAAAGACAAAGACCCACTGAAAGACCCAAAGAACAGTCTCGCTCCTAAGACACCTCCAACTTCAAGTTTTCCCTCCAGCGCTTACATCACTTCAAGTATTCCTTCCGTGGAAACCTTCAATTTCATTACCACTTCTTAGGTTTACAACATAAACCATGATATAAGTGCACTCAAAATGTATCTATACATAGAAAAATAATGATAACAATAAGTAGCAGTAATAGTTAAAACAATCACTTTACATTTCATTTTATACACAAATGTGACGTTTAAATCACTTTATACCATGGCATCACATTCCCCTCCCCCTGAGTGTAATGTTCAAGTTTAACCTTCTGTAGCTATGGAAAAGCAAACAGAACCAGCAACATTGGTTTGGTTATTTAAATAACATTAGCAATCCTTGACAAAGGCAATGATCAGATTCAGAGTTAATTATGCCTTTCCACAGACCGTTGTGCTTGTGTGTGACGGATGCATTATGTACAAGCTGCTATCGATCATGTGCCTCTGGCTTCAGTCTGTTCGCTGGTGTCAGATGACTGATAGCCTTCATCCTGGAAAATAAACATGAGTGTCAAAAAAATAGACAAGTTACTTTAAAAAAAAACAACAACAAAAAAACAATGTAGATTTTCAACACATCAACACAATGAAGTTTTGACAGCTGTTTCTCTAAGAAGCTTGAAGATGGTCAACGGAATATGCTCTCATTTTAAAACTCCCTCGACTACTGAAACTTTGCTTTTATACAGCACCTGACAAGATGACAGATATGCAAACTAAGCATTAAGCATGTTAGCTCATTTAACGTTGCTCAGCTTTACCTTTATTTACCTTAGTCTTGCATTTGTGGACCTTCCAGCTGCCTCAGGAACCAGCAACAATACAGCTCCGGCATTTGTACAACTTCGGATCATGGGTGCGGATGTGGTTCCGTACATTCCTCAGCCGAAAGAACGTCTTACTGCAGAGCTACACAGCAAAGAGGGTCAGCCAAAAGTTTTAACAGCCAAGAAAAGAACAGAGGAGAACAACTGAGAAGCTGATTTTTTTAATCTATTGCAACTAAGTGGATTTTACAAGCTTAAAAAACAATCCTGTGAGTAACTAGTAACTACAGCTATCAGACAAATGCAGTTTAGTAAAAGGTCTATCATTTGCCTCTGACATGTATTTCAGTACAAAATATAAAGTGGCATAAAATGGAACTACTCAAAGTAGATGTACTTTGTGACTGTACTGATGTACAAGACTTGGGTCAAATTACAATCAATCGCTGCACTACAGTGTCTATACCAAGAGCCTGCAAACGTGCCACCGAGATTCAAAAGTTTGCAATTTTAACTGTCTACCAAAAGAGTATCTGGTTAACAGAAAAGCTGTTCCTGTCTTGTGTCTCACTACTGGATTTGATTTCTCTCTAAATGACTTGATATATTATTTGGGCAGGAATAGATTCTGTTGATTTTTGTTGCTTTAGGTGACGGTTTTCTATTCCTTACACTTGTGTGGTTCTAGATTGTTAAGGATCGGCAAAGCCAGGGCTTACCAGACATGGCCAGTGCTTGCCCTCGATGTGCCTCAGTCGATGCATGATTAGAGCATCACAGTCCTTGTAGGAGGCTGAGCACTGAACACAGGCATGGGCTGCCTTTGGGACTTTGGGGGCTTGACTACGGGGTCCTCGAAGCTGCTTTAGTCTTGCACGACGTACAGCATCCAACATGACCCAGCTCCTTCCACTCAGAGGGATTTTACCTTGCTGCTGGAAATGCAAGCAAAACAGGGGAAAGCATTGGTGGATGAGTATTCATCTACAGATATTTTGTAAATACATCATATAGATCAGAGTAAATATAGCAATGAGACACTGAAATATGATCAACCATTTAGCTATTTTTACGGCAATTTTCTACATTCTTCCATTTTACTGTCCTCTTCTTCTTGATGATTTAAAGATCTCTAGAGAAATGGGTCATGCTCATTTATCACAACAGTCCCTTTTATTTACCTTTGGCATGGTCTGTGGGGCCTCTGACCTGGCAGATTTGGCCAGGTGAAGAGTATTTTTTTGGGACTTAGTCCTGGATCTCTGAACCTTGCTTTGGCTAATGCTCCTCTCCTCCCTCTCCCTCTTCACTACAGGCAGGGTGGGGGGACCTCTGGCTCTCAATGCTCTCTGGGGGGACTCATCCACTCCATATTTCTCCCTAACTTGTGACACCGATCGTGTTAGGCAGATGTCCACACTCTCCTCCTCTTTCTTCAGCACTGCCATGGCCCCCCCTGCTGGCCGACAGAAGCTGAACAAAAAGCCTGAGTCCAGTAACTTGATGGGGGGCTTGCTCTGGCGCTTGCCCAGGTCTGGTGAGGGAGGATCAGAGAAAGGTCCGACTGGGATGGGATCTGCTGGCTCCTTTTTGATGACTTTGTATAGCGGATGGTTGTAGATGGACGGAGGCGGTGCCTGCTCTGAAAACTGGAGCTCACCAGGTTCACTGACCTTTACTCTAGGTCTAGTATCCACGACCACCTTCGGACCCTGACTTCCCGCCTTTTTTCCCTCCTCTCTGCGCTTACGCTTTGTCTTCTCCACCTCCCTTGCTGAGCCTCGCCTGAGTTTGGCCTTTGTTGCTGCTGATCTGCCGCTGTTGTAACGCAGCGTTTTGATCGTCTCTACAATGACCTTATTTCTGGCCTGTGTTTTCTGTGAGGGAGGCGATCTATGAGCTGTATGGCCAAGGCAATTGTTTGATGGAAGTGGGAGACCTGAGATAGAATACTCAACTGGTTCTGACTTGATCCTGACAGAGTTTCTCACAACAGTTTTTTTGGTGTTGCATCGCAGAGGCTGCTGGGCAGGTAGGTGGTTACTGTCACCCTTTCTCACGGACCGTCTGAGTTCCCTTCCCCCAAAGGAAGGAGAGAACATGTCTGGTAACACACCTTTACTTCGCATGCTTCTGTCACTTGGAGGGACATGTCGTGGGTTGGTCTTTGGCCTCTTTGTAGTCATTTGCTCTGCCCTGACTGAACACACAGGTGTGGCTTTTGCTGACTTGTTGAGGAGGCGAGCATTAACGGGGTTACAGAGGGGAAGCGATAAAGTCACATCCCCAAATGGTAGCCCTGGGGAGGCGGGGCGTGGTTTTCGCCGCTTGGTCAATGAATAGTTGTTAGCTTTCAGCTTCCTCAGTCGTTTCTTTTGTCGCCAGCCAATCAAATCTTCTGGTCTAGGAAGCAGGGCTGTCCTCTGTAATCCAAGAACATTCATCAGTTTGTACTTCTCCTGTGCTCTTGCAAAATCCTGCTCATCCTCTCCAACTTCCTCTACTTCCTGCTTTACCCTCACAGGGCTGCACACAGCACTGGGCCTCATTCTGGAGGTGCCAGAGAGCCTGGTGATAGAATGAGCTTTTTTGTTTCGTCGAGGGCTCTCTTGCATGGGAAGCAATCTCTGAACCTCCTTGGCAGCCCCAGGAGTGGAGCGGAGAAGACGAGCATTTGATGGCGATATGGACGAGTACTTCTGTGACTGTGGGGTGGCTATGGTGTGTCGAGGTGCAGATGCTTTCTTTGAAGAGGGAGATTTGAAGTCCATGAGCTTCATCCTGTGTGAGGGACTCTGAGGAATACCATTTTGGCCTTGGGGTTTCAGGATCCTGCGCATATTACGCCTCGGACTTCCTTCAAAAGACTCATCTGATGCATCCAGCATTAGACTGAAGCTGTTATTTATGTCGTCCTCCGATGCCACAACTCTTTTCCTTTTGCTTTCCCTCTGCTGGCGATGACCCTCATGACACAAACCAGCATAGGCTGAGGTAAAGCCTCTGTCAGAGTAGAGTTGATGGTCCTGCTCTTTCATGAGTGCAGAGCAAGCTTCTACTGCAGGCCACATGCCTAGGTGGCGGGCCAAGGCAATAACTTCGGGAAGGTCTCCCTGATGGACACTCAGAGTGGATGAGTAGGAGAAATCCAGTAGAGACAGAAGGCTGTCCTCACTAAAACCTGAGGGAAAAAAGAGCCTCTAATTAGATGTGTTGAACCCTTGTCAATCAGTGAGTAACATTCATGAGATGAAAGTTGCTCGGTGTAAACGAGATCAGAGACACAGCAGGCAGAGTAGAAGCAAAGTGTAAACATGATGGTGGAGACAGGAGACAATATTACTGTATAAGTGCTTTAATCAAGGCCACTTCTGCTCCTATCTGATCACACACATCAAAGACAGAAGTAAATGAGAAGACTGACAAGAGCTGTGTCTAAATTCAGGGTCTGGATCCCGCAACTACAGATTTCTAGACCAAATGTGTTATGACAAACTGACAAGTCAGACCCATTTCAAAAGGACTTTGAAATGCAGCTGAGAAAAACAGCCTGTGTTTGCCTGAATGACTAGTGTAATGTCTGCAGCTCTTAGTTCACTAAATACCTTTGTTTGAATGATTATGCGAGATGAACATTGTCAGCTCACATCAGGAACTGTCATGTGACTGCATTCAGGCAGTCAACAGTGACTGATCACATCAAATAAACTGTTAGACCAATGAGAAAGTACACAAGCCAAATAATAGGAACAAGCATTTACCCCTCTGTTTGCTCTTGCCAGGACATGTAAATCAAATAACATTATAGAAACAGTAATGGCTATAATAGATTAATATTTAACTAGAGTTATGCAAACAGCTGATTAGTTAATCAACAGAAAATTAATCAGCAACTATACTGATAATCAGCTCAACCTTTTTTTTTAAGTTTAAATGTCTGACATTTGCTGTTACTATCTTCTCAAATGTAAAGGCGGTTTAATTTTACATACTACTGATTAAGTATTGATATACTACTTTTTTGGACTATTGGTCAGATAAATAATTAGAATATATCATGCGAGGCTTTAATTATAATTCTGGGGAATTTTGAGGAGAACTGTTCTTTATTTAAATACATGTTAGAGAGAAAGCAATTAACTGAATAATCCATAGAACAATCAGTAATGAAAATAAAGGCCTGGTTGTGCTTGGAAAGAGTGTTTCATGGGACAAGTAGTCCAAAGTTGTTGCAAAAATGTTTCTATATCTGTTTCAAACAACGAGATTTAAAAGGTAGGGTTAACATCTAACAGTCATAATATGTTTAAAACAAATTTGCACATAAATGCAGGTTTTTTAAATACAAAAAAATAAGCAATTGACTACTTCCTCCTGTCTTCTCACTGTGTCATGTTAAACACCATAAAAGAACTGGTAAACTAGGTACAGTAGAAAGCAGTACAGAAGCCAGAAGCCTCATAAAAAGTGAGAGACACTGTTGTGTAAAAAAAAGACAAAAAGGGAAGTTGAAATCCTGTTGGATGCCGTCACCCCATTTCTGATGCTGCAAAGGTTAAGAGGGAAGGGGACGCTGTTTGATCATTTGACAAGCAGATCTGATGAAGTATACTGTCACCTTAATGCTCAGTTGCAACCCTCCTGTTAACTAAGTACACTTGAAGTTGAAGTGAAACATTTTAGTGCCCAAACGCATTGTTTTATTGTCTCTGGAGCTTCCCTCACTCATCTTGAGACATGTTTTGTCTCAGTTTGGTTTCTACATCAAGATCTAGCCTCTAAGCTAACACAGATCTCAAGCAATGATGTCCTGTAGCATCAGTTTAGCCCCTAGCGATTCATTCTTACCAGTGAGATCAATGTCTGCTTTCATGTCTGAGTCCATTTCTGTGAAGATTTCTTGGAAGTGATCGCTTACGGCTGCCAGAACAGCTCTGTGAGCCAAGTAGGGTCGCCCGCTCGTGCGCAGGGTAACATCACAGAATAGCCCTGCCTCCCGCTGACTCCTCAGCTTGCTCAACATGTCAGTGCTGTGAGACGTCACCGTCTTTGTGACACATCCTCTGCTACCCGGCTCCTGAGGAGCAAAGACAGAAAGGGAGAAGCAGATAGAGAGGCATTATTATAGGAATATAATAAGGCACTTGTAGGAGACACACTAAGTGTGAGAGCACAATTAAGTGAGAACAAGAGCGAGAAAGTGTGAATGAAAAATGTGTGAGAAGGAGAAAAATGAGGCACTGACAAAAATGAAGAGAGGCTGAAAGTTTGATAGGAGCCTAACGGGAAAGAAACTCATATCAGCCTTTGTGACTCTGGCCCGCTCTTTACCTCTGTTTTCTTGGTGTGCTGACATTCTTGACAGTCCAGGACAAAATCTCTGATCTGAAAATACATCCCTGTGAAGAAAAAAGTTTTATAAAAATCATATTATTATGGCAGGAAATACAGGTATTCCGTTTTCATACAAGCTTAAGGCCAAAGCAGTAATTCATATTCATCATGTCGGTAACCTTTAGTTCTTCGATTAACTCAATGTTACATTGTCTACACTTCACATTTATGATAAACTAATACATACTCCGAATACTGTAGATTTAATTGGATTACTAGTGGGAAACCACATGGAAACAAATGCTGTCCCATGAAATCAAACGTTAAAGCAGGCAGTGATGTTCATACCTTCCCACCAGTAGTTTTCAGCCACGCATTTATAGGTTTCCTCCAGAGAGAGGTGGCGCTGACCAGGCCGCCGCCGCCGCATGTGAAAGCTGGAGATGGCCTCATGTCTCCGGTCTTCATCCAGAACCTCCCGGTAGTTGATAAAGCCCCTTTCCAGCTTTTTGCGGTATAACAAACCGTCTATCACCTCAAAGTTAGGCGCAAACCGTGCGGGGGGTCCACGCCCTTTCCAGATCCCGACTGACTCCATCTCTCCGTTTCTCTCTCTGTCTCCACCCGACCAGGGTTTGGACGTCTCCGCATTTGCGTAATTAGGGTTGGTGTGGGTACAGTCGCCGGCCATGTTAACCGGTTTTTGTATTGTGATGCACACTGAAACTTTATCCAGGCTGTAAATGACCACAGCTTGTTCCTCTTTGAGGTGAGCGGACGCTGCCCTTATCTTGCTCGACAGCGTCGCCCCTTGCGGGTCACGGCGGGGAGCTGCGAATCAAACTTTACCCACCGACCCGAAACAAAGTCCACGTGGATACGGTGACAGCAAACAACAGACCACCGACCCAACAATAAGTCCCAGCAAATACTCGTTGACACCCTGCCTGTTAATAGCCTGACATAGTGGACGATTATAGATCCACCAAGCTAAAAAAAAAAATCTTTACAGCTCTTTTTAATGACTTATGAAAGATTGTTTCCCTCAACTGGGGCTGCACGAGACCGTCTCCATCAGATGGGCAGCATTTCACCGGAGAATCCTGCTTTGTACTCTAGCTGTCAGTCAGGGTTTCACTTCTCACTATCCAAACAGTTGCTAACATACCGAAAATGTTGATATAGTTGCACTTTCTGTTTGGACAACATTTGGTCTTATTTTTCTACAATCTGCAGTTTGAAACGCTACGTTAAAATCGTTAAAGAAAAAAATGTTTGGCTGCCCATCCAAGTGTAGATAATAAATGCAGCCAGGATAATATCGCGCCAATAACACGGAGCCAAGTGATGTAAAGTCACCACTTTCACGGCTACCACGTAAACGGGCTTAACGACTAACCTCTCACTAGCAGTCCGTCTGGCATCTATTTCAGGGGTCGGGAGTGGCCTCCGGGGCAGGATGACGGCGGGCAGCCTCACCGCTGGCGTTAACTTGAGATTTCTTTTCGCCAACTCGAGTCGGAAGCAACATGATGACGCAGCTATCAGCTCAGCATCGCCACTTCAACGACCTAAAAGCGAGGTTGCCTCCGCTATCAGTCCAAAATGTTAAAAATCACCGCCGGGTCTCCTAAAAAGCAACCCAATAAGCTCCGGTTGGACACCCGACGTAGTTCATACCGTTATCTGTGCCGCAAAGCCAGTCTGGTGGTCAAATAGTCCAATTTTTTAAACTCGTAACCTTCTGTTTGTTGCTAATTAGCAGCCTAACCGAGCCAAGTCCTCCCCGCCTTCAGACAAAGGCCATTAGCAGAAGCTTTAAAGAGCCTCGGCAAAACGAAATGTGATTGGCTGACTGAGCTGCCACGCAAATCAGTTCTCGTCCCCTCCAAGCAAGGTAGGTTGTTCGCACACGATGTCAGTATACTCGTATTTACCTCGATTGGTGCACGGTCAAGTTAAACCTGCTACATATCGCAGACACAAATAATTAGGGGTTGTTTTGTATTCTGAAAATAAACTGACAATATTCAGCAAAGGCAGACACTATCAAATAACCTCAGATTCTAAAATTTAAGCTATCATTATCATCTGAATGTCTGTAACAAATAATGTAATAATTTTACAAATGCTTTGGTTCATTTTTTACAGAATAAGTACAATTTTCAAAACTTTTGACATCACATTTAACCCTCTAAGATTTAGCCCCAAATCTCACATAGAACAGAAAATTAAAACATTTGTATCATATGAGGGCATCACCCATTTTCTCAAATTTTACAAAACAATTTTCAAAACTCTTGCATAAAATTTAACCCTTTGAGATTTAGCCTAAAAAACTCATTAAAAAAGGAAAATTAAAACATCTGTATCAAATGATGGTATCAATCAGTTGTTAGTTATTAACATTGTATGTCAATAACAAAATTTCATCAGTAACTGTCATCAAAACAAATTAAAAGCACTTTCCTCCAGAATATATCAAGAATATTGAGAAAAATGTGCAATTTATAGTGTTTGAAATGCAAAAATGACTTTTGAAAATCTTAATTTTATTGAGTATCTATAAAATGATCTATAAAAGCACAGTATGCTGTGCTTTTATAGATCATTTTGTGATGGGACATTCGTTTGCTCATTTCTGTCAGGTAATGACCACTCGGTTCTTTTTAAAGTCAACACACCAAATCTTGTATATTTCAATAAATTATAAGTTTATACTAAACATTTTAAATATGGCAAGCTAAAAGCAAACCGCGTAATATTAAAACCCAATATATATACATCTTTCTCATTGCTTTCCATCTATGCCACAGTGGTAAAGTCATTGGCAATTATAAGGGTAATGTTAAGATAAAGACACTTTAAATTTTAAACTTGCAAGTTAATGAGTTAAATTGTAGCCTACATTTTATTGTTAACAATGAAACTGTGGTGTGAGTTTTCAGAGCACTTAGCATCACAGTTGACTCTTTTCAGAATTTTTGTCTGAAGATAGGAATTCAGCGAGTCTATTTGGCTTTTTTAATTAAAGTTCTAAAGTTCGCAGTGAAACCTGAGCTGAAGCAATTATAAAATTCTACTCTATGGGCCACCAGTGATGAAACAGAGGTTATGACCTCTGTTTTTTGGTGGGGATTTAGATTTTTTTTTAACCTTATGCACAAAAATTTACATGTTATAGGTGAGTCAATAGATTATCTTTGTATATTTTTTTAAGAATAAATACTTTTAAGTGACCTTTTGAGGATAATAAGTAAAGGATTTATTTGTGGAGTGAAAAACAAATAGATGACCATGAGGTGTGTTGAAAAGAAATAAAATTTAATGATACTGTCCATTAAATATTTAAATGCAAAAAGAAATACTTAATTCTCAATTCAA
>JAPZDY010000005.1:9100185-9128654 GCA_029783645.1 Ctenochaetus hawaiiensis
ATTGCAGATATCTGTAACTCAGTTTTGACTAGTGGAAACTGAGTTACAGATATCTCTAACTGTCATTGTGACTAGTCAAAACTGAATTATAGATATCTCCAACTGTATTTTTGACTAGTCAAAATTGAATTTTGACTAGTCACAATTATGTTGTTGATATCTATAATGTTAATTCCGGAGAGTCAAATGTAGCTATTAAATGTTAAAAGGGCTTGCCATAAAAGCCTGACACTTACTAAGGACCAAAAGTCAGGATAGCCTGGCCTCTGCTTCAACAATTTTGACCATTGTTTTTATGTTTCTTGTGGGTCTAGAAAACTTTTTTGAAGTGCAATACCAAATTTCCTGGTGTACTGCATGTATCAGAGAATGTGGTCATAATTTATTGGTGTAAACCTTTCATGAAGATTACAGTCCAACAGCTTTGCTGACCTGTGTCACTAAACATGTCTGTGTGGACAGCCAGAGTCTCCTCTTCACTTAGATAGACAGGGAAGGTGGTGCACTCCAGCAGCAGGTGGCAAGTGGCAGTGAAGGCCTGTCGACAAGCCTCAGAGATTTCTGCCCTGCCGCGGGGCATGTAGCCAGCTGCCCAGTCCAAACTCCCACGCTCCTTTTTCTTCTCCTCTGCAGGAGGTTCTGAGAGTTGGACATCAGATGTACGCCTAGATTTAAGTTTGCTTGGGGTGAAAAGTTCAGTCAGTTTGTCTTTAATTTCCCGTCCTCCTATGCTTGTCAATGCAGTCTTCTGATCCACCAAGGCAGCAGTTAGATCAGGCTGGGGTACTTCCGGTGGTGCCCTGACATCCTCCACCTGCACTAGTAAGTATCTGAAACACAGTGAGAGGGAAAACATCTAGACATTACAGTTCATTAGAGAGGCCCTGTGAGTTAAAGCTACTCTGATAATAGCTCAGTAGTTTACTTTGTGGTTATGCAGGCCAGGATGTCCTGCAGACACTGGGTCATCGTATCAACACTGCCTCCCCTCCTCCACACTCCCTCGCCTTCTTTGTAATTTCCATTTTCCTCAGCACCCATCCCAGGTGGAAGCTGCTGTTCTGACGGCGAGGCGCTGATGCCCAATCCGCTGTCTTCAGACCTGAGTGTTGGGAAAACGCCATCTGCAGGCTCTTCCTCATCTCCTCCCTCTCTGTTTGGTTCTTCATCTCCATGGTGACCATTAACCTGACCATCACCATCTTTCTTTCCCTCAGGCTCTGCATCCTAGATTAAGTATAATTGATACCATGAGGCCTGATCAAACATTAAAAATATAATGAAAAAACAAACAAACAAAAAAACCCTGTAAAATGCCTTACCTGAGTCTGTTTGCTTTCTTCTTCTTGATCTGCATCCCCTGTGTTTGTCCCTGCATCAACGTCCATATAAGCCACAGGCATCTGAATCTTGCTCAGGACCTTGAAGCAGGCCCGTAGACCTTGTGTGATATCTTCCAAGCTAACAGTGTCCATGTGGCTGCGCAGAGTTCGCAACATGGTGCTCAACATCTCAGGGAGGAACTGGGACTGGATGTCAGCGTGGAGCTCCTGCAGAGAAAACACAAATATGTAAAGCACTATGCTTGGGAATATTAGTTTGGTTTGTATATGGATCAGATTTGGGTCAAGTAGTTCTGTGTAAAAGTGGATACTTGTTTTACCTTAACTGGAACTGAGTACCACAGCTATGTTAAGACAGTTCAACCAAAGAAAGCTCACTATTTCTCTTAGTTGGTCAAAATAACACTCGTTAACAATAACACAATAACACTAGCATTCTGGTTTTCTAGCAAATCTCAATATTATGAATTTTTATTCTTATTTTTATTCTTATAATATTTATTCTTGGACTTCCAGTTTAAGTTTCACTACATCAGTTTTGTTTAAAAAGATTTAGAGAGCAAACAGCGTGTAAGTGTGTGATTTGTTTACCAGAGGAAGAACATCAAGCAGGAAAATGATGAGACTGGACATCTCTGTGACAGACGGAGCAGGGTGACTGCGGTCCTGCCAAGGAGGCGTGGGCGGGTCATCTTTCTCTCTATAAAGCAAAGACAGAGAGGTAAAATCAGTCATCTGCGTCTGCTGATATTGAAGGATTTGGCTTTTTTAAATGTCATCGTTGCAATTCTTTAGTATCTCAGCTTACCTGAGAGAGGTGCAGAAGCGTCGGGTCATGTACTCCCACAGGTATTCACTGTTCATGGAGCTCACAAGCATATTCACCGTCTTTATGATCTCTGATGCATTCTTGTTCTCTTTTATTTTACTGTTTAAGAAAACACAGAAAGAGGATCATTGGTTTCTGGGCTCCATCTCTCAGCTGCAATTTTTCACACGATCAATTAAATTTATATTCAACAGTAAACATGCTTGCATCTATCCTATCATCTGTTGCTCTTACGTGGCAAGCTGGTTGCTTGAGAGCCCTGAGCTGGTGATGCTTGCCTCCACCAGCATTTCTCGACAGTAGCTGTGAAAGGCTCGGACCACCTCCAACAACACACTGCTCAAGACCACTGGACCTGAGCAAAAACACGGTTCACCATGCTTAGAGCAAAGCTGAGACATTAACAAAGAGTGGTTGTTCGAGTAATTCGGCATTTTGATGTGTTTCTGTGCTGTTTGTGTACTGCTCTGTGTTCCCCACCTATCTCCGGTTTATCCAGCAGGCTGATGATGATGCGGAAGGGCCTGAGGTATCCAATCACATTCTCCAGGTCACTTTCCACATCCTTTTGTTTGAGGATGTTAATGAGAGCCTGAAGGGACAGAAACAAACAGATGTGAATATGAGATACAGGCAACAAACACACATTAGTATACTGTTCAAATAGACACAACCAACAAAGATGTGAAATAAACAAACTACTAAATGTTACACAGTTTGGGGAAATATTTCAGTTGGTTCTAGTTATCTGTGGGACTGTTTCTTGGCCAGACAAAGTCACTTCCTGGAGTCTATGCTGGTTGCCTGAAACTAAAGACAAACTAAGTTCCTTGTTTAAAAATCCCACATGTAACCCCTCCTCATTTCCGCACTTTGCGTTTTTAAATATTTAACAAATAAGATATAATGTGTTAATTAGAGAGTTTAGAGGTATTTGTATATGGATTTGTTGCCTTGAGACAAACTCAGGTTGGCTCTTTCCCACATTTCCACTCTTTATGCTAAGCTGAGCCAGCCTTCTACTGGCTGTAGCTTCAAAACTGCTATACAGACATGTGAGAGGCATCAAACTTCTTATCTATCTTGTAAGTGTATTTTTTACAAATGTCACACTTTCTCTCGAAAAACACTGAAAACAAAGTAGAACTAAAGTATATATTTTTAGTTACCTGCACAAGGCAATCTCTAGAATAGGTGTTGAAGTAGAAAGATGTATGTTCCTCTATGGTGGTGGAGAGGGTGGGGTGTGGTGCCACCATTCCTCCTTTTATGTCGGTTCCTGAGAAGACATAACCAGAGGCAAACAATACTGTGTTACCTGGGAAACTGAGTAGGCAATTCATTACTGAAGGTTATTTTAATGATCAGCACCTAGGAGCCAGGCATAGAGGCGTCTGTTGAGGGACATGTCTCTGCGAAGAAGTGTAAGCGAGGCTGCGGACGCCACTGTGATCATGTCGTCACTGCTCATGGACATACAGGCTTCCTTTGGGTCCTAAGCCGACAACACACAGAGTAATGTCGGCCGGAAAAGTAAAGGAAGGGATAGGAGTGACAGGAGAGTCCTCATGTTTAATGTTAAGGATAGTAAAAGAGGTAATTTGGGGACAATTAGCAGAGGTAATTTACAGTATTCTTAAACTGCAGCAACAGTGGTTTGCTCAAAAATGAAAAAGAGATTAGATTGATAACAATCACAGCGCTGTAAATTAAAATATCCAGAGGGTAATTCCTGCTTTTTTCCTGAAATCTAATATTAAATATATAATATTAAATCTCTTCTATGAGTGATTTCAGGGGTAGGAATGGAGAACATTTACCTTAAATCACTTTGAACAAAAGATGTTGTCCAGAAAGACAGGTAGTGATTGTGTTTATGTGTGAACCTACCAGGCATTCAGCAAAGGGAAAAAAGTAGAGCAGGATTTCCAGCATGTTCCTCTGCACCAGCACATTTGAATCTTGCAGGGAAAGACACACCGACTTCACCTGGAGACAAACAGACAGACAGACAGATACCAAGAAGATCAGAAGTTCAGACGGATGACAAAGACAATACACAGCCTAATTATGTCCACAATACAAAAATAATCCTTTAAGTGTAAATCTTCATTATCAATTGTGCTTCATACCACATGTCTGCAGTGACAAACACAGAAACTCACCACCAATCTGTGGTCGTAGCCTAGCATGTGCATTTGCTTGCGCAGAGACACCATGCGGTCAAAATGCGTGACAATAAAGACTGAGGCGGGCAGTCGCACCATGGGGCTGACCAGCATGGTGCCCCATAGCGCACCGTAGAAGACCTGCTGACCCACCAGCAGGGACAACTTCAGCAGCAATGCATCAGTCCTGAACAGAGGACAAAATGAAGAGCACTCATTTGCACGTCTTCAGTAATACATCCACTAATAAACCTTGATTAGTGGCAGGCCAGTCTCATGGTTAGTAAACTTAAGAGTACTAATATTGTAGTTTTTGAAAAGATTCCCAGTCTTATTGACTATTCTGACAATACTTGTTAGCAGGATCAAATCATTCTCTGTTTTAGCCTTTTCACTACTTGTTGACAATAACAAAAGTATAGAATATTTTTGGATTTCTTCTTTATATGTGGAAGAAGAGAACAAAAGAACTGTTTAGAGTAATTTCTTTCTCTTTTTTCTTAGCAAACCAAGTAAACTCTCTGCACCTGTCATAAACCTCCAGTCCCTCCTCCAGGCCTGGTAGTAATCCTGTTATGAAGGCCTGAAGACTAGGCAGCAAAGCCCTCTGCAATGGGAGATAGTAACGCTCATACAGGGTGAGCAGTACAGGCTTCACTGCCATGGCTGCATGGCTCAACAGCGGGAACAATCCAGAGCTGAAAACCAGTAAGACACATACAGGTAATGTCATGTAAAGCTTCACACACAATCATGCCAGCTCTCTCCTGAAAGAAGTAACAGGTTTATGTCAGTTTCTTCACCTGTAAATGAACAGATCCTTGGCCAGCCATTTTGTACCGATGATTTTGAAAATGACCTCGTAAGTCTCCAGAGCCTTGAGGTGCACTCCGCTCGGCAGAGCAGGGTGCAGGCATTGGGCGAGACGCTTGCCTATGATCAGCCTCTTGGGCAGGAGTGAGTAGCGAAGGTTACTCTGCAGGGCCTAAAGGAGAGAGATAGATAGAAAAAAAAGGTCACACAGGCACGTTTAAAAGAGATTTTGCTATTGTTGCAGTGCAGTTTTATGCTTAACAAATTATATTCTATTTCCTTTGCATTCTCTGTGTCCTTCAACATCACTTTCTTATGCATCAACACTCAGACACTCCAAAGTAAATATCTGCTTAAGATGTGGAGTGAAATGTGGCATTTTTATTGGCCTCAGTAAATGGCCAGAAGATGATAGCAATAGGGTTCTACAACAGATAAATTCTCACAGGAAAACAAGAAGTTCCTCATTACTTCACAGAACTGAAACACATGCGGGTGTGACGTTGAAACCCACAAAAAACTGACACTAACAACGAAAAGATTAAATAAAACACCAGCCCAGATATCATCGTTACATTCCCTGACTTAGTTTGATACTCAAATCATAAGCAGCACATGTTGAAATTTCCAGATAAAGATATTAGCAGTGACAGTATTTATATGGCCACAAAGTCAACTTTGTGCATCATACCGTACCTTATTGAGTTTGCCAAGGGAGGAGATGAGATCTGCCCACTCACTCGAAGACTCAAAGTTTCTCAGCGCCTTCTCAATGACCGCCGCATAGCTCCGGTAACGGTAGTCATTCTGCAGTTCTAACTCCTCAGGATCCATGATACATCAGTCTGATGCCACCATGTTCAGTCCAATATTTCTGCAAGAAAGGTGACACAAAGAGGACTTTGAGGAAAGAGGTTACACATTTATCAGACTCACAAGAGTGATCAGTTTAAACGAAAGTATCTGTCTGTCTGGGTATCTCTCTGCCTCTAAGGCTTGTTTATGGCAAATAAAATTAGCCAATTAGCTCTTTTTCACTGATAGACACAAGCTCTGAGGCTATGGGGACAAATGTCCTCATTCATGGCTGGTCAGTGTTTTTCTGATCGACATGTCTCTCAGGCTGAAGGTGGGTGGAGTCATTTTAACACAAACTTTGTTGCACGAATGCATTTCTAGAGAAAAACAAGTTATGGTCAGGGCACAAACACACAGAGGGATACAGTTTGTTTCTCTCGTTTGCACAGTGACATTTAAAGCAGCATTTATTTTAGATGGGGAAGTATTAAAATATTATTACCTTATTGTGTTGTCAAAGCACACACCCAGCAGAAACAGAGAGACCTTATCATTCATTTGGAGGCATGTTTGTGGCTTCCTGATGAATATAAGTTCAATATAATCACTCTCCTTTTAGCTCTGGTTTAGTCCCTACCAAGTATTGTCATAAATATTTGACTCTTTAGCAGCTAAATGCTCCAATATGCCCACTTTATCTGTCTGTTACAGTGTACAGCTGAAAACAACTGCCTGCTGCAGCTGGAAACACCGTCACTTCAGGTAGTAAAACTGAATTAGGCAGCAAAGTTACAGGCCATAAAACTAAAACAGAAGAGCTGAGAGATGCTGAAAAGCATTTCAGGGAAATGAAATATTGATCCTCTCAAAAGATCCTGAGGAAGAATAAAAATAAGAACAAATTTTAGGGTGCACAGAAAAAAAACTAAAAACAAAGTTCTCTGTGGGCAAATACACTGTATGATCCTGAAAGAGAAGCTTTCTAGCTTTGAAGCACATGGCATAGGCAGTGGTGTGTATGTGTCTATGTGCATGTGTATGTGCATGTGTGTAGTGTATTTGAGTAAAGCTAAACAGAGGGATGGGAGTGAGGGGGCAGGATTAATGGAGCACAGACATCTGGCCTCTCTGTGCCTGAGCTGAGAGAGACGAACCCAACAGCACGTGCTGAGAGCAGCTTTGTATTAGTGGTAGTCTACTGACGGCAAAATAGTCAATGAAGATTCAATTATCAATAATTTTATATCATGTTTGACAGGAAAATACCCAATATTTGCAAGTTAAAGTTA
The DNA here is from genome assembly GCA_029783645.1 of Ctenochaetus hawaiiensis. Taxonomy (NCBI): domain Eukaryota; kingdom Metazoa; phylum Chordata; class Actinopteri; order Acanthuriformes; family Acanthuridae; genus Ctenochaetus; species Ctenochaetus hawaiiensis. The sequence continues at coordinate 9,107,426 of JAPZDY010000005.1, forward strand.
TCATTATTATTATATTATTGTATTAAAATATTAAATCAGCTCATGCTATTATAAAAATAATTTGCGCATGCTCATGCTTTTCACATTTTTAAAAACTGATAACTGTGGGGTTGATTTGGCAATCAAAAATAATAAGCACTATGTGGATCTCTTTTTGGTGTCTGTTCATTTGTGCTGGACATTTATCTGTCAATTTTTAAGACTGAACAAGTAATTTAAAAATGAAGAATATGTTATGGTGATAAACAATAAAAATAACTGTCCATTGCAACATTATTCTGCAAGCAATGTTACTTAGTTAGAAAATAAAATAAAAAGAGTGGAAAAAAGCAAACCCTGATCTTGACCAATGGGACTGACAAGAAAAAGAGAGTTCATTTTTTTTGGAAAAAGAGACAATAAGGTTAATAATTGAGACAAAACTTTCATCTGACTCTAAACACTGTTAGCAGGTCCACCTTAACAGTGATTTTAAAGTCTTTCCTTCAACTAAATACACTCTTGCACTATGGTAAAAATTAAATATGTATATCATGGAGGCTTTGGTACAGACCTGCTCTCACTCAGAGTTGTATTAATATCAGTAATAACTATTAACAACAACACCAACAACACAAATACCACAGAACAAAGAAAAAGCAGACTCACCTCATTAGTCTCCAAACCTTTGTCCTTTTAATACATATGCTATCATTGATATCAGAGAGCAAACATCAATGCCAACTGGTTCCCAAACCAAACCACTCTATTGACATCAAAACACTTTTAATCCATAAAAGCCACATGCAGGACTCCTGAGTGCGTGAATTGTAAAATCCTGGCTACATCCCTGTCAGCAGCGGATTAAACTTTCCTATGTTTACTTCCCCACTGATGGTCTTACTATTAAATTATGAGGGGATAATGAAGAGTATGGAAAAAGTCTCCCAAAAAAGCAATGAAACCCCAAGTAAGGTTATTCGGCAGATTCTGCTACAAAGATGGGCCATATTTCTTCCAGAAAAGAGACATCTTGTTGGTGTTCAGCCTTTAAGCAAATGAGGATCCTAAAAACCCAGCTTTATCACAGGTGACAAGTAGATAATCAAATCGTGCGTTCCTAGCAGAACTAAACATACAGTATCACTTCCTCTATATTCCTCTATGTATGTACCAGCAAAAAGCAAGTGCGATAACACGAGACATTTTTGCACATTGTTGTTAGAGGGAACAGTGTGTGCTGAGAGGATGAACACATGCACCAGAGGACAATTAAGGCCCACTATTAACTGCGTTACCTGATTATCACTAGCACCAAAGCAGGGATTAATTTTGACGGTGTTTGGCTCTAAGATGGCAGTGAATATGACAACCAATACAAACTACTACCAAGTGACAGTTGGCTAAAGCAGCTTTTGGCCTGTAAACATACTGTAGCATCACTGGGCCTACAGCTGAGTTTATTTAACACGACCTCAGATTACCGACAGGATGACAAAATCACTTCCATCGAGACTACTAACAATCAAGTAAGATATTTCTACATCGGTCAAATGATGCATGCCACATAAACTGTGGCCAAATGACAGTTGGCTACTGCAGTATTTGGCCCGTGAACACACTGGAGCATCAGTAATCTGTTGCCGACTATATTAGTTATGTAATGTTAACAGAAGATCTCATGCCACCAACTGGATGACAATGTTACTTCCTTTTAGACCGACAAGAAATAAGTAGCCCGATGTTTTTACAGCGTGTACATGCGATTGTGCAAAGCTAGCTTCACCACATGTATTGATCAAGGCGGAATGTTTTGATATAGCTAGCTAGCCCATTTAAAACGTAACGTTAAAGTAACGGTAATTTTTAAGCAACGGTATTTTACTTTGGGATAATAATATTAATGTTTATGCGTAGAAAGCATTTAACTTGACCGTTAAAGCAAAGGGAACACGCGTAAACAAAATTAGCGAGCTATCAGGTGCATCAGTGACTCACCAAATGAGAAACAAGCCCAAGAAGCGCCGGAGCACACACGCTTCAAAGTAGTCCGACTCAAAGAAGCGACAGTCCGATACTCATTGTGCATGTTTCAAACTAACATGGCTAAAAACAAGAACGAGCAACTCTGTAATTTAAATTATTATTATTATTGTTATTATTATTCACTGAGGATGAGCGTCTCGTTGAACATCCACAGAGCACTAGGGGCGATAGTCACAACGGGGCGGGATCGTCTAACTCAGCTGATTCACAGCCCGCAGACGGACGGTTCACTTCCTGACAGAAAAGGGGGTGGGGCGGGAATAATATATTCAGTGAAGATTGTGTTTGCCTTTAAACCGTTGTCAAAAAGTCAATACACGAATCACTTAGCGTAAATTCTCGCTCAGGGCAAAAGCAAACCAGTTCATCCTCGAATAATTTTAAAGTAAAGAAGTAGACATCAATGTGAACTCACTGCCCTCAGGCTTTGGTACAGTCCAGGATGTTCAGTGTTTACAAACTTCTCACCCCACTGATAAATGCTTGACAGTTAGGCTGCTGCAACCTTAAGGTCTCTGATTGAAAACACAGTGTCAGCTAGGATTTTATTTGTTTTTTATTTCTTTATTTTCTTTATTCTTTTATATAACTTCCTTTTTTAAATGAGAAGATTAAGGGGTTTAGTTAATAAAAAAGTCAGAAATGTAAGACTTGCTCTTCTTGATATTTTTACTTAAGTAAAAATAGTAGGAAAGGAATGCAACTTTTACTTGTAAACACACAGTGTACAATGTAAACACTCCATTTACAAGTAGAAGTCCTGCAGTCCAGCCATACTATGGTGCAGAATATCCCTTATCAGTGTTAAACCATATACCAGGCCTATATAACTGATGCAGGCCTTGAAATTAATACTTATGTAAATTCCACATCCTAATATAACAGCTGATATATATATATATAAATTTTGAATATGAATGTATAACAGTAATATATACTTTGGTTATCAAAGAAGTCTGACCAAGATTGGTCTGCAAACTGTGTGCTAAGCTTGTTGTGCAAGCTTGCTGACTGAACTAGCTCACCGAGACAATCATAAGCAGAATGGGACCATCTTTAGTTATTTAGCATTAATGTTACCTTCCTGCTGTGACAAGTCTAAATTGCATTCCAATTACACAATTGGAGAAATACTTTGAAACTGTTACAAACAGAATGAATGAGAATAGTAGAAATTTAATTATTTGCTGAAAAATTGAAGCATTAAATTAGTATTTGGGGAAACCCTCTTGTCAAAGTATGCCAGTCTGTATTTCTTACATCAGCAGACCTTGTTTTATTTAGCTTGAAACACTGCATATTATGTATTACACATCAATTCATACTATTCTCCCATGGAGATGCAAGACCTTTTCGTTCCTGTCATATGCTGTAGGATTTAGATCTGCTTTTAATTCCCATTTATAGTTCTTAATAATAATGTCAATATGACTAAAGTGCTCTGTCTCTCAAGTGTGATCTTTTTCTGGAAATGTTTTCAGCTGAGATTTTGGTTATAGCTTGTTCAGTCAGATATCAGGTTGCATGTGCACGCCTGGACAGGTAAGTACAAATTTAGGTCTCTAGGTGGAGCTCCTGTACTATGCAAAGATTTTTGACTCTCTCTGTACCACAACCAGCCATAACTCACATTATGTGGTCGATAGTGGTTGGTTAAAAAGCCGCAACATCCCAGCATTGCACAAATATGCATTGTATATGTTGTTTAGTGCAAGCTGACTATAAAAACAAAGCAGAACAACAACAACAGATTATTGAATGGCAACCTTGTTTCCTTGTGCTTCTTCTGATATCCAGGTGTTCAAACAACATGTGTAACAATCTAATAGTGTATGGTGAGGATTATTTTTTTTACTGTATTTTGTGAGGAAACCAGAGGTGCAAACTATGGCGATGAGTTTGATTATTGTTACTTCATAAGTGTGGCCTGTAGGTATGAACAAACAACCCTAAAGTCAGCTGAGGCTCTATCTTTAAGTTTTGACTATTAATTTACCCGTTTTGCACTTCCCTTTCCTGAATGCAGTGTGAGGACAAGTGAAGTTGTTTAATGAACAGCATTTGCCTTTTATTTTTAGCCTTCAAATTGCTGACTTTTTTTTTTCTGTGCAAATGTTACGGAAGTCCATTTCCCACTATTTATACTAGCCACAAAAACTAACAAAACTTGGTATGAGATATTTAGCTTGATAAGCTCACATCAAAGCATTTCACTAATTCTTTGAAGAAGTCTGCCACTATCTAAAATTTTGGAGTACTCAAAAAGTACTCAGACTAAAAAACAGATTGAATGTGGAAAAGGCCTGCAAAGAAGACAACATTTAACAGGTCAGTTAGTAAAACTCCTGACTCTGCACATGCTTGTGTCATTTAAGAGCCTATTTGTCTAAAATGAATATCAAACAAGACCTCTAATGATCAGTGGGCAGCTACTTCTCGGCCCTTTGCATTTAATTTATCCATGCAGCACTGGAGAACATGAGCACACTGTTATAATAGAAATTCTTTTTATAGACTCAATGACATAATACAGTATTTACCAGTGGAAAGTATTTCTAATTATAGAATAGACTTATATGGACGGAGTAAAAAAACAGTATTGGAAAGTACCTGCTTGTTGTGCTCTAAAAGTGGGACAGTGATAAGCCTGTTATTTTTGCATGGACGACATCAAAGTGTTTATTTAGTAATCTTATCTGCCTTTTTGGGAATTTTAGATGAGGATAAGGGTGTATTAGACAAGTATGGTGTGTCAGCATTGCTCCACTGTTTTGTAATACTTTATGTGTGTGCTTCTAGTTTCACAAGTTGCTTGCCGTTTATAGATATTAAATACTTCTGCGATAAAAAACCTGTGAAGTTGCTTACAGGTGTACAGGAAGCAGCGGGGTCTCTTTTTAACAAAGTTAATAATAGCGTTGGATCAGTGCATCAACTTGTGTGGCGGTTCATTATCCAGCATTTCCGGCAGTACCTTAAGCATTGCATCCGTAGTGGTTATGTGTCTAATTTTTCATCTTTGTGTAAAGCTCTAACATTCACAGAATTTTTGGCATTGTCCGAAGGACGGTCTATCACCACATAATGCAGATGCAGATTCAAAAATTCTTAAGAGTGTTTGTTAGCCTGAGCAGCCTTTGTGGCTAAAACTGTCTGAGTGCTTTCCTACTTTTTAACCCATGTGTTGATCAGTCTTTGCACTGAATCAATTCTGACTGGTCTATTTGATAAAAAAAATACCACTTCTTAAATTAGCTCATTGCTGGTTTGGAAAGTTTTGGGTTTCACACAGTGACTTGAAAACTCCCTGCCCTCTGAGACATATCATCCAGGCTCACTGGTGTTTGCTTGTGAAGTCAAGAAGCTTGGCCATAACTAATGTGGCAAAAAACTGGGGAGCTATAGTCACTTTTGCGTACTGTACACATGGAGAGGGCTGTATAAGAGCACACTGGTGTTTCTAATCAGCCACGACCAAGTTGGACATGAAGGAGGGGAAACAATGGCTGTATTGTTACCTCCCTCAAGAGGGTTGTTTTCCTCCTGTTTGTCTCTCTGTTATTAGTTAAAGAGTTATCTCCAAAACTGCTCAACATTTTAAAGATATTTGATAAATGGAAATGTTTTTGTGCAAGGAAGAGCTGGAATGAATTGCTTTTTTGACTTTTCTTTGTAATTGTATGAAATTTTCCTATGACAGATTGCTAACTTATTTCACATGTTGTCTACTTGTCTTAGAGTGTCATATTTTATTAATTACACTATAAACATGTCGACAAGTTTTGGATGACCTCTGAAAACATATGATCTGGCATTACAGTGTGCCATTTTGCCTGTAGGTGGCTCCTTAGCAACGTGGTACATTTAAACAGTCATTTCAGTGGTTTTAAGTCTTATTCCCTTGAAGATTTTGCAAAGCTCATCCATGTGCAGGACCCAAGATGAACTTATTCTCTACAATGAAAACAGCGTGCCTGTCCATCAGCTTGTCTTTGAATATATACGGACCCAGAAGAAGATTAATGAGGCCAAAGTATTTTCTTAAATAAACAGCACAGGATTTTACAGCTTTCGCAGTGAGTGTTTTTTGATTTTCTTACCATTGGTCCACACTGACAGCATATATTCACTATGAAACTCGTTAAGACTATGATGTAGCCCTGTGACTCTCATTTTGATATTGAGGACACTGAGTTTATGCAAATTAAAAAACAAAGCAGTTTATCGCTCCAATTTGGACAACTTTCACCAGAGAGGAAACTATTTAATTAGTAAATGATTTACAGACAGAAGATGAGGGCCATGGGTGGAGTCTATCACTGGATATTATGTCTCATATTTCTCGTATGCATGCAGTGTTGGCACTAACAACAAAGTAGGGTGACCTACATCACACAAGAAAATAAAAGTGCTTCCGTACACGAGTCCCTTTACCCCTGAAGTTTGTCCTTAACTTTGTAGTCATTTGTAATGAATAGCAGTATCAGCCTTAACGTTGCTGAAGGCAAGCTTCTATCTTACTGAGAAAAGAAAGTGATGGTAAACATGATCTTAGAGCTGCATCACATTTTCCCTCCTTTTATCTCCACTCTCTCCGCTGGTCCTCAAATGGGAGGAGATCTGTACACAGCATTGACAATATTCTTGATGTACAATGACATGAAAACAACACTACAGTTAACCAATTAACCTTTGGTTTCATGCGCAATATAAAAACTTAAAACACTTGCTATTGTAAAATAATCTTATTTTGTTTGCTAAATACACTCCTTTTATGAGAATTCAGCAATATAACCACAAGTGTGGATTGTTTGGTCCCGTTACATGTTTTTGTTAAATGTCTGAGCAGACACGAACACAGGGCTGACCACTGACAAAATGAAGGATTAGAGGAAATAGAATGATAAAAATAACGATAACATCAAAGCCAACACCTGTTTCGCTCACCCTGTTGGCTGGCATCAGAGAGGAGAGCTGTGACTACTATGCCATAAACCTGAATTTATGGCTGATAACAAAACAAAGAAGGTTGAGAACCTTAAACCAGATATACAAACTGCCTTTACACACAAAAGAACAAGCAGTTGGCTAAATAATTGGCTAATTTTGTCAGTAAAATTCCGCGTGTTAGTTAAACTTGCATAAACGGCATGTACTTTGACCTCACAAAACTTGAAGTCTGATCATTCTGTTGTGATGAGGAAAATGAATGTGAAAAGTTTAAGCCAAGTTTAGACATGTAGTGCTAATAATAGAGAAGTCATGCGACTTTGATTTCATTTCAGATCTGATATGATCTCATCACTCATCACTCAGACACAGGGATGTAGCAAATTAACATTTTCCATGGTCCCAACGTTGGCAACACTGTACCAGCTGAGAGCATTTTGTAACTCCCAGTGTCACCATGTGGGTGTTGGATTCAAATAAAGCACTCAGACAAACAAAAGCTTTCATCTCTCCAGAGTCTCTCAGAATTTCTTCCAAGTTTATGCCAGAATTGCTTTAAAATGTATTTCCAATGTACATCTCTACCTGTATTTTGCCTAGGTATAAATAGCTCATGGGACATCTGGGTTGATCCAAACTGGCAATTTATCAAGACTTCTCTTTGTAATCCACCATGAAATATAGCTGTTTAGCTCAGATGTTGATCAACACCACAGGTCTTATGACTGGAATGACGAAGCGAAAGCTGGTAAAAGTGAACGGCGCCTTTTCAGATCATCAGGCTTTTTGAGGATGAGCCAAACACAGGACCAATTGCTTGCAATGATGAGAAACCATCGGTTTTCCCATTGTCTGACTTGTTATTGAAACAGATGTTTTAATCATTTTATATTTACTCTGTATTTATTGTTTAAATGTATAGATATTGATTTTATTTGTACAGTTAGGTTGTATTCCCATAGCAGCATTAATATTGTGTGTATGTGTATCGCATGTAAATAATTATTGCATTTTTGTTTTGTGTATTCTTGTGTTACGAGATTTGTTATTTGAATGACAAATTTGTTCAGTCTATTCATTTCTTGAAGGGAATAAAGTAAATGGATTTGGTAAGTAGGCTTACATTATTCTAATAGACATGAGACAACAAACTGTTTGAAAGTTATTATATTCTTTTTTCGCTAATGAACTACAGAGTGTTTTGTGACAAAAACTTTATAAAAACGTTCTTGTTTTAAATATAGTTTTGAATTGAGATGTGAATAAAGTTTTAGTGATTTTGATATTTCTCTTCTTTTTACTGAAAACCCCACACCAATTTATTTAATTATATGTTTATCCAGATGAAGTAGTGCAAATTTCATGTTCATGTTGTTGTTATGGTAGTCCACCTGCTTTTGTATGTTGATATTGATGTGAAGCTGCAGTGTTGGATCCTGTGGTAGACAGCATATTGGATGTTCTGATCCAGTCATGACAAAGCACAAATGAGATCTTTTTTTTTCCCTGACATAATAAAAGTTGTTTAAATTGAAGGTAAAGATGTTTTGCCTATATCACTAACCTTAAGGTTTTACAAGATCAATTTCCTGCCTTTTATTGATCTCTCTCACATAGCCTACGTGTTAATCAGGTGAATAAACCTGTCTAATGTGGGCGATTCCCTATAATTTGCGCGATCGACGTAGGAATAAAACGCAACGTTTCATTCGTGATCCTTCAATGTACAATGTGAGAAACATCGGCCTAAACGTATTTAAAGGCAAGACGACCAATATCGTTTAGACATAATCACATGATATCTCCTCCCCAAAAATTAAGGGGAAGTTAAAAGCTGTGCGGAATGAAAATAAAATATAAGTTAGTTTGCACTTCCAGCTTAGCCTTTCGCGCTGCCATTTGTTTCCGTGCGACCTGTCGTCGCCTCACTAATACGCGACACAGACGCCTTTACTGGGAAATGTAGTTTTTCAATAAATGGAAATTTCCAACATATCTGTCTAGGGGAGGGAGTGGAAATTTACTCTCCCTCCATGCAGAACTGTAAGTGCCTTGCGGTGTATTTTGTTGGAAGTCAACCGTGCTAACCTTATTCTCATCTGACTGTTGAGGCTGATGACAGTTGTTATTATGGTTATGTGGATATGACTGTAATTATGACAGCTATGTGAATTACTAGTCTGTTATTTTTGTTAAGGTTTTGTTATGTTTGTATGTAGGCCTACAGGGTACTTTATTTATGCTATATTATTATTGTTATTGTTTTAATTGAATTGTTGCAGTAGGCCTATAATAGTATAATTGGAGTCTAGTGATAGTATTAACAGTAATGTACTAATAGTTAAATGATAAGACAAATGCAGATGCTGCAAATACATAATAAGGCTTATATTGCACATACATACAAACACACACACTCTCACACACACAGAGAATTAAAAAATGAGTTTTTCCATTGTCATGTGGACCTGCAAACATGCTCAAGTAAAACACAGTGTGCACTGAGAGTATACAGAGGAAATTGTGCAACTTTATGCAGACTTGCATATGTTGGCAACCTGAAATGTTTGGTTGGGGTCTGAATAACAAGCCGCACATGCACACCTTGCATGCAAACTTGGCTTGTCCACATGCATATCTCAAGAGCCCATTACACACAGGAGATACAGTTGCATGGCGAGAGTTTGAGATTTGTATTGCCTCCTATTTTAATAATATGATTTATTTCTGAATTAAGGGGGGCAGAATGTAGCTTAACCTTGAGAATCAGTATGTTGCAGCGCCCAAACAATGATGGCACAATAGCTGTTGTATATAAGTCATTTATAGTGGTTATGGGCAATGAGTGGGGGGATTTCCTACTATTGCTCTAAAATGACAGCAGTTTCCTCTTAATAGTAGTAGCTTTCCAATAAATAGCCTCATCTGTGCCAGGTCATATTAATGAAAAAACATGTGTGCTTGCAAAAGTTAAGTATGCACAGTTTATGAGCATTGTTTTTTGGCAGGATGTAAATACACACACACACACACACACATACACACTCTTATCTCTTACTCAAAGAAGCAGAAGTTTCTAGATTGTTCCTGATTACAAGCGTCACTCTTAAATCTGATTATAGGTTCCTCTGTAGTCAGAGTAGAGATGTTAAAAGTTTCTGTTATTTCACAGATCAATAACATTGTAAGTGTGTAATTTCGGGTTGATATTTGTTAGTAGTGCAAGCTGTATAAATGTGCAAAGCTTAAAAGTCATTTTAATTTAAGTCATTTTTAATGACTTTTTTTGTTTGATACCATAAGAAATGGTGTAGTTTATTGGTTGATAAAAAGTTGGATAACTCTCCCCAGGTAAACAACTGTAGATCTTCGCAAATACTCAAAAACAAAGGTAATTTTTTTTCAGAAATGTATTATAAAACTTTAGTGCATCTGTCGATATTTAATTCTCGTCAGTTTGATACAGTTCATAGGTGTAGATTGTTAGTTGCATTAAGTAAACTCTCCTCAGTTGTTCATACAAGCTATGGGAGGTGGGCGTGTTTCGTGGCCACGCTTCGTATGACAGCTCATTTAAACACTGTTTTTCTCATTCTTTAGTTTATGTGGACATGCCAAAACAAGAGTCCCAGATAGCTACCTGGGGAGAATTTTCCACCACGGTAGGCGTTTAGCACCCCACTGTCACCGTTGTGTTACGTGTGTTGGGCGTGGAGCTTCACGAGAGCTTATAAAGGGAAGGGGCAGTATTGTTTGAGGGGTGTTACAGCTCCTTACTCGTAAGAACAGAGAAGTCAGCGTGCTGCTAACCTCAAAACAACACTTAGACAAGGAGCACTGCATCGTAGGAGAAAGCGGCTGTCCTACAGGGTACGGGTCTTAAGGAGGGAGTCACTTCATCCTCATCTCTCTTCATCCACATCTCTCTCTTCTGAGGCGTTCAGTGTGCTTTTAGCATCTTTAGCGTGTGTGCTATCACTAGCTAACAAGGTACTTTCTTAGCGTTCATCTGCTTTTTTATTTTTTAACAATGGTGCCAGTGAGTCAAGTGTCTTAAGACCAAATGTGTACTTGAATGGCTTTGTTATTTGTAAAATACGAGTGTTAAAACTGAGGAGCCCTGTTTCCGGCAATGGCAGTTATCATTTATTGTCTTTGTCAATGTCTTTACTGACTGTGACTATCGAAACGTCAGCCAAGCAGAAATGCTTTTAACAGCTAAAATTAGATGTCGGACTTTTCTTTAGTGTTTATTATCCAAACATGAACCCTAGCAGCGCATGTTTGGGATAGATAGTAATGTGAAATATACGCTTCTTGAGGGTGCGCAGCTTTTGCAGTCGGATGAATGAGTGACTGTTCTAGAAATTTCCTTCCCTCTGATAGGTGCATCTGGGCACCGCATGCCTGGCCTTGAACTGGTGTCGCCTCTTCTCTCTGACAACAAAGACAGTCTCAAGCTGCCGGCCACATCTGGCCATTAATTAAAGCGACATTGTTCTGTATACCAACTATCCATTTATACGCTACTGTTCCATCATGGCGACAGCTGGCTTTACCTGCAGCCAAATTTAGGCTGGATTTGATATTGTATTTATTATTGTGACTGAAATCTAAGATGAAGCATTAAATGTCTTGAAACTGTGAGGACCTATGCAAGAGTACCATTTATATGCAAAGTCTTTCTGCTGTTATGCAAGAGAAGTGGTGCAAGTTTGGCTTTAATTGTTTGGGGCTGTGGATGCCAAGTGGTATTGAGTTTGGTATACTAAAGGGTTTAGATTGGTAATCTCTCTGGCTTCCTGTATGTCAGGACTGGTTTAACTTGGCATCTCTTTTGTCTCCTAAATATCTGGCACAGACTCGAGCATGAAACTTTGTTATAGAAGAACTCCAGTTTTAGCATGTGGAACTTTGCATAGCTTCAATCAATAATTTGTTTGAGTTAAAGGAAAAAATTTAAAAAATTATCTTTTTTAACCACTTATGTAAGTTTATGTCAGCTTAGGCTAAAGTTACAGTTGCTGTGGTACTGCCACCACTAGATTTCTGTAATTATTTTGGTAGTGGCCTAAGTATGAGGTCCAGAAGTAGGTTCTGGCATACTGGGAAGGTAGTGATTATGTTTTTAATTCCACATTATGTAACTTTGCAAATAAAATTATATGAATCTATTGAATGACTTTGCTGTTTTTCAGAGCCAGAATCTCTTGGGCAGTTTATGGTGAACACATGGAGTGTAGCCATTGATGATGAGATGGTAAAATGAAAACAAAGACTTCTTTTATTGAGAGGGACGGTTATGCATAAAGCCTGGTTGTGAAGACGAATGCGTGGGGTTATTTTCTAACATGCATGGCAGGCTGAAACCTCAAGAGAGGTCGGACATTTAAATGTTTGTGTGTGTGTGTGTGTGTGCATGTGCCTATGTGTGAGGGTGCATGTCTGTTAAATTTGTGTATCTCTGTAACGTACATCTAACTCTAACTTGGTGATTTGACTTCTGGTCTGAGATAACTGCTTCTCAACTTCATATTTTCATAATTTTACATAAGTGTAACAGATGGTGTCTGCAAGGAGAATTGCATTGTAAAACAAACAAAAATAAATAACAATCTGAACTGGTCCCTACTTTGTGTGATTTGGTAATGTTATGTTGTCTCTTGTGTCCCCCTATTCTTTATTTATTCATGGTCTTATCATAAAATGCATTGCCACAGTTATGGTAGAGGTTGCAGAATGGCTGCTTAAGACAGCCTATATGCAGGTACATCTGTTATCCAAAAATTATGAAGATGAGAAAGTGACTGTAGGTACATTCTTTGGTTTGTTGATTTTTGTTCCTTTTTGACTTTTTGATTTCTTACGTAACATTCTTAAGCTTCCTTTGAAGTTTTTACAGTGGCATAGCTTGAGTTCTTTGTGTTAAAAAGATTAAGGAGGAAAGTCATACGTAGGTTTAACCTAAGGATTGTTGCTGGAAAAGTACTGCCGTTGCAAAACCAAGCTAACTCTTATCATCTTCATATGGTTTCACATGGAATTCTATGTCATGTTTGGCTTTTTATTTCAGTGATTTTGATCATTTTATTCATGGATTGTGATGTGTTTGAGCCTAGAATTTTTTAAACCTCACTTGCGTTATTATGCTGTTTTCAGAGAGGCTGTTGTAAAATTACAAGTTTTTTGTTCGGTGTGATTTCCTCTCAAACTAAGGCTCTAATGAGGTGTTTTTCTTTGTCTTTGCTGTCTTGCAGGAATATTAACTCTAGGCTTTTCTAGACCAGAGGCCTACAACATCCTCCTCTAAAACTAGAACGATCCAGTGCCGGTGGATAACCCCCTCCGAAGCACGACTAGTGAATTTGATCTGACGGTGGATACTACAGCTTCCATCCAGACAGCAAACCAAAGCAGAGCATTTCCATTGCTCCTTTTTTAGTAATTAAAGCCATAACTTCTGCTATTGGCATTTCTTCGTTTGCAAGGATTTGTATAGCTGTGAGATTTCTTTTTTTAAAGTAATCTGTAAAAATGGGCCCGGGAATGGAAGCAGCAGACATAGCTGTGGTAGCACTATATTTTATCCTGGTGCTAGTCATCGGGTTTTTTGCCATGTGGAAAGCCAATCGCAGCACTGTGAGCGGCTACTTCCTGGCTGGCCGCTCCATGACGTGGTTAGTGATAGGCGCATCACTTTTTGTCAGCAACATTGGCAGTGAACATTTCATAGGCCTGGCTGGGTCAGGAGCAGCAAGTGGTTTTGCTGTCGGAGCATGGGAATTTAATGCCCTACTACTGCTGCAGCTGCTTGGCTGGGTATTTGTCCCTGTTTATATCCACTCTGGAGTCTACACCATGCCTGAGTACCTGTCGAAACGCTATGGTGGCAACAGGCTAAAAGTGTACTTTGCTTTCTTGTCTGTGTTACTTTATGTTTTCACCAAGCTGTCCGTGGACTTGTATGCTGGAGCTCTTTTTATTCAGGAGTCCCTGGGGTGGAACCTTTATCTGTCTATCGTCCTACTCATCAGTATGACTGCACTGCTCACTGTCACTGGTGGATTGGTGGCAGTTATGTACACAGATGCACTTCAGGCAGTGTTGATGATTGGTGGAGCCCTAACCTTGACCACCATCAGCCTAGTCAAAGTTGGTGGGCTGGAGGGTGTCAGAACTAAGTACATGCAGGCAGTTCCCAATGTTTCTGCTATAATGGCTGCTGGAAACTTCAGCTATTCTCCCTCCTGCCGCATTGAGCCTAAACCAAACTCGCTACGCATCCTTCGAGATCCCCTGGATGAAGACATTCCATGGCCAGGCTTCATTTTTGGCCAGACCCCTGCATCTATTTGGTACTGGTGCGCTGACCAAGTAATTGTTCAGAGAGTACTAGCGGCAAAGAATATCGCTCACGCCAAGTGCTCTACACTCATGGCTGGATTTCTCAAGATACTGCCCATGTTTCTAATAGTCATTCCAGGAATGATCTCACGCATCTTGTTTGCAGACGAGATTGCCTGCATTGGGCCAGAGCACTGCATGGCTGTGTGTGGCTCTCAGGCTGGCTGCTCAAACATTGCCTACCCACGGCTGGTCATGGCAGTGATGCCAGTGGGACTCAGGGGTCTGATGATGGCAGTCATGATTGCTGCCCTGATGAGTGATCTAGACTCAATCTTCAACAGTGCAAGTACTATCTTTACACTGGACATCTACCAAACTTTTCGAAGGAAGGCTTCTCAACGCGAGCTGCTTATTGTGGGCCGTACATTTGTTGTGATTATGGTGGGAATCAGCATTGCCTGGGTCCCAGTTATTATTGAAATGCAAGGTGGACAGACATACCTCTACATCCAGGAAGTTGCTGGCTACCTCACTCCACCAATTGCCGCCCTCTTCCTGCTAGGTGTGTTCTGGAAAAGGTGTAATGAGAAAGGGGCATTTTGGGGAGGCATGACAGGTTTCACACTCGGTACTCTACGACTTATCCTAGCTTTTATATATCGCCGGCCTCGCTGTGACCAGCCAGATGATAGGCCCGCCTTCATCATCCATGTTCACTACATGTATTTTGCCGCAGGGCTGTTCTGGGCTTCAGGATTGGTAGCGATAGTGGTCAGCCTCTGCACCTCTCCACCAGATAAGGAGCAAGTTCGCACCACCACAGTCTGGGGGCTTCGCAACATTGAAATGGTTCCCTTGAAAGACAGAGAGGAAATGTACAGGCTGACTGACAAGAGTCATAGAAATGGCGATGGAAGCCTCAAAAAAGAAATGCCACTGGATGTGAAAAAGGAAAGGTGTTTGGATGGGGTGGAAGTTAAACTCCTGGTCCCATCCACTGATCATGACCCAGCAACCCCTAGTACAGAAACATCCCCCGCCACTACTCCTGCAGAAAGACTTGGTAATGGAAGGATGGAAATGAACAGAGCTGAGGAAGACTGCCATGGTAATGGGAAGACAAACAGGTGTGTGCGTTTACTGGAATGGTTTTGTGGATGTAAGGAGGAGGCACGTAGTGCTCAGCAACAAGTAGCCGAGGAGGATCCAAGAGTCATTGCAGAGATGCTGTACGAGCCACCTAGAGTTAAAATTCTCCTCAACTTGGGTCTGCTATTCGTCTGTTCTTTGGGCATCTTTATGTTTGTTTATTTTTCACTGTAGCTGATCCTTGCACTGAACTAACGGGAACTGGTGTGGGTTTTTTTATTAAGGTGGAAGTTACATGGGGGGCTTGGGGCTATTATACAAAAACAATGGAATCTTCAGAGATTTGAGAAGCTCTGTCTGTAATATTTACAGTTGTCTTTTGTAGCTCTCTAACAGGGATCAAAGCATATTCTAATCATTTTTTAAATGATTAAAGCTTCTCCATATGAGAAAATTATACTCTTTTTGACTATGAAGCTTATCTGGCACTGGTGTGTCCATTTTGTATAGCGCTTGTTGTCAGCTAATCCTGCATTCAGAATATCTACTGGAATTTTAGTATTGTTGTATTCAAAGTTAATTTAATAATTGCCTTATATATGCACTTGTCCTTTTTTTGTATGGTGAGAAACAAATGTCTTTTGTGATTTAAGCTTTTTTTCCACTATTGGTGACAGTTTGTTTTAGCCTTCTGGGGGTATTGCATCAAACACCATTCTGTCAAGCTTTTAGCACATATCTGGCATTTAGAATATGTGTGTTGTGCAGCACAGGAAATAAAGAGAAGAAGCACAAGATTAGAAATCGTTAACTTTTTAGAAAAAGTTTTCATCCTTAAAGATAATAGCCGAACTTAATATAGTATGGTACTTAGTCACTTTGATTGGCTGTTCATTTTGTTGTCACTGTAAGAAATTTTATATATTGTGTTTTCTACTACTGTTTTTTTTTTTTATTGTGGCTTTACTCTGTGTTACATTTCAAAACCAATATGCAGCTTTTTATGCACTACTAATGTATCATAACAAAGCCACAATTACCAATGTTCATCACTCTGTATCAATTTATATTTTATGTATATCTCATTTCATGTTTCACATTGTTGAAAATTGTGTCGTGTCTATTACATTATTTTCAACATTTGTACAGTATATATAATTCAGGGCTCATGAATCACCCGCTAAATACGTTACTTCTATAGTAGGTTATCTCGTATCTCTGTATCTACTGTGTGTCAATGTACATTTAGTGCACTGCAGAGCTGAAGTGTCATTTAATGTTGTTTGAAGTGCATCGTTTAAACACCTCTTACCAAATGTGTCTTAGTGTGCAATGCTTAAGTGAAAAAAAAAGAAAAAATGTTGGACAAAGAATCACGTCCTGAAAATTTTGTGCAGTCAAGCCACATTTGTTTAAAGCCATTTGATGAATAAGATTTGTCATGTAGTCCTTTTTTAGTTAGGTGCATATCAGCAGAGAATGAAATTGCAAAGCAGAAATGACTTTTCAGACATTAATGCAGGATTAGCACATCACTGGATGAGCTTTACTCATGACGTTATCAAGAGTAATTTAAACAGGTGCATAAAGTTGCTGTCCTTCTGCATCATCATTTTTTTCCACAGCATGAAGTATCCAGACTTCAACACCCGAAGCCTCAGAATACAAAAACACAAAGAAAAATTATTTGTGTTCACATGTATTTTGGAATTTGACAACAGTGTTGAATGACCTCAGCTCAGTCCAAAACATCAGTGTCATAATGTGACAGACCAATCCTTATTAATGTCAGGCATAGATGATGCATAACAAAAATGATTGATAAGTGATGATTGCTCAATGGGAAAGAGCTTTAATTTGTTTTTCATTTTAAGAGAATATATGTTGTTATTTTTATGGATTTTATTTTTAGAGACTTAAAATAAAGTTTCTGTGAAGACAAAGGACAGTTGACTTTTCATTCTTTGTGACAAAAAACACTTTCTTACCACACTGGTTTACAAAAAGTGAGTTCTGCTTAACATTTAAATCCATTTGAAAAGAGCGCAATTTTAATGTGCTTTTGATCTCTTGCAAAGTTTGGTAATTTGTTGACTTGTGGCGTACTAAAGCATTTTGCAACACCAGAAACATTCTTCACTGAACATGTGATTATCAGCTGCTTCCAAGTAGTAAGAAGTGAAAGAAAAAGAAGCATCTGTTTAAATGAAATTGCAAAATAAATTTAACTCATTCCAGAATAGTTGTGGAGTCAACTTTGCAACTTTATCTAATGTGGTTATGTTGGTATTGACACTTATCTTATTACTGCTTTATTTGTCTGATATTATGCAACTTGTTGCTGCATTTAGGAATTTGTTGTTTTCAAAACTAAAGGAATTGGGTTTGGTAGTGCCAAAATTTTCCTTTCATTCAGTGTTTCCTATATATTTTGTGGCTTTCTGTTATTGTTGACCAGGATTACATAAAGCCCAGCAAGGCTTTATTAATCTGCTGGGAGCCAGAGGAGGATTGGGTGATTCCAGACTTCTTTACACAAGATTCAACCAATCAAAAAGCCGGGATCAGCGGCTTACAAATTTCTACATCTTACCAGTTTAGCTCCATACATCCATTTATCCTCAGTTGACCAGACCTCACACATAACTTTCCGTAAGTAAGAATGAGTGGATTAGAAGTTACTGTGTGAAAATACACTTCAACTTTAAAAGGTAATGCTACAAGTCAAAAAGCACAGACCAAACTGTAACAATGGTTCATATAGCCAAACAATATTTTGATTGATGTACTATGTTTTTAAGAGTGACATCATAAACTCTCTTCAATGCATGTCCACTGGACAGAGTGTGGCATTATAGGTCATTAAATGTATTACTATTTATGCAGTGACACATCACTGTTGTCCTATGACTCCTGAAAGCAGCAAGTTAAATTGTAGCATGCACAGTGCAAGGGGGGTGTACGTAGCAGTTAGGAATAATGTTAGAATATTACGTACTATACCTGACATATTTTCCAGCAGGTGACTTGACCAAGGCAGGTAAATTAGTAACTTAATTAGTAACTTGCTAAACTGAAAACATTCTGTGTGTGTCACCTTACCTTCAGTTCCTGTTCTCAAAAAAAGAACATTTTGTTCATGTGATAAATGCGTGTGCATAATTCAGTCAGCCAGGAGTGTAAATGGCTATAAATGTTTCAACATGTAAAAAGATGACCTTAATTCATCTTTGCTTGAAGAAAGCTACACTCCTTTACTTCCATCACTCATACGTCACACAAATCATTCAATAAAAAAAGATTTCATTAGACGATAGCTTCTTCTTCTAGTTATATCAGTACATTTATTTTTATGTGATAAACAAGTGCTGGGATTATGCATAGAGCCCTAAAACTGACAAAATATAGCAAAAGATTTTATAACATCATTTTTTGTACTCTTGAAATTCAAGTAGACTGGAAAAATCTATAACTTAATGCTTTTCCAAACAGTTAATAAAACTAAAAATACTAATGCCATGCAAGCAGCTCTGTGAAGCACCAAGCCATGGTCCTTTGAACCAAATGCTTACTGATCTCAGTGTAACATATTTGCTTGCTATCATATGCTAAGTAGCACAAGACACAAAGACAAAGTTGGTCATAAACCAAAGTATGGCATCATCAGAGTGATTACAATTAATTCTGAGAGGAACAAAAATTGTCTTCACTACATTTCATGGCATGATTGTCAAGATATTTCACTCAAAACAGCAAATATGAACCTGAAGGTGGCACTAGTAGAAAAAGCAGAGGATCACAACTCCTCAGGACACATCCTCTGAGAAACATCATTTTGTGTGTGTGTGTGAAACATTGTGTATTCCATCCAGGAAATGTTGATATTTAACACAGAATAAATGGTAACTTTGACCTGCTGACCATGAGGTAATCACAAACATCACTAGTGTTCAACATTTGGAAACCATGGATATCTGTGTTAAAAAAAGATATTTTAGTTGAGAAACAGACAGAAAAGAAACAAAGTCAGTAGCTTTACAGTTGACAATACATGGGGAACCATGACTTTCTGTATAAATTTGCACTGCGATC
Source organism: Ctenochaetus hawaiiensis (assembly GCA_029783645.1). Taxonomy (NCBI): domain Eukaryota; kingdom Metazoa; phylum Chordata; class Actinopteri; order Acanthuriformes; family Acanthuridae; genus Ctenochaetus; species Ctenochaetus hawaiiensis. The sequence continues at coordinate 9,126,929 of JAPZDY010000005.1, forward strand.
CATTTGATGGATATTCCAGTCTGGAACACAGTGCTTGACCAACCAGCAGATAACTTAAAACATAGAAATCCCTTACTATAACCTCTTAAGTATTGGTAAAGATACATTGCATTTTACTAATTATGGTTTCAGAATTGTGAACAGTTCATAAAATATGTTGCATTGTAGATTCTCAACTATTACTGGGGTAAGACTTTAAATGCATGTAATGGAGTATTTCGTTGTTGTTTTGGTACTTCTATTTAAGTCAACGATCTAGCTCCTCCCTCCACTGCTGTTTGTTCAAGTTGTTCAGAAAGATCATTTTCAGGAATCATCTAATGGGTGCTCTACCTGTGCACAGTAACCTGCACTTGTGGTTACCTTCTAATTGTCTCAAAGCTGCAGACCAGGGCTTCAGTTCTCTTATGTTGCTGTTATTTTCTATCACAGCTGTAAGACACAACATACACTTTGAGTTTGGCAGCATTGTAATACAAACTGGTCTGAAATCTCTTATCAGTCCACACAGACACTCCTCCACCAAAAGCCACCTGACACATACCCTCCCTCTTTCCCAAGAGGAAACTAATGATATTGTCCTTGTGGAAAAGTACTGGCATCCAGGCCATGCTTTGTTCATTGTCTATTTTGAACAGGGAAAACAGAACAATTGTCTGAAACAAATGCTACAAATGGGTTCACAGAATTGGAATGATATTATTAGATGGGATTAATTAGGTTTATGCATTAAAGCCTGTCACTAGCTGAGCCTATGTGTAACATGCATGAAAAAACAGGAATGGGATCATCTCATGTGCGTGTAATATTATGTTATTCTTCATTCTTGCTCACAAATTTGATCTGAATATGTAGACCTTTCCTTAAATTGCACAATTCATATGCACAGATATAATGGTAGCATATCTTTAATTATACAACAGCATGACAACATATTAGTGTCAGATGAACTCTGTGGAGGATTAGATGCAATTTGTTTACCGAAGTCACCTGAGTAGGATCTTTCCTGTTGATGTACCACAGTTTAAACATGACCTTTTTAAGCTTCTGCTTACATCCTATATAGAGTCTGTGTCTGTTTGCAGTAGCACAGCCTTCTCACTCTGTTACGTCTTCTTTTTATTACTGTATGGGATCTTTCAGGAAGTTGATCTTTGAAAACAAAGAAATGTTTTTCTCATGCCTAAGTGATCCTCTTAGACAGCACTCTCTGAGATGCCATCCAGTGTTTCAACAAGTTCTTGTCATCAAATTGTTAAGAAAATAGATAGAAAGTTGCAATATGGCTTGAAGCAGTTTTGGGTGTTAAAGTCAATCAAAGCCTAAACAAGCAGGACTTTAAACTGACTTTGTGACAAGTTCATTTCAGGACATGCATTATTCAGGCATGGTCTGGCTAGCCTGAACCTGTTAAAATATTGACACCTCTAATACTTACAATTTATGAGAGACAGAAGTGATTGTAGCTGCTAAGTAAACTGACACTGACAGATAACCGTAAGCTATAGCATTTCTTAGCTAACTGCATTGATTGTGTCTGGTTACCTTCACTGTCTATGGTTATCCAAGCCCATGTAACTATTGCACATTAAGACAAATAGAGATGATGCTTGCAGCTCCTTGATGTAATAGCCATAAAATTTAAAAAAGGTGCAAGCAACTATCAGCTATTACATTACTTAGCAGAAGTCTATAGAGTGGCTCTGATTACTCTGGTTTGGTTACT
>JAPZDY010000005.1:9158351-9226497 GCA_029783645.1 Ctenochaetus hawaiiensis
CAATGAAGAACCTCCTAAGTCCTATGATAACTATTAATTTAACTATACAGACCAATGAGCAGTGATAACTAACATGTCTTTGTATGTCTTTTTATGATACCATCTATGTCTGAAGCCAGCCCATAATAATCCAAATACTCTCAATGTAGTTGGTACCAACTTTGCATAGATCAGCTTCACTGACTAATTGTTGCAGCTCTGCTCTGTTGTTACTTGTACATACATGGTATCTTTACATGTATGCATAGGTGGATAAAATTTAGATATGATTTTGATATAATTCTACTTTTCATCTTGGATCTCCGTCCAAATTAAGCCTGTTTTGTCATCCAATTAATGTCCTTTTTGTTGTTTAAAAACGTCAACAGAAAAATATGCACAGAGATCAACTTGGCCGTATTTACACACAGGCAGATGCCCAGACTCATGACCCACAGTGTAATTTTACAAGTGACTCTTGTGCTTTTCCTACCAAAAATACAGACATTTCAGAGAGCTTGGGCAAATTTATACTGAGAGAAAACAGCATATCACCTATCAAGTATATACAAAACCAGCCATTAAGTCCATCAATGGATTAATCCTCATGATTAAAGCTCCTCTTCAATGCCTCATCTCTACATACAGTAAAGTGAGGAGACAGAGTGAGTAGCTGAGAGGGAATGAAACAGAGAGGAGGGTTACAGCAGAGAGGGGGCTGCTGCTTGCTTGGCAGTCCTCATCTCATCTGGCAGAGTGTGAATATGGATTACGGGAAGGCCCTTTCCACCCTCACAAAGCACAACAACACAACAACATCCCGATTAGCACCGTTCACAGACACTCACACAAGCACACACCCAACCGACTGCCAACTGTAGAACACAAAGGCCAAGCCCCAGCGGCCGGGGTGGAGGTTAAAATGACATTTAGATATTGGTGTGTTGTGTTGGAGGGCAGATTAGTGTCACTGTGTGTGCCTTCAAGTAAATCATAGGAACTATGGGATTAGAACAAAAGGATTTTTTTCAAAGTGCCTGGCAGGTTTCCTTCAGATTTCACCCCCTTTTTTTTTATTATGGTAATTTTTTTTTAACATTACATAAAAAGATGGAAGTGTAGTAGCAGCAGCTATAAGTAGGTGTGTGTTTCTAGCTTTCTCAGTGAAAAGGACACAGTAGAAGTGTGTAAAATTAAGTATTAAGGGTATGTGCTTCTCTCCATATGCTGTGTTGGTTGTACAGCTAACACTGTGAATCAGAGCTGCTGCCTCTGGCACAGAGTCACAGCGCCTAGCTTCACAAAGCAGCATGGACGGTCTCAGTAACACACTTGGCGCCTTCTCTATGACTCATTCACACACACACACACACAGAATCCGCGGTCCAAGGCTGTATCCTTATGTCATAGGCATGCGTGTAAACATGCAGGATTATTCATATCAGCTTTCCTCAAAGTGGCGTTTGGCTGGATGCTAAAGCTAATCTTGGTCTGTGAGAACGTCTCGCTGCACTGGAGCCTGTTAGTGTTACAACAGCTCTGCCATCTCACAGAGCTGCTCCCAAAAAATGGTTGGGGTGGACTTTGGTGGTGGTTTTGGTTATGATGGTGTTGTCGCTGTGCCATTTGGACATATTTTGCCTGTAGGGCTGAGGCAACACACAATGGAAGATTACCTTACACTGCGGACAATGGACGTAAGCTACAAGCTGACAATCACATGACATTGTGGAATGTGGCCGCCCAGCCAGAAGGGGATGCTGAGCAGAGACGGCAAAATAGGTCAGACCTCTCAGAAACAGTTGGAAAGTCTGGCTAAAGACATGTTCACATCCTAATTATTCGGAGTCTTAAAAATAATCAGTTTGGGGGAGGCTATCATTCGCTGGAAGATTGCAATTTTCAAACACACACAATCACACACACACATAAAAACCGTCAGAACTTACACAATGACAAATGCTCTCTTTTTTACGATACATTTCAAATAGGTCAGAGAGACAGTGAAGGCAGCCCAAGGCAAAGTTCTCTCTGAAGAATAATATCTATAACTGTTTTTCCCCTCTGTGGGCTCTTTTTGCTTCTCAATCAGTTCTGCTTTCTTTGACTTCCGTTACTGATTGTCTTCACTGAACTGAAGAGTCTAAAATTTAAAAGAAATACACTCATTTGCTCTCATGTAAGATCTAAAAGAGAAGATCATTTTTTTATCTGCCTATTAAAATATGAAACTGCAGCCAGGAGACAGTGAGCTTTGCAAAAACTGGAACAGTTAGCCTAAATCCGTCCAAAACTAAGAAAAAACACCCAGCAGCACCTCTGAAGTTTGCTACTTAACAGATTATATATTGTTTTAGGAGTTTAGTTACAGCTCCTGGAAAATAATCTGGCACATAACACCCTTTAAACACAATTTGTTCTTTTTTTAAAAAAGATTAAACAAATCAGGTGGATTTTTTAAAATCTTTGGATGAAACCAGGCTAACTGTTTCTCCCTGTTTCCAGTTTATGTACTATGCTAAGCTAAACAAACCAGCTGCTTGTTGCACTTCATATTCAACTGACAGGGTCTAATTCTCTAAAACACTGTGAGAAAGCCAATAAGCGTATTGCCCTAAATGCCAGACTAATTCTTGCAATAATGATCATGTTTGAATGCATCTTTAATCCTTGCTGTGTTGACTTAGTAAAAATATCCACTCTGTCTTTGAGCTGCACTATCACATCATTGTGCTTCCATGCGTCTACTTAAAAACCTATTTTGCTTGCAGAGTTCAGCAAAATCAGCTTTATGGAATGACTCTGCTTTCACACACACACACACACACACACACACACACACACACACACACATGCACGCACAGACTGTAACACAACGTTGTCCCTCCAAATCTATCCAAGCCCACAAGAGGGATGCTAATCCTCTGACCTATTTGATCCCTTGTAACCATTGTTATTATGTGTCAGGGGTTGTGCCATCGGGCAGCCAGCTGTGTGAAGATGAGTTTATAAGGTCATGGTGCAGAGTTCACAGATGGATTACAAAGCCCTCCGAGTTTTTCTAAAGGCAACAAAATCACAAATAGCCTGCATTCCTTTGTAATTTAGACATCCCAAACATGTCTGTTTGTACAGTTTTTTGTTACGTCACCGCACACTCCCATGGAAAATACCTGGGTGTCATCTCCTTGATCTGCTGATGGTGTTGGCTCTCCTGGCAGAGGCTCTTCATTGTGAACAGGGGAGTCCTGGGAGGGGGTGTCGGGGGGATTGATGACAACAGATCTCTCGGAGCGACTGCTGTCTTTACTGCTGCTGGCCTTGTGTCGCTCACGGCTTCGGTCCCTGGATTAAAATACACACAGAACGGCCATTAAGAAAGGCATAAGAGGAATATGGACAAATAAACCCAGGATCAGTGTTCAAATATTCATTATTGACTGTCTGCTCTTTGCAAGTCAAAACATTCGAAGATGTAACCATAAACTCAACAGGATGAGTAGTTAGCAATACACAGATATAGTAACAGACAGATGATTCAATAATGATAATAACTTGTAGTTTTAGCCCTTCATAGAAGAAATGCTGATGGAAAGAATGGAAAATGAACATTAAAGCAGACAAACAGGAATAAAGAGTTAACAGAATAGGAATCAAATAGGTTTTCTCATCTGCAGAATGGATGGAGTGAAATAGGTTAAAGCCACTCAGCTGTGACGCCCCTAATCCACCAGCTCTGTCTGTCACAATCTCTAGCTTGTTCTCTCTTTGACCTCTCCATCTAATTTAGTTGGCTACGACCAACATGTGGCCTTCTAAAACTGGAGACATGCTCAACAAACTCCATGTGTACTGAAGGTACTGCATAAAAAACTCACAGCTAAGGCTGCTCTGAGATGCAGCACGTGATCTAGCCGACATTTATGTCATGGGAAGGAAGAAATAGACAGATACAGCAGAGAAGCAGACAGTCAGATGGGAAGGCAGACAGACGGGAAACATACCCATGTCGGTTCGATCTCCCGGAGTGGCTGGAGTGATAGGAGTAGCCCGAGTGGGTCGACTCAGTGTCCATCCCAACGCAGTTCAGAGCCGCTGATTGGCCAGAGGGATGAGGAGAGCTTGGTGGTGTGGCAGAGAGGGTAAGTTGGCAGCAGCGCTCAGGAGGAGAAGTAGGTTGCTATAGAGACGGGCCTCAGGAATCCACGACGGCTGACAAATACACGACAGAGCTGCTTTAGTGGCCACATTGACCTGAGAGATAGAAGGACAGAGGGGATGAGGCTTACATTAAATCTCTTGTTCAGTGTATTTGAATGAGGGCAGGACCACCAATAGTCAGTATAGAGTCAATAGTTATATATAGCTGGCTAAAAGATGGATAATCTTTCCTTATTTTGCAACTTTTGCTTGTAATCACATATAGGACAAACTTTATTTGGAAACACTGTTAAAACCCGGAATTAATGTCTCATTTAAAACATGGTTTTTGTGTGACTAATCTAAATGTTGCCATTTTGGCCAAGCCTCTGGCGAAAATAGCAGCATTCAGTCTCTTGTAAAAGAATAAATGTGCCCAGGAGACTTCCTGGCTAAATATATCATTAAATATATCATTAAATGAATAACAATTTCTCTAGAGAATGCCAAAGACACACTGTGGGAGCTTCAGGGGGAAAAAGGCCAGTGCAACCAGAGTCAACACAATAACAGTAGAAGAAAGAGTGTTTTTTAATGTTTTCTTTCTTTATTAACACATATATATGTTTATTTAACCACTTTTTAGCATTAAGGCAGCCAACATTCAAAATATTTAATCTTAAATACCAACAATGTGCAGGATTTGGAGAGATATTTTAATTCCCATCTGGTTGCTAAATACATACACAGGGAAAAAAATGCCATGGTGACCCCTTTAATAGCTATGTTTCTGTTGAAAGCATAGAAATGTTGTCCTTTTAAAGCAAATAAATCCTTAATTTAATGTCCATGTGAACTCTTCATTCCTCTCCATTTGAGCCATGAAAAAGGCAAACTGAACCGATGAGGCTCACAGCCTGGGCTCTAATGTATGCTGTGTATTGCATGAGGATGTCTTAGTGCTTCGCCATGCATAACCGTTCATTTAGACCTCAATCTACACCCTGTCTGTTCCCCAGCTGTTGTCCTGAAAACCAGCTGCCAATCAACCATCCCCAGGCCCAGTCTCATATTATTACCCAGGATTATTCTCCCTCTCGTCACTTACAGGCTATTTGTTATCTCTGTGGCCAGTGGCGCATATAACCAGTAAAATAGACCATTCAGCATGTTAGGATGTGAATCCACACAGCAGCATGGAGATCATGCTCCAAAAATGATGAAAAACGAAGCCACTGCAGCTGATTTCCATTAAGATGATACAAATGGGGTTGAACATTTTTCTCCCCTTCCATTACGCATCATGGGAAATGTGGTTTGTGCATATGGAGAAAAGGCATATTCTCCATTAGGTATTACTGTCAATGCATATAAATTATGCAATAACGTTATCACTGTGAGTCTGAGGATTACATGTGTCAGACAAAAGCTAGATTTTGCATTGTCTCGCACACCTGCATAGTAACCTACTGTCATCCAGATGTGAAATGATGCTGAAACACAGCATCTCTGAGCGTCTTCACTGATACAGCCACTGAAAGCAGGGGAACACATGTCAAACAAGGCCAAGCTACATAAACGCAGGACCTCAACACAGCGCAACACATCAGTCACATCATCAGAGCTCATGTCGCAGCATCAAATTTTTAAAGAAACAAAGTCACATCTCGTCTCATCCACGCACATCAGGAGCATCCACTGTTGCCTTAGCAACACTGGAGGCAGCAATAATCAATCACCCCTGCTGCGAGTAAATTTGCGTGATACACTTCTGTGTGTGTGTGTGTGCGGTTGCGTATGCGAGAGTTGGGGGGTGGCACAGTGAGAGGGCATAAAGAGCAAACAATGGCCCCTCATCACACCCAGCAGCCGTGTGGTTAAATGAATGAGCCTGTGAGTTGAATAAAAGCTGTTAACCCCCTGAGTGCTGATCTCTAAGCGCGTGTCAGTGGTATGTGGGCCAAGATGATTCCTCTGAGAAGCCACTCATCCACGAGACGAGCATGAAGAGGCACAGTGAACCAGGCCATGTGGAAAATCGCAGCCACGGGGTAAAAAAAACTATCAGTTACAAGCCAACGGATAACTATGAATAAAGCATGCGGCCAAGAAAACGTGCTTCGGAGATGTGACGTGAGGCTGCCTGGGCACTCTGGCCTGTCCAAAAATAAATAAATAAATACACAAATAAAAATCTGTAGTTCTCTGAGAGGGACTAGTGTGAAAAATAAGTTCTCTTGTGAGGCGTAGCTGCTTCATTGCAGACCGTTCCGGTTGGCTGCACCGACATGAGATTCACGAGGGCAGAAAGTGACACTAATGTAAAACAAACACTCATTAATGTGTTTGTTTAGTGGAGGATTGCTGTTGCGCAGTGGGAGCTACTGTATCTACGTTTGGTATACAGGGATACAGGCACATGTGCTGCTACGGACTCATTTAATTCCAAAGAGAGATTATAAACAGGCTGTGCTGTTCTAACAAATGTGTTTTTGTCTCTACAGGGAGAGCTGTAACATCAAATAGGTCAGGTTCTTTATAGCGTTTTCCCATCCTGATTCACCTTATCAATCAGTGATAAAGCTGAGAATGGGGGATTCTAGTTTACTGTCTCCGGCTACAAAGACTTTGGCCTCCAATCTGGGCAGAGAAAGAGAGGTGTGGAATTTGAGATTCCATTAAAGTGCCCAATGCATTGTTGGCACCCTAAACGGCACAGATCTGCCTCAGAGAACATGCTGAGGTCTGGTTACCATGGCATCTGTGCCCTCCCTCACACCCATTGGCCCTCGTGCCTTCCTTCCTTCCTTCATGTACGCCCTGAACCGGTGGCATTATGCCATAATCTACCAGATGCAGCAGCTGGTGGCCTGCCGTGTTAGTTCATTTCCTTTATTGTGTGTTTCACTATTTCAAAGCGATCTTCAAACTGCAAAACCCCAACTGACCGCACACAAAATATATATACACAGACCAAATATTACCAAATATTGATATTATATGATACTGAGACATGACACTGGATCTTGTCATAGATTTTGGATATATTTATGGCCTGATATGGCAGGATTCTATCTTTTCTTGGTATGAAAGGCTTCGCTACAGTAAAATAATTCAATATTCTGGACCTACAAGACTGTTTGAGCTGTTAAAATGTGTACCTTCAGCCACTTTCTCATTATATTCATATTACACATGATAATTTCTCAAAAATATCCCTGTATTTATGTTGTAAAGGCATCAGTTAGGCTTGGGTGGTATCAAAATCTAAGTAGGCATATTGCATTTTAGATGCAAAGTATGGTTGGCTACACAGTGTCATACCTGCTATAATGACTTCAATCAACAGCAGCTTAACTTTTGCTTCTCTTTATTGAATTTTTAGAATAATAATGTGCTGTGGTGAAATATCAGGAAGGTATGAAGGTGTAAGAAAACAGATACCACCTGATGCTGGCACCAAAAGTTATCCAGACAATACTGTCTTCATGTCAATATTGAGGTCCAAAATATTGTGATATTTGATTTTGTTCATATTTTCCAGCCTTAAAACAGATATTATTTTAGGGTCACAGCCTGTAATAGTGAATTTTATATGTCTGCTGATTATTTTCTTGATTGTTTATATGTTTTGTCCGTCCACTGCCATTTTTTGCCATGCAGTTTTCCAGAGCACAAGTTGACACCTTCAAATGCCAACAGCATTACCATCATATAGGACTAAAAAAAGCAACTTATAATCATACATTACAATGAGACACTGACTCTTTGACATTCTTGAAAAAGGCTGATTGTTGCTTTTAAGTTTCAGAGTTGCCAACTAAACATTTCAGTTGTACATTATTTTAGACTAAAAGGAAACACACACCAACACACACGCACACACACACACACACACACACACACACACACACACACACAAGGACTACAGTTTGGTAAGCTGGGTAAGACCTCTCAGAGACAAATTAAAGAATGGGTGGCACAGTGTGCTCATGTTATTTATAGTGATCTCAATCCCTCCATGGACTCCAGATAACCCAGACTAACAGCTGCTGATTAAAATATTATAACATCCCTGTTGATCCCTGTTGACTAAAATCACACAAGCCGCAAACAAAGATACGGGAACTTAAAACTCCCATAGAAACACCTTTATCTATTTATTCATTTTTTAATTCCGTGGACCTCATCACTGCATTATATGAAATAATTATGAGCCTGCTTCATGTGTATTTTCCCTTCATTGTTCGCTGTGATACTCTGACATTTGATTCTTGGCACAAAGGTATTTGTTAGATATGTACAGAGAGCAAAATATGACCTTTGAGTGAGTGGGTAGAGTCTCAGCCACTCCCACCCTCCTGCTCTTTCAAACACACACACACACACACACACACACACACACCCACACTCACACACACATACACCCCACAGTAAAAGGAGAAAGTTAAGACCTGACACAGGTCTCTGGAATGCAAACTTAGTCCCCTCTGATCCGCTCATGTGGAACTAAACGAAAGTACAGTAGAGGGAGAGGGAGCGAGCCGGTGCGCCTGAGACATATACCTCAGCATTCTGCCCTTAAAAGCAGTGCTTTTAAGTCTGTAAATACACCACTGTACACTGTTCTATAATGCAGCATGCAACACCCAGGCCATCAAAGCTCTGCAGGTTCTTAATGCACCTCTGTAGCCTAAAGGTAGCTCTACTTCTCATTACACTTGTGACACACTGGCCTGGCAGCCAGAAAACAGGGTATAAAAGAGCACAATGACAAATGCGTTGCCAGCTCCACTTTCTTTTGATCATTCATGGCAAGAATAGCTTCCAGGGGGATGACAGTGTCCTTAAAGCTCTCTGCACAGGACCTATCAGCGCTGCTCAATAATAGATGATTGTAGGTGCAGCACAGTTTCCCACTGCAGCTTCATGACTCCGAGACACTAAATTGAGACAGTGTCACCAGAGGAGGCGCGTCTTAGTAACACCTCATCCAGCTGTGCGCGCTGTGCTCCCCAGACAGCTGCTAATGATGGCGATACACACCATCATCATCGTGCAGCGATGAAACGCCCTTTTTTTTATTGCAGGCTTCTGGGTTTAAAAGAGAGCGAAGGATGTGATGTTACTTCTCTGTTTCACAGCTGCAGGTTCGGTTACAATAGATCTCGTTTCAGGCACATCCTGACCACCATTAAGCACAGGGCTACTATCAAATCAGATTATTCAAGCGCTCTTATGGTTATTTCTATTTATACACCAACAGAGGTACACACAAGAGCTATTTCTAATTAAAAACTAAGGTCTGAGCCCATATAAATATGGACTAAAGGCTGCATCTGTTTGATGGAAAGGAAAGCGTTTTTTTCCACGACGGTAGCATTTAACTTCATCAGTAATTCCTATGAGGGGTTGTGGCTCAGGCTTTTGGCATCTGTATAGCGTGTGTAGTGAACGCAGCATCGCGACTATCAGTTCATTTACCTACCTTTTCAGTCTCAGGTGTTCGTCATATATTCCTCCACTAGCGTCCCGGTCTCACAGTGAATGTGCCGCTGCCGCTGCTGCTGCCGCTCCTGAGGCGCGTCTGTAGTCCACTGCACTGACAGAGGCAGCTCCCTCACACGAGCCTGGCCATTGTGGTTAGCAGGACCAGAGAGGGAGGAAGCATGGAGGTACAATACTCCTCTAAGTGCACACTATTAGGGATTTTCAGCTGGAGCCCACAAGAGGTCGTCCTCTGAGCAGGAAGGATTTTTTTTCAATCCTTTCCCCCCTCCTCCTTCTTCTTCTTGGGGTCTCTGTGTTTAAAATAGAGTTTAATTTAGATTTTAATAGTTTTTTGACATCGTCCCAACTATATATAAACTACATATTGGTTGTATAGTTTGTTGTTGTTGTTGAGTTGTTTACTTACATTATCTCACGTATTCCAAGCTATGTTCAAACCCTGAGAAATCTGTAATTTTATTTGAGGTCAGGGTATGTTTAATTTTGTGGCCTGTTGCTGACTTCTGGTTAAAAAACAGCAGATAAACGTGACTAACCTTTAACACATTGCCTTGTTGTTTAAATAATTTTATGACAATTCAACAGTTTTTCTGGGTAAGATAGATTATCACTAACAATGGTGGTTGTTTAAAAATTAAATAAGCAAATACCATTATCTCAAGCTATTTCAGTGCGTTGTCGTAAAATAATATTTTATAATAATATTTTATAAAATAATGTTTTGATAGAGAGACCTCTAGCGGCAGAAATATATAATATAATACGTTTAATTGAACTTTAAAAAACAAACAAGCAAAAAATGCTTACTTAGGACATTTGATCTCTGGTCAAAAAGCAGAGACAAAGGAAAAAAAAGAGGGGAAAGGTAATTTTTAATTTTTATAAAAAGCTGGCTTTTGCAGGACCAGGGGCAGGCCCTGGTGATAACAGGTGGCAGGATGGTGGTGTTTAAAGAAAATTAGTTTTAAACTTATTTTACATTTGCAACATTGGATTTACTGCCTAAAGGGCATAAAATAACAACAGTATGCTGTGTTGAGTTTTCAAGTTTATTCTCAACCTCAAAAACAACAGCTGACAAAAATAAACTCATCTCAAAGTCAGTTGTTGTGAAGCTTTAGAAGCTGAGCACAGCTTGATTTTCTTTTTTTCATACACTCCTTTTGAGCTAACATGAATAAAATGGAAATTTGAAGATCTACACTGTTGCTCCATCTGCTAATGAATCTCATGTGACACGATCAAAAGCTCCAGAACAACTAAGGGTACTAAATGTACAAGAAAATGAATATGAACTTTTTACTGTTAAATTCCCCTCTATGAAACTCCATCAGAGGGCAGTGTTGCTCCTTCCAAACTCTGTCCAGCAGATCTGTTACCAAAAGAATTAATATACATGATCCATGACATCTAGAGAGGAAATGCCCACATTAACAGAACAGCACAGCTCCAAACCTGTCACATATTTAGGTTAAAGAGAGACCTCAGGTTTAATTTCCAGGCAGTGTGGTGTGTGACAGAGCTGAGTGCAGACTAAAATAGCCTACAGTTCTTGCCTAGTTTTAGTATTTGACCCACATTGGCTTAAACTATCCAGAATATTAATAACCATCTATGTATGGGCTTTACAGCTTTCCCTGCCCCATTTATCTTAAAATCTGATGTTAGGCTACATCTCTCTCCCTCTGCTCGCCATCATATTTATTGTATCCAGTGTGTAGACCTAGTGTGTCGTGTGCGTAATGTGCAGTGTGTGGACAAAGAGCTGTCACTGTTGCTGCTGGAGTGGACACGAACAATACCTCAAGCCCCTCGGGCCACATTACACGGCAGAGACTCGCATAAAGGGACGACAGAAGGAGCACAGGCAGCTTCTGACTAATGGAGAGAGAAATCAAAGCAGGAGCTCATGTCCTGATACAAAAATATAACAGTAGTGTGTCATGGCAATGTGAAAAACTTAATAATTTATTTTTGTCGGCATGAATTATGTATGTTCTCATTTGATTAAAGAAAAAAGGTCATTTGTGCTGCTTTACAGATGTAAACACACCTTTAAAAACAGCATTGGTATCCCAAGCCAGGTTTAGTTTCAAGATCGTGGTGTCAGCACAGTTTTGTTTGGATATTTTGGACTAAAGATACCAAAAACCATTAATCCAAATCTTAATCAAATCAGGCTCACACTAATCCCAAAACACAAAGCCAAAACTTACTAGCACCATTTTCTTTGTAGTATTTCAAATAGAGATTTTTGTTCTTGAAAAATGGGACTTTAACTGTGGGCTGCTGACATTAAGACAATAAAACATACTTAAACATAGCACACTCACCCTATTTCTCTAAAAATGTGGTTTATCCCACTCACTCTGCCACTTTCACATACAGTATAACACAGCTGCCCCATTAAATGGGAGAGAGACCCCAAAATACCAAGACCTACATGTGGCACTTTAACAGTCCGTCTGAAGGCTTCTCAGCTTTACTTGAAATAAAAACAGTTTAAAAAAAATAAATATATGAAAAACCTAGTTTGTCAAATCTTTTCAGAAGACAAATTTTAAGATGAACTTCCTACCATTTAGATTTGCCCTTGCAAAAACTTTCTGGGTTGAAAGACACTGTAAAATAACTTGGATCAAACAGGTTTATACACATTTTTTCAACTGTAATGGTTTATTTACAACATAATTAAATAACTGAAAGTGAAAGTACACCAAAGTCTTGTTGTTTATATTTGTGTGTATAAATATGTATATTTACAATTGGTGAATGCAGTTACAATAGATGGGCAGTAAATGTAAAGTCAAGCACTGCAGTGTTTTCAGTAGTCTGGCTACACAAGCAGTCTGTGATTTACAGCAGCTTGAAGGTGGGTATCTAGTTTTGAAACTGTTTCTCATGATAACAAATCAAAGTGATATTCTCTTAATGATGTAGGATGCATATTAGTTTATATTAGTCTACAGTGTGTCTCAACTAAACTCTGACTCCACATTCAGGTTACGGAGTATGCCTCCATTCTCGCGATATCAGTAACCTTCATTGTTGCTTCCAGGATTCATTCAGCTGTCATGGTTGGTTACAAACTGCCATCCTGCCTCAGTCCCTCCTCCTCCTGCTGCTCCTCGCGGCCTAAACATCCAGCACGTGGTTTAGGTATGAGATGTAACAAATCGCGAGTCTCAGGATCTCTATCTTGGACAACTTCTTGTCTGGTGGGAGAGTTGGGAGCAGTTTTCTCAGCTCTGCAAAGGCCACGTTAAAGGCCACCACGCGGACACGCTCCCTGGTGGCGTGCGCGGATCGATATTTAGCGGTCGCGCGCCTCCTCCGCCTCTTTTCATCCCTGCTTAGAGCGGGCACGTGCACCGAGCGCGCCTTGCCCTCTCCGCACGCGAGCTCGGCCGGCATGGAGCCACACTGCAGGTTAAAAGTGTCTAGGAGGGTCTCGGTGTCTGTTTGTCCCCAGGGCAGGTCGGACCCGGGCTGGTCGGGACTGAGCATCATGCTTCTGTCCTCAGACCGGAAATAACCTGGAGAAAAAGGTAGAAATGAGAAACTGACCCAGAGATGTTTGAAATTATTCTGTTTGAACTTTATAACTAATTGAGAGGAACAGGGACACATTTTTATTGTAGGGATACTTCATATATTCTTCATAGATGCATAATTTTAAGGAATTTTAAGTAAAATTTAAAGCTTGAACCAACCATTAAAATCCAAGGGAGACTTTGATAAAGGGAATAATGGCCTGCAACATTCTTGTAATGAGCTATTTCTGAAACCAGCTGCCTTTATGACGGCTTTCAGCTTCCGTTCATTATGCCTCTTGTTGCCACTCTTTTGATATTTGAATTTATGTTTTTTTGGTCATTCTAGCCATAAAATAACTTTAAAAACAAAGAAGCCCAATATGAGGGACTCGTGCTGCCCCCTAGTGGCCGATCCAATTACTTGCTGCCAAAATAGACAGAGCTGTCCGAGGTGCTGAAACATGATCAAGCCTACTGAAACACTCAGTTAATAATATTATGAAATGGCCTCAGTAAATCTGAAAATCATTTTTTATTGACTAAAAGCAACTTAGGACTGAAATCAGCACCGATGGGGTGAACATCATATTCAGTTTAGTTAAATTACACATTGTTGGATTGAATTGTGGCACTTTTTGACATCTTCTTGTATCAGGAGAATATAAGCTTTTGTCATAACACATTACTGACTCAATAACTATCTTTTCTAGCCTGAGCTGCCTATTTTTTATTTTCATTTTATTTATTTATTTATTTTTACCAGAGCTGCCTGCTCTGGTTAAAGACTCTCGAGCACACACAGGAGCAGGTTAAAGACTCTCTTTTCTATACTGTCTTTGTATTTTATCTGTTTCAATTTTTACCAAACCCCAAACATTTCAAGCTTACAATCTGTTAAGTTTTAATAAACACCAATTTAAAACTCCGAGCAAGAGTTGAGTAAAGGAATATTGTTTTTTTTCCCCTTACCTTGCACATTCAAAAAAAGAGCCAACAGATTCAAAAATCTCACATATTAAAGCCACATTTCGTCTTCACTGAACAGTCAGAGCAGGTACCAGCGCGTAAAGTTATCTCTCCTTCAGCCTCCATGCTGTCCTGGTTTGTTTTCTGTTGAGTCGAGTCACAGAGCCGAAGTCAGGACGTGGGATGCGGTTTGACTTCGGGTGAAAAAGCTCCGCAGTCCCGCTCGTCCTCCTCCTTCCTGTCCTTCATGGTTTCAGGTGCGCATCTCATTCGATAAATGACAGTCCGCTTGTTGCTCCGTCTGTTTATTCCATCCAATCTCGCCTCGTCGTGCGCAAAATAAGACACCCCCCATCTCTCCTGGAGACAACACGCACAGCGGGATAACTGGTGTCCAAACCTCTTTCACTTTTACTCCCAGGAGCTGAAACGCACCTGCATACATGTAAAGCCTGATTTGTTTGATTTGCAAACGTTTCATTACAAAAGTTATAAGCTAGGAAACTCACTAGTAGCTTTGATTACAGTTTACTACACGTGATAATATTTTCCATGACGCCATACCTTGTTATTGTTGTTGGCATAAGGTCAAGTTAGTATCTGTATCCAAATTTAAAGAAAACAAAGTAAAATTTTCTAATATTCACACTTGAAAAACAAAAATAACCTCCGCTTGGTCTGTTCATAAAAACTTAAAAAATGAAAGCAAATAAGCAGGAATAGTTGATTTTAGCCTTTAACTGAAGACAAACTTGATCATACATATGAAGCCTGAGTCAGTGACGGGAGATGTAAAAGCTCATTGGGCCTGTAGATAACGATGTATCTGTAAACCACACTGCACAACATTTGGTTTGGTTATGAGCTGTTAAGTTTTACTACAGCACATGCTTAGTTGTTTGTTGCGCTTTAATGGCCCTAATGCTGATTGAGATACAGGGTGAGGAGATGGAGGATGAAGGATAAACAGTCTGCAGGAGGGCTGTAATTCAAAACAACTTGTTTTATGCGAGCAAGAAAAGAGATTTTACTTAATTCAGTACTTTTTTTTAACCAACAAATGCAGAGTAGCTGTGTGCCAAAGCCTGACATTGTGGCTCAGCTTGTGTTTATAGGCTGGTGTGGTAGATGTGGTTTTGGGGCTCTGGCATTTTATTCTCATCTCTTGGAGGGAAATGTCAGTGCTAATCATTACTAACATAATCATTGTGAGTGAATCACCAAAGGACCTCCACCTCTGTGCGTATGGTGGAAAATGTTTCCTCTGACACCATCAGAAACAGCACCATAAATGCTCAAAGGGGATCGTGTGGAGTTATTGAGAGGTCCTTGGCATATGGCTAACATCATTATCATTCTCTCCAAGATGTGATGGTTTCTGTCCAGTCATCTGGGAAATATCCTGCCTGCTCCTCACAGGAACGGAGATGCATCACATAGTGAAGGAGTTTCATTGATTTGGATTTGTTGTTTTTTGAGATAGGCCTATTAAAGGCACTATATGTAACATTTTACCGGCAATTATAGTACTCTTCCTATATACAAATTAGTGTTGTGCACTGCGTGCTGCAAAAACAGGGTTTGATCTCTATGTGCCTGTGCCATGGATGCACCAGTGCGTATGGCAGTGAATCACTGAAAGACATCACACTGTTCCCATAACAGGTGTCGAATCCAAGTCACATGGGTAAAACCAACAACAACAACAACAACAACAACAACAACAACAACAGCAACAGCAGAGCCTTAACTATGAGACCTGTGCATGTTAAACACTGTACTTAACATAGTGAGTTGTCATTGAAGATCAAGTCAGATGGTTTGAAGTGGATTAAACAAATGTGTAGCCACTCTCCAAGTCCTAAGAGGAAAAAGTGAGAAATTGTACCGTAATTGGTGTAAATGTAGTTGGTGTGTCACATATAGCACCTCTGAGTGTGTAAATTGCCTCTTGCAGTTAAGTAAATTAATTTTCACTGAATGTAACATCACACCCAGACTGTGAAAGGATCAATAATACATGTGTGCACATTTTTACTTTGTAAAGTGAAAACAGCAAAGGTGAAAAGTGGACATAATGAAAACATTATTTGATCTGTAGCGTAGGTATGTATACTTGAGGGTCAGCAAGTGTGGTGTTGACATGGAGGAGAGTGTGTGTGTGTGTGTGTGTGTGTATAGAATGCAGTGTGTGCTTCATGACAAATGAGCTGTCTGCATTGATTGCACAACAGACAGTAAAAAGTAAAAAGATCAAAATCAAAAACAAGGTGGAGAATAAGACCATGATATGAAGTTGTTAACTAGTTGTTTTTATCTATTTGCAGACCCCGGATCAGCTCAGACACCTGACCTGGACTGATGTTGCAATGCCATGCAGATTTCAAACACCATCCTGACATTTTTAATCATCTATTTTATATCAGAATGCATCATAAATATGAAACATTCTGCAACACACATAAACTTGATATCAGTAGAATCTGTTAGCAGTGTATTACAGGAGGATTTTCAGATTTTGTCCCCTTTTCTACCCTCCACCTTCTCTCTCTTGTGTCCTCTCCTCCCACCCTTTTTTTTTTTTACACCTATTCCCCCTGGGTTAAACTACTCGTCTGTCTCAGTCTGGACACCATCTGTTTAAAGAGCAGAGCCACAAACCTTCCATTTTCACCTCCTCCCTGTCATCTGCTCATGCATGCACATGTGCGTCTGTGTGTCACATGCGTGTGCAAAATGTTCAGCTCACATTGGCATTAGAACAAGTGAAATTTCAGTCTGTAACCTGGTTTGAACTTGATGTCAAGGTATATGCAATTTCTGTATTCCAGTGTGTGTTTGCAGGTGTTACTGCAGGTTTTACTCCAACTTCCTGTTCTTCCTCTCTTCCTCTCACTTTCGGTTACTCTTACCTTCTGTCACGTCCACTTGCTAAACCCTCATGTGGTACCAACACACACACACACACACACACACTGTACATGCAAATAAGATGCGGTAGTTTAATTTTAATTTGGTTCCTATTTTCCCTACCTCCTCCCTCACTTCTCCTCTCTGTCTAGTGACCATCTGCTGTCTTATATTGTTTCCGCTGATTTGGAATCAGATGACATCTAATCAATCAGCCTTGTTACCATGGCTACAGTGGTGAGGAAGGGAAGGGGAGGGGGAGGGGAGGGGGAGAGGGGTGAGACATTACAGCAGTTCTGCTGCATTTCTTAGGGATTTTTGCACAACTTTCAGATATCTTTCTTTAATTTATTACTGAACATTGATAACCCTAACCCTCAGACAATTACCTTGAAGCATTCATCACAAATTACACTCCAATGAATAATGGATTTGTCGAGCTTAAAAATAAACAAAAAATGTACTGATTGCGTCAGAACTGCTGCAGCAATAATTTTGATCGTTGATTACTCTCGTGATTCATTTTTTCCAATTAATTTATTAACAATTAAGTCTTAAAATAAAACATCAAACAGTAATATATGCACATCATGAGACCCTTGAGCCCAGTGTGAAGTTATCTAATTACCTGTTTTGTCTAATCAAAGGTCAAAAACCTCCAAGTTAAAAACAATGAAGTGTTTATCCTTTAAGCTTGATGCATATCTCCAACTCTTTAATCAATTATCAAAATAGTAAGTGCTTCATTTTTTCCTTGTTGATCTACTAATCAATTCACTGGCAAAAAAGTTTCAGCCCTGATTGTCTGTCAGCTAAGTATACTGGGTTGATGGGATCAAAATGAAAGGCCTCCTTTTTACCATTTTTTATTATTTACTGCTAACACTGAATATATATTTTTTATTTAGTTAACTGTCTGTGTCATAGTTGATAAATAAGGTTTATTTTAAAAGCATTCTTTGTATTAATACATCCCTTATAATTTTTTGAAAATAAAAAATTAAAAGATTAAAAAAAGAAAAAAAAAGTTACGAAGCCCTGAGCTCAGCTACAGTAACTTTGAGTCTTTCTATGCATATTAAACTATGCAGATTGCTCTGTAGGCAAGTACATATGAAGAACGCAGTTTAGAATAATAAAGTAAATAAATGATTGAAACACTTTATCTTGCTTTAATGAAAGAATTTTAAAGGAAAAGTTGGCCCCTTGCCTAGTGTTTATTGATACCAAAACAATCTGCTTGTCTAGACATCTAAAACAGTTTTTATATGGTTTCTGCCAGTTTAAAACCTTAGATCAGTCTTGTTTTCAAGCCAAGGACAAAAATTCCCAACTGTAAAATGAGAAAAAAATGCCACTAAGAGATGCAGGATGAGGCAGGAAACAGACGCCTTACAAAGTAAAACTGATAAAGAGAGGCTTAAACACAGAAGCAGAGTAGATGTGTTTATTGCACACCTGAGAATAACGCTTGGGAATTTCTGCATGAGGTTTTTTGTGAGTTAAAATCTCCTTCAAACTTAAAAGCAGCAGCTTCAATTTGTGGCTTCTTCTAACTTCTTAAATATAACTTCTGCTCAGCCAATTTAGTAATACTGACATGAGAGGAGACACCTGTTTCTAACTCCTCAGGGCAGAGATAAAGACTTTCACTTCAGTGCAGAGAATTTACTCTGGAAGCAGTCACTCTTATCTCAGTACATGCCAGCGCTCTACCATTAAATAAATATCTTCAAGGTTTGTCTGTCTTCCGCTCTTTCAACAATGTTCCTCTGTGTTTTGCTGCTCGACGCTGTCACAGCTCAGTGAACATCACTTCATCGCGTTGCCTTCAGGGGCTTTGACTCAGGAAAACCTCACTTAGCTGACTCGCTATAATACACTAAGTGACTTATTATCTCCGTGATGATAGAAGAGAAGAAATGTATGAGAGGAAACAGTGACTGAGATAATCATATGCTGCATTGACTGGTCCACTGAAGTATAGCAAAGGAGTTGATACACACACATTTCATTTTTAAACTAAACTACAAAGTGTAAAAAGAGACATCAAAAGCGACAACAACATTGAGTATTTATTTAACATGAAATTTAAATTGAAAACTTAAAAAGAAAAACTGACAAGGAGATGAATGCAAGATGCCAACACATTTAAACAGATTCTGTGTTTCAGATTTGCAAATGCAACATGTCAGTTCTGCTCTGTTTCCTTGTCTGTTTTTATTTGTCTTTGTTGCATGAGGAGACGTGCATCTCTCCTTATTTTGAGACCATCTGTTGCCAGGAAACTCACAGTCGCAGCTGTCAGCTAAAGCAGAGCCTTATTGCCTCTTTATGACTGAACTGAGTCCAGTTTATTGGTCTGATATAAGAAAAGCCAGAAATGAAAAATTATTTTAGGTCTGGGTCACAAATCAGGCCAAATGCAACATAAACGGCAATGACATTTCATGAAAAGGATTTTGCAGTTGAATTGAAAGCTTGAAGTTAGAATTAATAAGGCAGAGGAACCAGGCTGAGCAGATCATCTCTGACCGCAGAAAGTTTTGTGAGATGTTGATTTATCCAAAATAAGGCTACACCTGAGTGAGGAACTGAAGGTGAGAGGAATCTTCCTCTCTTGAGACTGTAACTGCTTTCCATTATTACAGACATCAGCATGAGAATCCCTTGATGTAGAAAGAAAATGTTTTTATCTCAGTTTCTTCCAACCATATCTTAATTTACCTTGTTAATCTCAGAACTTAGAACAGTCTCATAAGGGATGTTTTCAGTCTTAGTCACACTTTTCCATACATCCTGCAGTATAAACATTTACAGAAAATAAGCATAATAAGCATAATGAGCATAATCCACCCTCAGATCAGTGAGCTGTGCCTGCTGTGAGGTAATAAAAGGTCATACACAAGCTCACGTTTCTGACTCATAAGATCAAAAAGTAAAGAGGCCTCTTATCTCTGTTCACCTGTTCTTTTTATTGCTCTCTGACCTTAAACAAACCAAGTCAAAGGAGTCCAGGAGGATGAGTCATCACACTTTTAAGGGGAAGTTATCTACAATTAATGTGGAAAATGACGGCATATATTTGATGTTATTTTTAAGCCAAGAAACAGCAACAAATGTTCCAGCAACAAATTAAGCAACAAATGTTCCTCTTTTGACTGATGATTACTGTTTTGCTGTGGCTAAAACTTAATAACTCCAAATAAATAAGAAGTTGTAAATGCTTGATCATCTATGCTGCATTTTTTTAGGAAGCATGCTGCAGTGCAATTCTTTTCACAAGTTACTCAACAAAACTTAAGTTTTTAAGGATGCACCATATGCACTCTCTTGTGGCCACTTCTGTTTCATTAAAAATCCATATTAACAGCCTCCAGTTTACGAGAGAAACCCACAGAAGCAGCTGTCTAGTATAATGGTATGAAACTGAGTTCATGCCTGATATGAATAAAATGTTCAAACCAGCCAAAAACTTTTATTACATCTTCCAACTCCAAACTTTTGAGAAAATACAGCAGTGGGCTGCTGCCACCATGTCAAAGTCATTAGAAATGGTAATTTCCTCACTGCATGTGATGCAATATGGAGCTGAATGGTGTTTGCTGCCCTCTAGTGGACTATTACATAGTGTTGACTACTCTGCAGTTCACATGAGAAGTAGTAGTCCATGTACGTGGTCGTCAGGGTTAGATATTTCTTGTAATTAAATATTAGTCTCATATTATCTCACAATATTTAGCTTGTGTAGTGCTGATAATAAATTCACAATCAAGAGGTCAAATCCAGGTGAAATGACACACACTCAATGTCTGGATTTAAACAAATCTCAGGCTCAGTTTACACTGAATTGATCACAGACAGTGCAATTTCTTTCTGTCCATATCTTCCACACAGAATTTCTGTGTGAGGGTGATTTTAGTTAAAACAGGAGGAAGTGCCCTGTTTAGCAACTGTTTTGAAGCCTCTGCAAAGACCTAAACTTCCTCCAGCTGAAACAACTTGAATGACTTTTAATTTGTATCCCTGCCAGGCAGCAGGGCTGAGAGTCCGCCAGAAGTATCACAGTAAATCCTGCAGCTCTGTTTACTTATGGTCATTCCGGTGATCACATCAGTGACATTCATCTGTTAAAGGCCGCACTTTGCAAGCTTTATGCTGATTTTCTTCTGCCAATATACGGCCGGGATTCATGACTCGCCATCTGGACGGCTATCACTCACTTTGGCCTTAAGCTCCAAGATATCTGGCAGATATTTACAAACTGTAATTAAACTATAAACTGCAGCAAATCAATCTCTGCACTTGGAGAGAAACTGGACACTGTCATCATAGCGGTAAAAAATAGGAGGATAATTCCTGTATGTAAAGAGAATGGATGGGTTACAGGGAAATGAGCCCCTGGAACAGATGCCAAAAAGCACTTCACACCTCCCACACTATCCCTATCTTGCCTTTTTTTTTTAGTGATATTCTGCAGTTTAACCAAACACTGCACCTCAAATTAAGCATCCTGTTTATGCTGAAGATGAAGAGTCCGGAGCTTCCTGAGTTCAACACATTATACAAGATACTCAAAAACTCAACAAACTGTAAACTGGATTACATTTGGTCTTAACTCTCAACTTACATTCCCAGTATGAAAGGACTCAGATCAGTACGAGGAGCAAAAAATAAGAAAGACTGACATCCTAAGTTTTTAATGAACACTGTCTGCCTATCAAAAAGCTTTTGGACTTCATGAAATTTGTAAGCATTTTCTTTATTATATTTACTTGAATTAAAATATTCTTTAAGCATTTTATTTTAAAAAATTGGCTGTATGTAAAAAGAGCTGAATTGTGTAGTTTCTGATACTGGCCACATGATGGCACTGTGGTCTGCATTTCTATATATTAATCCCGCACTCATCATAGAGACAAACAAGCCAATAGCCCCTGTGTTTAGTGTATGTACCTTTTCTACGCCCCTATGTACTGCAACATATAGTTGCATGTTTGTGGTTATTTTTAAAGGAGACCCTATAGGTGGGCCCCAGATGTTGCTTTTGTTTGTATTCCCAGAGAAGGGTGTATAAATTGGGCTGGAAGCCTTGAGCAGCAGACACCAAATAGCAGACACATGTAACAGAAAGTGTGAAACATAGCTGTGAGTAACATGCAATGTTGCAACAAATCAGTCTGGAATCGTGTAGCTCGATACCACACCAACCATATAAAAACATACCTCCCAGCAAAACACATGATCCCTTTCCCATTACAACAGAGAGAGAATGCAGCCAGAGGCTCAATATGAGGCACAATGAGAGAACAACAAACCAGTGTGGTGATGGTGTAAAATACAGAGATGCCACAGACGTTAAAAAACTGAGTCTCACAAACACCAGAGTGCCTTACATTTTTAAATTTGAAATATGCATTCAGCGGTTTGACAAATCCTGTAACTACCAACCCATGAAACTCAAATCAATCTCAATTAGTCAGGAAAAGGGGAGACAATGGGGAAGAAAGATACTGTAGCTGACAAAGCACATCCATATGTCTCGCTCGTGTAGCGTGCTTGCATGCATGTGCACCTCTGTGCGATTATATAGTAGTTTTTCATTAAACCCCCCCCCCTCCTCCTCACAGTGGCTGGATGAATGGGATTTAGGGTTTTCGGTCCCAGATGTGTGCCAGCTCATGTCTCCCTTTGATGTCCATTGCAGGGTCTATTCCCTTTCTGTTTTTTTTTTTTTTTACAGGGCAACGTTCGTGAGTGGGCTTGACCGCAGGCAACTGTTTCTTCAGAGGGGAGTAATGTAAAGGAAAAACAGAGCTGGGAGCCAGCAACAGTAGAGTGAGAGGATCACTCAGCCACATCTGCTTTACATGTGGTTTTGAAGACATCAGGAGTGGCACATCATTTTTAAACATCTTGCGCACAGGCAGACAGACAGACACGCATGCTCTCAAATATCCACACCGTTGCTTTATAAATGACGCACAGCTCTGTCTCTTTCCGAGGCCTGACGCTAATGGGAAAAGCACACACTGCCTTTAAATAGAGGATGAATGTGCAAGAGTACTTTTGTGTGTCTGTCCTCGTTTAAAACTGTCTGAATCTGCAGTTGGCTTCATTAATAAAACTTACATGTTCTTGGCTTTCAGTGGTGCGTGAATTTGACTCCCCAGGTTTGATAAATATGTGGATGAGAGTCCTGAGAGGTGATCCCTCAGTGTCAGCTCATTGATTGATGACCTTGATTGCTGATTGACAGCACCTGTGAGAGAGCAGATGAGCCTGAAGGCCTGGAGTATAAAAAACAAGACCTTTGGTTTTGCTCCAGGATGAGCAGCTCTTTCCATCAACGCATCATTTGCTTGTAAAGCTCATCATTTACACTTGACATCTACATCTAGCATGGGTAAGTTCTTTTATTAGATAGTGTGTATCTCATTCTCTAATAAGATTGGATTGTTTTTTTTTTATTTGCACAGTTTTTGATCTGGCATGAAGTAATTCTAATGTTTTTATTTGTTGGTTTAGCAGCAAAGAAAGTCTTGATTGTGTATGCCCACCAGAGCTCCGGCTCATTCAACGCTGCAGCCAAAGATGCAGCCGTGGAAGTTTTAACAGCTCAGGGCTGCACGGTGCAAGTATCTGACTTGTACAGCATGAAATTCAAAACCACTGCTACCACTGAGGACATCACTGGTATATAAATGTCTCATTGGTGTTAAAGTTCTACTTTTTGACTGCTCTTCAGAATTACAAGGAGTCTATTTTGTCTCTACAGGAGAAGTTAAGGATGCTAATCACTTCCGTTATGCAGAGGAAACCAAAGTGGCATGGGAGGAAGGAAAACTGTCTGCTGATATCACAGAGGAACAGCGCAAACTGACCGAGGCAGACCTTATCATCTTTCAGGTAGAGCCTGAGGGACCATAATGTGTTTTTGTGGTAACTCCTTCGGGTTTAATTAATTCTAAACTCTACATTTCAGTTCCCTATGTACTGGTTCACCGTTCCTGCCATCATGAAGGGCTGGTTTGACCGGGTGCTCACACTGGGTTATGCCTATTCACAAGAGAAGCGATACAGCCAGGGTATCTTCAAGGTAAATGAATATATTAAAAGTTTACATTCTAAGACTTCATTTTTTATCTTTTTAAACTTGTTTGCTTTCTGCACAGGACAAGAAAGCCATGCTGTCTTTCACCACTGGGTCTCATGAGTCCATGTTTAGTGCAAATGGCATTAACGGAGACATGAATGTCACACTGTGGCCACTGCAGGTACTACAACAGGGAAATGACTCGAACTGGGCTGTTAATTGTGGCAACATGTGACTATATCAACACTTTTCCTGCAGAATGGCATCCTGCACTACTGTGGCTTCCAGGTTCTGGCCCCTCAGATCTTCTGGGCTCCGTCTCACGTCCCCACTGAAGTGCGCAGTACCATGCTAGAGGGCTGGCGGACACGACTGCAAGGCCTGCTGGGAGAAGAACCACTGTCCTTCATTCCTATGGACTGCTTCGACGGAGAGAAGGGTTTCCAGCTGAAGCCTGAAGTCTGTGAGAAACATGCAACAAAGGAGTTTGGACTGACAGTGGGGATCCACCTGGGCAAACCACTACCACCTAACAACCAGATGAAAGCTGGAGTCTGAAGCCTGTGGGGCCTCAGTGTGTCAGGCCTGTCTTTAATTGTACGCTCAATAAAAGGCTAAAATATTATGACTTTGTTTGCATTGACTTGAGCACTTGGAACATATATGGTCTTAATTCAATCTGGAGGACTGAGTCTTTTTGTATACACAAGATGAGGCGCCAAGGAGTCTTTAAGGTACAGGACTTACAATCTTGTGGTCAGCATTTGCACAATCTAAATTTGTTCTATAGTAAGAATTCCCTGCTGGCTTGTTACATTTGGAGATATGCAGTAAATATTAGTCAGCTACAACTAATTTATAGGCTATTTTCTGGACAAATTGTAGGTATTGGGCCATAAGTTCATTTTTCAGCTTGTGATGCAATCTTAGATTTAACGCTTGAGTGCTAAACTGGGGTTTTCCAGCTGTATTTTTCCAGTGTGCTGCTCATTGCTTTTAAGTGAAAACTTGCCCAAGGTTCTTGATTTTTCTCAAACTTTACACAAATCCATCATTTGAAGATCATGCTGGTTGCAGACTTTTAATATGTAAGCACAGATATATCAATATTTCTGCTCTTTGAGTTTGAGCAAACCCTGACTTAAGGTAGATCGTCCTCACAAAACTATTCTGTAAAACTTTTTAATGGCCTAACTGATCTCTTGTATCAGATCTGCATTTAAATCTTCTCACACTGTCTGTCTTTGTAGCTCTCAAAGCAAATTATCCTATTTGTCCCATCTCTTCAATGGTTGGTCTGACTCCTCAGATCTTCCTGGCCTCTTGGGGGAAACACTCCTCCCCTTTTCGCTCTGACTGCTTTGATGAGGAGCGGGATTTCCAGTTAAAGCCTGAAGTTCACTTGAAACATGCTCAACAAGGAGTTTGTTCAGACAGCGGGTGCCCACCTGGGGAAACCACTCCTACCAAACAGCCAGATCAAAGGCCGAGGGGTAGTGATGAACACGGCCCTATTGGTTCTGCAAGTGCAATAAGGCTTCGTCTCTTGCTGATTCTTGTGGAAATTTTGACTTGAATGTTTGGGTGAGCTAAGTTGTTTGCGCTTTGTTTCAAACTGGTTATTTTGAAGACATCAAACAGTCGTTTCATGACATCAGTGAGAAGCTGAAGCATTCTGTCACTTGTATACAGACATGCTGACGACCAAAGAGTCTCCCCTGCGAGCAGAGCAGGTTTTGGGCTCCATGTGGGGACATAAGAGGCCGAGCACTTTTCCCACAGAAGCAGCTTTTTGTTTGGGTGTGGAGGAAATGAGATTGGGGGAGGGGGTGGGGTTGGACGGGGGCACACTTGAGGAAATGGCCTTGCACTGTGATGTCCAGACCGCAGCCTGTGACATGTAGGAACTCGATGGTGTGCAAGTTTCACAGCTGAGAGTTCACAAAGTCGCTCTGTGTTTGTTTGTGAGGTCATGTTTCACCATCACCTGTCCCTGCAGCCGCAACATTTTCTGATCGTTTCCTTCCATTGCTGTAGGAAACAGAAGAAATTCAGTCAGTTATCCAGCAACCACAATAAGACATTAAATTTCTATTGTTTAGTATTGTGCTAAGGCTTGAGGCTTCTTGGTTAAACACTCTCTTCCCACACTGTCGATGACACTGTGGTTAAATAACATCTTGAGCGTTAAGTGTTTGAAATATGGGAATCACAATGCACTAATCTGCTTCAGCCTCAGATTTAAAATAAATTCACTCTCCATTAGTAGATGTAAACAGTAACTTGGATAAATACTGTTATTATCAGTGTGAAGATTTGGAGGTTTCCTCTTTCTACATGCATCATTGTCCCAGGAAGACAACCATAGTGTTTGAGTTAGAATTGCCGGGTTTGGGGGCATTGAGTGTTTATGTATGTAAGGGTTTCACCACAGTTTGTGATCTGCTGACCATCCTGCTCTCCCATTGTCTGTCCCAGTTCTCCCACCATGGCTGCAGGGAAGGCCATTTCTGGCTGCTTCAATGGGAGGAAGTGGGCACCGTCTTGTACCAGGCATGGGAAAAGAGTATCCGGGAAAGCAGTCCTGCTTCACTGAGAGCTCAGACACACACATTCATTCAGGTAATAAAATAGCACAATAATGAGATGAAGCCTGAAGGTTGAACGGACTGTACAAATGACAAACCTTCTCACAAAGCACACTGTGCATGCAGAGGTTGATAGTACCATCGATCTAGGACTGTGTTAGAGTAAAAGTTTGACAGATGAGAAACACTGACACTCTTGCAGAGGTGATTTTATACACTGGTTCATTCCTGCTGCAACAACATTGATGTCATGTATTCCACTGAATGTCTCCAATACTACTAACAATATGAACCAGAGAGGCACTTTGTCCCTTAGAGGCCCAAAACTGAAACTAAATGTTGGGCCACAGCCAACAGCAAACACCTGTTGTACTGTATTGTATTTTTGTTTTATTGTTAAGATGGAAAATTGTGCTAGGACTCAAACTTCCCCTAATTGATTGTTTCCTTGTTCAGTGAGTCACTCTTGCTGCAGTGTTACGATAAAGAAAATGATTAATTATTAGGAACCCTCCGTCCTTAAAGAGCATTTATACATTAAAAAATAAAATGGCACAAACAGCCATTTATATCAGTTATTTTTTTACATTTTCATTTTTCTTGCCTGAATCGAACAGTGTGGTTTAATTTACTTTGAAGCTGATCTTTCCAGGAACAAAATCATACTTGGAAAAAATAGCCTGCTCTGAATAAAATCCATCATCCAGCATCTCTAAGGCTTCTTGCATATCTCCACATTATAAATTGATTGGTAATTCTGTGCAAAAAATAATAATAAAAAGTGAAAACAACATGTTGTGGATTTATCTGAAGTTAAATGCTGGACCATCCTCTCTCTTGGCAAAGGATCTTCCTGTAATCTATCATGGCTGTCTGGATTAACAAATAAAATGTAACATGTTAATAAGTGAGCTTTGAAGTTGTTATTGGGTAATTTTTCTGGGTATTGGATAAACCTGGGCTACTTGTCTCCTCTTGTTTTCAGACTTCATGCAAACCTAGGCTGAGGTATGACGGTGGTTTTGATCATCTTATCTTGGCTAGAAAGCATGTAACTCCTGACATTTCCCAAAATATTAAACTATTTCATATGCGGATTGTAATAATGTTCAAAGTGTAAATATAAATACATACATAAAAAGGGTTAGTAAGTCCTTGAAACTTATTTTGAGGGATAGACTTGAGAATGCAGTGCTGAGCTAGATGTAATTGATTTGTCTCTGTTGACTTTTGGGTGTTTTCATTATTCTGTAAATGGGTCCTTGTGTTTGCACCAGATGTCACAGGGTTAACAACAGGCCAGCCATTAAACACTATGACCCGAAACAGGAGAGGAAAGAGAGAGAGAGACAGAGAGGCAGCGGGAGAAATGGTTAAAGTTCAGGAGAAAAACAGGCCTGCCAGGGAATGAGGCAAATTATTTATATCAGCCATCCTCTGGCTCTTTCAGGAGCTACATTAAAATCCAATCAATTCTACCTCAAACAAACACCACAGCTTCTTGAACTTTGGCTGTATGTGTGTGTCATTGTGTGAGTCCATGGGTGCACACACATGAGGAAAGTGAGGTGCAGTTTGGGGCAGTTATATTAAGATTGGCAGCAGGAAAGGTTTTTTAATGAAGAACCACACTGGCGTTTCCCCTTTACGCTTTAACCAAAGTTCTAACTGCCCCCTTTTACCTTCCCATCACAGAGAGTTCATTGTATGTTCCCAACGAAACACGAAAGTGAGGAATTCCCTCTGACATCTGAGTACAATCATCCCCCAAACTACACCGACCAAAGAAGCCTCTTCAGCCCCTTAAGTCACATTTTTTTCTCGCAGCACACAGATAAGTTCCCACAGTCTTCGTTTTCAAAGAAAAAAATAAAAAATTATATGTATATATAGCCTAGAAATTCAGCCTTGACATACCAGGATATGACTTTTTGGTCCATATCACCCAAATCTAATTATATAAAATAACTTAGCGGTACATGGATTGCATACCTGAGACAAAATATTGTTCTAAGTTTGGCATAACAGATGATAAAACATTTTTTATGTTATATTTTCTCATTAATCCAAGGCATTACTTGCATGAGTATCTGAAAATGCATGTGTTTGTGTGTGAGCGTGTGTGTGCATCAAAGCTAAATCTCTCAGGGCCCCATTGCTTGTGATCCCAGGCTGAACAGCTGGTTACAAAAAATGATAAAAAGGCCGCGCTACAACAGCTGTGGAGGAACAGGACCACAAATAGATCCATGGAACTCTTAACAAGGTCCAAAAAAGGAGAGAACAACATGGGTAAAATAATAATAACAATCACTTACCTCCTTCCTCTTTTCATGAACTTCTGCAGGATGTGTCTGTCATGCCTCACTCTTTTCATCCTCATCTCCATCCTTCTTTTGTGTTAAGTCCTCTCCTCTTACCAGTGAGAAAATACACAGGAAACTTTTACCACAATGGGACTTTTCACACATCTTTGGCTCATTAGGGATTTGAATGTTCACTGGAGGAGAACTGGCAGCGTTTGACCTCATATAAACAAACACTTTCACAAATCAAGCTCCTGTCATGCACTTCACTCAGCTCTGCAGTCAGTGATAGGACCCAGGCAGGCCTGCACTCTGCTACTTTGAAAACTCTTACACGAAAGGCCTGCCTTTGTGGTTTTGATGAATGGACGGACATCAGGCTGTTGGCCTCCATGCATGCTCTGATGTATGGAGTGTCTAGATCCAGGAGGCTGGCGTGAGGCAGAAAAGCTGTTTCGTATTTACAAGTCAAGGTTTGAGGTGTGGCTGGAGGTTTTAGGGAAGGCTCTCAGTGGTTTGAGGGGTACATGTGACAGGGTTAAGACTGCACTCAGCCATTTTGCTCCTTTCTAAATCCTTTTTCGATACTGTAATTAGAAGCAGAGCTCCACTATCTCCACCACAACCTGCAGAGTGATGGGAAAAACAGACACATCATCCTGTCCCTCACTCCTGTTTTATTCAATACTCCTGTATGTGACATTCAATTTTCTGTCTGGCTTTTGTTTCAAGCACCTTTCTTGAATATTTCTCCCACTGTTACACCTTAATATAAAGAGTGAAAGACTACAAATGTTTGCGTCTGTGAGCAACAGATGTAACTGAAGCTCAGAATTACAAATGAGACAATGGAGAAAGAGCTGATGAATGGGAATGCTAGTGCTAGTGTCCCTCACTTGGAGCTCCAGGCACACAGGGCTCAACTCCAGATGCTGCCTGGATTGCCACATCCTGGCTACGATCCCCCCGCAGAACCGTGTTCATTTGTGTGCATGTGGGGAGACCATGAATGGAAACCACCTGGGACAATCGAAAAATGGCTTGAGGAGTTTTTCCATCACATGTGCTTTGGTGATTTTGATCAATCTTTATGTGCCACAGGGTCATTTTAAAGCACATGATATTTACAGTGTATCGCCATTTAGATCTTGTCCATTAAAGCGAGTCAGGCTTCATTCTGCTCGCATGTTTATCCGCGTTATTTATTCATCATCTTGTTTAGGCGCTGCGGAGTCGTGTTTACATCCTATAAAACCCAGCCACGTTTGGTTTTCCCTCAGCAAATGTGCCGCCATAAAACTTGACATTTCTTGTTTGCAACTGGAATGTCGCTTTGTTAATGTTAAATCGGCCTGTTTACTGATGATGCAACTTAGAAGTTTCCAACTCAAGCTAAACCATGAACTTGATCTCAGTGACGTTACATCAACATTGAGGTTTTCCTGCGCAGCCACAGGCTAGCAAGGCAACACCTCAAAGTAATGTAGACGGTGAAGCTTTTTGCTGCAGGCTTGTCCAAAACACTGGCACATTCCTGCCGAGCTGACGGTCCATTTTTCACTTAGCGTGACAGGACAATAGGGGTGAGAGTTAGCCACCTTATCAGTGAACTCTGTGTCGGCAGCGTGGAGAGGCAGCATGTTGTGAAGCACACATTGAGATTGTCTAGATAGGATTACTGGATTAGAGCTGCAGCCCCCAGGTAACACAGTGAGACAGACACCTTCACATCCTGTAGACAGATTCTGTCATTCACTAATCCATACTGGACACTCACTGTCCCCTGGGGCAAGACTTTTCTCTTTACCCATCCTCTGCATGATCTCAATGACCTTGCTCATATTAATGAACATGGTGTGTGTGTGTGCCTGTGTGTGTGTGTGTGTGTAAGAGCGCTGACAGAGTGGGGATGGAGAGGAATCTATAAAAGAAAGCAGAACTTGCCCTTTGTTTGAGTTACTGCTGCGTGCAGAGATGATGGACAAAGTCAATGGACTGTGTGATCCACAGCCGATCATGTTGAACAGCTAAGCAGCGAGGCACTGACAGATTCGTTGAGGTCAGAGAAAGATGAGAGCAAAGAGAGAAACCTAAAAGGCGGAGAGAGAGAGACAGAAAGAGAGAGACAATGTTAAAGGAAAAATTTATATCCATTTAGCCTCTTGCGATGATGATGTCTGTCTGTTTGTTGATTGGTTCAATTTTTTTTTCAGACTGACATACATTAGCAACTATAAGATACGTTAAATGCTATGAAATATTGCACAAAAAGTTCAAGCTCTTCAAAGGATAAAAACGCTGACTTTTCTCTGGCACCACCATGAGGTTAACAGTTGTGAAATGTGTGAAATACCTTAACAAAGAAAAAGTTTTTATATATTTCTCTGTAAATGTACTTAAAAATATATCCTACTGACTTTACTATCACCCTGACTTCTATTGCACCACCATGTGGTCGACTTTTAGCTCTTTACAGTAATTTCTTGACAGCTATTGAAAGAATGTTAAATTTGGTACACACAGAGGGTGAATTGTACTCTGTGTTTAGATTGCAGTAGTGGCTGTGTATAGCTATGTGGTGTAACAGCACACGCACTACCTAACCACTGTGCTATAACATTCATTATCTATTTATATCTGCTTATCCCTTAGAGGGTTGCGGAGGGCTGGAGCGATCCAAGCTGACACTGAGCAAGAGGCAGGGCAGACCCAAGACTGGTCGTCAGCTCAGGGCTGACACGTAGAGACAAACAACCATTCATGCTCATGTTCACTTCTAATTATGTGTGGTGTTTTACAGTCACCACTTAACGTGTATGTCTGTAGACTGTGGGTCAAAGGCAGAGCACCTGGAGAAAACTCATGCAAACACAGGAGCAACATGAAAACTGTACACAAAGACCCTCACCGGCTGGCAGGTTCAAAGCCAGAACCTTAGCAGCTTTAAAAATGTAACATCTTAACATAAATTGACATTACTAATCAAATGCTTTGGGTGATAAAATTCTCTTATATATAAAATAATTCTACATTTTTTCACTGACTTTTCATCTGTGCCAAATTTCTTTTTTCCTTATTTATAAACCACATACTTGCTAAACTAATGACATTTCTTTAAGCCTCCACTATGCTTTGTGTTCACTGCTAAATGGCAAATGTTAAAATGCCAGCATGCTGAACCAACACATTCAACATGGTAAACATACAGTTTACACCTGGATAACATCTGCATGTTAGCAAGCTGCGTCACATTTGCCAGTTGACCACTATACCAACTGCAAATGAATGCTAATGTTGTTCTATGGAGGCTTGAATAGGAAATTCTTTGCTAACAAGTTCACTGTATTAACAGCCTGTTTCTGCTGTCCCAGTGTGAGCAAAGAAACAAGTATCAGGTTTAATGAATTATGTATGTTGCATACTTGTTTAACACAAAAACTCTTGGTATATTTTCAGTTTTTGCACGTCTGACATTTGAGCAGTTCTCAGGTTTCACAGATATTCATGGGCTGGTGTGAGGGATGCTCTGTCAACGTGAGGAATGCCTTGAATGCTACATTTCCCAACTGGGACGCACTCTTTCTGCCAAACACACACCTGCCTGAACATATCCCAGAGAGATACAAAAGATCACCTCATCTCAACCTCGCAGAATATCAGCAGTGACAAAACGCTGTCTCTAAGTCCCAAAACAAAGTCCAAATGAATAAATAGCTGCCAGTTTTTTTTGTCCTTTTTGGATTTTTTAAAAGCTCCATTGTTTCCTTTTGTCCACACAAACAGTCCATTCCTTGTGAGCACTGCTTTCAGCTTTACTCACACGGGTCCTCTTGAAAGATAATTGTAAAAATGAAGAAGTGAGTGAAAATGAGTGAGGTTAGAAGAGCAGGAATGTGAGGGAGTAGAGAAAAGCAAGAGGGAGCCTCAGAGAGGGAGGGAGGGCGACTTCTGATGGTAAAGACGTGGTTGAGAATGAGTTTGAGAGGAACCCTTCTGAATGGAGATTTGCACGAAAATAGATTGTGTCTGTAAGACCCCCCACTATGGCGAAGGGCTGACTACAATAGAAAAAGCAGTCATTAGCAATAACTCTCTCAATCTTTCTTCCTCTGTTATACTCAGCTTTTTCTTCTGCACCCCCATTCACCCTCCTCATTCCTTTACGTCACCGCTACCCTGCTTCCCTCTCGCAGTCGCCTAACCTTTTCCATCTCCTAATCTCTTGATCTGTTTATCCTGTTTGTGAAAACGTGTACCATTAACTTGGCCTTGTCTAAAATACTTTAGAGGATGTTGAAGGAAACCTACTGTGTCAGTGCACTTTCCCAAAAAAAAACACCTATGTTTGAACAGCGTACAAAACAAAACTCTTAAAGTTGTTTTCAGCATAACCTCACATAACTTCACCCCAGCAATTTTGTCAAAACTTGTTTCAAATCATTGTTTTTGCTTATAATCACAAATTTGTCTCAGAGAGCTTTACAGTCAGTACAGCAGAACACACCCTCTATCCTCAGACTCTCAGTTTAGTTGTGGTGGGGGTGGGGAGTTGAAGAGGAGCCTCAGCAGCAGCAACATCTGGCTGACATGCAATAGGTGCTGTGCAGCATTGTCAGATGTACCAGCAGGAGAATTATTGTTTCAAAAAAAAGGATTCAAATTATCAAGCTGCATTATTGTGTTATTAGTTTTGTTTTAATAAGCATTTTTTATGTGGTGAAGTTGCCTATTTACACATCCAGCAGAAAAGAAGCAACATTAGCATTCAATTGGAGTCGAGTTTCTGACCATTTAAGAAGTCCAAGTACATATGTTTAGCTCTCTTTTTGGTCTCCACTAATTTAATAACTAATGAAAATACTTGACTGTTTGGTTAAGCTAAACAAAGTATGTAACATAACATTAAGTAAAAATGATCCGCGAGCAGATTCAGGCAATAATGTTAAAGTATTTAGACTGAAGACAAAAGAAATTGCAGGAAAATGTCAACCAAGTTTTCAACTTAAATGTCCAGATTTAGGCAGATCTATTTGAAGACTGTGGCAGAAACTAAATGTGATATTCAAAATTATGTTTTCATTAGTGTTAAATTACCTGAAAATAAAAGTCATTGTGTTTTCAGTCTCAGAATAAGCCTTTTATATCTTCAGAGGGGGTGGGTCTTCTTTTAGGAGTCTGCCATGTTGCAGAGCTGTGTTTCTACAGTAGCTCAGAACAGAAAATCCAAACACTGGCTCCAGTGAAGGCCTCATGTGTTTTTCAAGTTTTACTGCCAGTAAAGGTTCTCCTCCAGCTGCGGAGGGCAAGGCTGGCAGAAGGACATTCAGTGCAATCTGCAACTTCACTGTTGGATGCCACTATATCCTGCACAGTGGACCATTAATTTAATTTAATTTTACTTAATTTTAATTTGCCTGATGCATTAAATGCTATCTGGTGTATTGCTAAACTATTGCATTTCTCAAAGTGCACAGTATCCAAAGTAATGCTCTTTCATTGTATTCTAATTATTGATAGGACCTTTAAGTAGCTGAAGATATATGGTAGCTGGACGGCCTTTTCCCAAGCAATACACACACACACACCCACACACTCCTGCTGTTCCCAGTCCGGCCTCCCTGTGAATGAGGACTGCAGAACAGAGGTTGGCACCAGTCTGCAGGGCTACGGATGCTTATCAGAAAGGCTTACAAATCCCCCCTGATGCTCCTGATATGGAGGACAATGGGTATGCGTGCGTAGCGGGAGCTTTCTTTAAAGCCTCATTGAAACCGACTGCACTACTCTGCTCTTTAATGAGGTCAGAGTAGCCTGCTGGCTGTATTTCATCACTGAATACAGGTCATATAGTCATAATAAACTTTGGTGGAGTGACCTGTACGAGTCAAAGATATCTCTTTCCAAAGAAAGCATGCCGGACATACTGCACCAGGTTATGGCAGTATTTTCAATTACTGGGCGTAACATCAAAAGAGTTACTCTCATTTATGAGCTCTATCAAAATGTATGACCATGATTTCTTATTTAAACATCATTTATGGTTTTATTTCATAGTTTCTTTTCTCTGGGTCTGTTTTTGTGTTGAATTTAGGGTTAATTGCTTTGGTGGGAGCAGCTGTGAGGCCACCAGAGTTGCAGGTGAGCTTTCAGCAGCTTTCAGTAAACACATGAGCCCCCCACACAGCTTTGTACTGCTTCCAAAGGATGTGCCTGAATTGAAACTGGATCAGGCTCAAACAACTGTGAAACAACAAGGCTTTTGCAGCTGATGTTGTTCATAGTTACAGGACGAGCATTGTTATTAAAAACAAACAAATAAATAAAACTAAATCAACCATTCTTAATCATCTTAATTGTTCATAATAAAACAGAAGCAGAGCAGAAACTTGTATCAGATTGAAAACAAAGTAAAGCATTAAAATTTTGTTTTTTTTAGGATGTTCGTTATTCAGAGGGTGTTTTCAGTTACGGCTTTGGGTCTGAACGTTGGGTTTATTGCGTTTGTCGGTTTTGGGTGGAAGCGGTACACTGGATGTGGTTTTCTCACTGTCTGTCTGTCTGTCTGCACCTCTGGTTTCAGATTGAGGTAAGTGGGGCGGGGCACCGCAGGGAGCACAAGGAGGTGCCCTTGAAAGGTGGTTTCATGTGGTTAATGTGTGTTGTGCATTGTCTTTATTAAACATGTGCATGTATGTTGTGGTTTAAAAGTCAGCAATATCTATTAGTTTTTAATAAATCACGTTTAAGTTTCAGTGCAGCTTTAAAGGATATGAGAAGTAGCTTTTTAAGTTTGCATATAATATTTTACAATTTTTTCTGCATAGATCCAAACCCCTTTTCAATCATTCCATATATCAAACTTTGCACATCAGTAAGAACTTGAAATTTTTAAATAAGCTTAAATTTTATATAAAAAAAATTAAATATGTTTAAATTGAATTATTTAGGTAAACAGTGTATGGAAATTACAGTTAAATAATGAGATTTCTATATCTGTTAGAACATGTGTGCAGCATCTAAAGAGGTGGATTAAAGTGAACAATATGTCCAGCTTGCCTGTACTGTATAGTAAAATTGCATTATTCTTACCTAACAACATAATAATAGTGATAATACTATATAATTAAATGCTACTTATACTTTCTATAATACACAGCCAAATAAGCTAAAGGTCTATACTTGCATGCCATTAAAAATAGAAACAACATGCAGTTAAATGCTATTATTTTTATAATCTTAACCTAAGCAGGTAATGGTGTCTTTTAAAAAGTTTGGGGATTTTACGTAAAATTTCTCAGTTTTGCATACTATGCTATATTATTTTTTTCTTCTGCATGACAGCTACTTATATTGTTCATATCACAGACGCTTTGAATTATAAAAATATTATAAAAACTCAGCAAGCAATAAAGCTGCAGCCCATCGTTCTCTTAAGTCCATGTCATGTTACACACATGTATAAACCTGCATGGCCATGCCATTTAAAACTTGCATGAAGTATAATGTTCTGCATTGGAAAAAAAAATGTTGCACTATGTTTTGTGTATTTCGCGCCGTAAGCAGGAAATTCCGCGTGTTTTGTGTTTTCCTCGTCCTCCGCCGAAACCCGCCGGGCTGCTTGCTGGTGAGTGAACGCCTGAGGCGATGCCATGTCAATGCGCGTATCTGTTAGGACCAGCCTTGGAGGCGTAGCTCTTCCGAGTATCAGCAAGTGCAGAGCGGAAAGAGCTCGGATTCATTTAAGGAGACGGAGGAGAGAGCACACAAAGTGTCCTGCAGAGGAGCTCAAGTTTTCCTTCAGCGCCAAAACTAAGCGAAAACAAAACTTCTTTGAGAGGAGAGATTTTCTGCGGGGGAAGAGGAGCCGAAAACGGGTAAGCCGCTTAACGGAGCTCATGTACGGGAGACGGAGCGAGAGTGCAGGTAGTTCCTCGGCTTTCTAGTAACAAACCGCGGAGATGCTCGGTCACATATGTAGTGAGTCTATGGTATGGACATTCAACGACTTAATTTAATCTTATAGAAAACCAAGCTTACCCTAAATAATCGGTGTTCTTAGTAAAACAGAGACTGAAAGTTAAAAAACAGAAAGAAGTCAAAACATTTTGCGACTTTGTGATGTTTTTTGTTATTGACTCTTTCGCGTGTCTCTGATCTGTTTATGAGCCTCCTGGTTCAAACACGCAATCACACTACTGTAAACCAGGCTGGCATCTGATAAAAGAAGTCTGCTTTCAGGCTGACCTGATAGAAATCAACAGTGACAACAATTACGTTGCGTTTGCCGTCAGCAGCAGCAAGTCTGGGTTGTTTTGGCTGGATTTGATACTTTAGTGCGTAATGACGCACTATCCCGAACTTCTGTCACTCTTATCAACGAGGTAACCTGTCTCACAAAGATTTTTATCCCAAACTAAAGCATGTTAATCGAGACTGACAGGAGAAACTTCTGACAAACATGCTGCACCTGCACCATTCTTCCTGGCAGCATTAGCACATGAAAATACCCTTCAATCGCTTTTATTTTGTGTGTATTGAGTGACAAAAGACTTTTTCAGCTAATTTGTAACTGGATGCTCGCGGGGTTGAAAAGGGGGAAACAGGAGAGAAAGAGAGCGAGAGATACAGGGAGAGAGGGAGAGAGAGAGAGATTGGCTGCTTGTGCTGCCTGTTATCTGATGGTTTGGGTGTTAAAAGGTTAATTAGCTGGAAGCCTGTGGGGCTACCTGGCACCTTCAGGTATTTTCCATATAATATAGGCGAGGGGAATTAGACAGAGACCATTGTGATGGATTGTCTTTGCATTGAAAATCCCCCTATTAGAATGAAAAGCACTTTCCAGGGGCCCCAGAATAATTTAAAATATAATTAAATGTCAGGTTTCTGACATTTCTTGAAAGTGTTTTATAATAGCCAGTGGTGAAAGAGGCATTTAGACCTATGACCAAGTAGAATTAACAATCTAAAATGTCAAAAATAATCAATTACAGGCGAGAGTCCTGCACTTAAAAACTTATTAATATGCAAAAAGTACTTCCTTAGTAAAACTCCTCACTGGCCTCTGTTATAAGTGGTAGGTGAAAAGCACAAAATCCCCTGCGACAGTGTTTGTAATAACTATTTCTTTTCTGCATTTTTTCTGTCTCAGTCACATACAAAGTGCATGCATGTGTAAGTCTCTTTGCTGCCACGTGCCAATCACCATAGCAAGCACTCACTCACAGTTGATGGGCAGATGTTGATGAAGCAGAGTTTGACCGGCTTAACTGAAAGCCTCACTGCTTAGATTTTTAAAGCATAATTTCCCCTTACAGATATTCCTATCACTGTGTAGTTTTGATGGTTTATTTCACAGAAATACTGCTTTCTCTTTCCTTTTTCATGTCCACTATCCTCTCCCCTTTCTCTCTCTCTCTGAAAGTGTGAACAAATTTGCGCTCTTTCACATACTATGTTTTTTTTTAGCTGTTTGACTTGTAGTTTATAAAATATTAGCCTAAGAGCATCTGGAAAACCTTCAGCTTTCCCATTAAGTGTACTGTTATTTTGCTCTGTCCTGTGTTCTCAGCCTGAGTTACTCACAGATGATGCTATTTAGCACATTCCTGGCTTCTGATTGGTGGATTGGTGTAAAGCCATAATGCATGTGCTGCTGCGGTTCACTCTTTTTCTCTTCTTTGTCTTTTTTTTAACTTGAGCTTTCATTTCTGCATTTTCAGCAGTTCATTTCAGCTTTCAGTATTCACTCTAGTAATTTCAACAGAAAATGCAATTTTTTGGTTTTGTGCTGCAGCTACCGTCAATTTATGAGAAGAAAAGATGTGAATGTCAGTTTTTTCAGCTATCTAGTAAATTAAATATCAGCAAAAATCATGGCAATTCAACGCACTGGTTTCAATATTGTATTTTCCAAATTTTGATGGTTTCTTTATAGATTATTTCATCGTGATTACTGGTGCATGTAAACAGCATTCTGATGTTGCAGATGTGAATCAAGGCAGAGCTTTTTTTTAACTAAATTTGACACTATTTGGTATGTTAATTTGTAAGAGTCTGTAAAATTTTACAAGTTGATCATATGTTTTATATAAATTGAATCTGAAGCTGCAACATTACCTATAAATGTAGCCATCAAATAGTTATCTGCTGTTAAAATGTGAAGGAGTAGAAGTGTAAAGTAGCATAAAACAAAATAAACACAGGTTTACTAATGACAGATAACAAAGGCAGACTTAGCAGACTTTAGACAGCTGCATATCTTAATACATTCCAGGTGTCTTTATACTTATTTTAACTTTGCCCTTTCTTTCATCGTCCTCTGAGACTTTGTGCCAATTATCCTGTGAGCAGCACAAGTCTCCTACACAGACAGATGTCTGACACGGTCACATTTCACTGCTTTCCGGCGTGCTGTGTCACCCAGTGGTCACTGACCCTCTCTTTAACCTTGGTCGGACCATTTTGCAGGCGCCAAGCCTCCCGCTGTTCCCTGCACACAATTCACTCTGTTGGCGTACGAGTCAGTCAGTGGCAACGGCAGGGTTAAGCCACTAGTGTTCTGGTTTTGATCTATCACCTTTGACCCCTGATCTTTCACACTGTGGCAGGCTGCCAGTTAGGAGAGCTGAGAGAGACATCACAGCAAAAAAACCTCTGTGTGTGTGAAAATTTTAGTGGCCTTTTAGGCTCAAAGGAACCAATGTTGGGTTATTAACATGCCATGACTTCAGCCTCTGTGATCCTATATTTTGCTGTAGTCACCTTACTCATAGCGCTAATGTGCCCTGTATTCAAAATTGTGTGCATGTGTTTCGGTTATAAGATTCAGATGTTGTGAGATGACGTATTCGAGGTTATAAGCAGCCTTCTCTTTGATCATCTGGGTGGTGACAGCTCCTCTTCCACCTCCTCCATCAAGAGCAGAAGAGAAACATTGAATTTCTTTTTACGACAACATGCATGATAAGGGGAAACATTCTTTAAAATGGCATCAGGTTTCCCACCCTGACCAGTGGTTTTATCTCGGAATGCCTGGAACGTACCGGAAATACACCCTGTTTGTATTTCTTGATCCCACTTCCTCATGTCTAATCTGCACTCTGTGCTAGTGGAGCTAATGTAAACATTTATCGTGCAGCCCCCTGACTGCACATCAATCACAGAGGACTCCTACGTTTGTGACACAGCAACAGAGAGCATCCATCAACTCATGAAAGCAGTGTTTTTACAAGTTAACCACATTAAGATTCTTTAGGATCCGGTGGCACACCACAAGTGGCTTTATGTTTTATTAGCTCATGTCTCTGGGGCTCATATGGGTAAAATAAGCCATACTTTATGCAACAGAGAATTGATTTTTAAATATGATACCAGAAGTGCTAGTGAATAAAAAAACTGGTAGCGTTTAACGGTCAGATCTTTATTTCGATAGATTCACGCTGCGAGAAATGATGAGTTGATGTCTTGTTTTTGCAGGATTAGTTCCAGTCAGAGGTGGTCTGTGGTCCTTTCCCAGTGCTGAAAAATGAGTCTGAGCGCCACTGAGCTGGAGGACCTGTTTGAGTGGTTTGGAGACTCCAACGTCTCCGAAACCTTCAGCAACATATCGAGCGTGGATACAATGGTGTGTGCCACAGCGTTCAACCGCAGCGCTCTGCTCTACTCCATGTGTGTCCTCTACACCTTCATCTTCATCGTGGGTTTGGCTGCCAACGCTCTGGTCCTCTGGGTAAACATCCGTGCACAAAGAGATTCCACCCCTCGCCATGAGACACACATGTACATCGCCCACCTGGCAGTGGC
This sequence comes from Ctenochaetus hawaiiensis, assembly GCA_029783645.1. Lineage (NCBI taxonomy): Eukaryota > Metazoa > Chordata > Actinopteri > Acanthuriformes > Acanthuridae > Ctenochaetus > Ctenochaetus hawaiiensis. The sequence goes on from JAPZDY010000005.1 coordinate 9,199,186, forward strand.
AGACCTCTGTGTTTGCGCCACCCTGCCCGTGTGGGTGAGCTCGTTGGCCCAGCATGGCCACTGGCCCTTCGGCGAGGTGGCTTGTAAGCTCACGCACCTGCTGTTCTCCGTCAACCTCTTTGGCAGCATCTTTTTCCTGGCTTGCATGAGCGTGGACCGCTACCTCAGCGTGACGAGGCACAGAGACAACGAGGGAGGCGTGCGCAGGAAGCTAATCCGCCGAGGAGCATGTGTAGGGGTGTGGCTTCTGGCTCTTGTTGCTTCAATACCAGACACCTACTTCCTGCGTACTGTGAAATCAACACATGGGGACACGATGCTGTGCAGGCCTGTGTACCCCGAGGAAAACCCCAGGGAGTGGATGGTGGGCGTGCAGCTGAGCTTCATCATGCTGGGCTTTGTTCTCCCCTTCCCTGTCATCGCAGTGTTTTACGCCATGCTAGCCAGAGCTTTCACCCGCTCCTCTTCCTCTCCATCATCTTCCACAGTGGAGCAGGAGCGTCGTGTGAGCCGCAGGGTAATCCTGGCCTACATCGTCGTGTTTCTGGGCTGCTGGGGGCCCTACCATGGCGTCCTACTGGTTGATGCCTTGTCTCAGCTGGGCCTGGTGCCTCTGACCTGTGGCCTGGAGAATGTGCTCTACGTGGCCTTACACCTCACCCAGTGTCTGTCCCTGCTCCACTGCTGTTTCAACCCCATCCTCTACAACTTCATCAACAGAAACTACCGCTATGACCTCATGAAGGCCTTCATCTTTAAATACTCCACCAGGACGGGCTTGGCGCGCCTCATCGAGGCTTCCAACATGTCCGAGGCAGAGTACTCTGCTGTAGCTGTGGACAACCCACCACAGATCTGAAACTTGCAAAACTCAAACAGCTTTTCTTGAACACTGTGTCCAAATATAAATGGCTATAATGCAATGTAAACTTATGTTACAGCTGATTTGTTCTTATCAGAATCTATCCACCATCAGCATTATGTTTGACATTAGAAAAAAAAGCCAATCCAGCATCCTATTTTTACAAAAATCTGCTTTTAACATGTAGAAAAGCTTGAAGACAGGCTAATATCAAACTTGTTGGACATATAAATAAGCACTTAGAAAGCAGTTTTTTTTATGACAGCTGGTACTGAAATCATAAGATGTCACTCATTTTTTAAAAAGGCCAAAAAAATGACCATAAATGTGTAAAATCATTGCCTGTACTGTGCATGTATGGTTGTATTGTGTGTTTGTGTGTGTGTATGTGTGTGTGTGTGTATCTTTGTGTGCGTGGTATGCCTAATGTGATGGGCATTTAATATTGATTAGTACCAGCAGTGTATTATTGTTAGTCTTTTTGTATCTTGTTGTATTTATAGACTGTGCATTTGATCTTTTTTTGCCTCTTTCATGTTGTAATTCAGAGTCTTCACATGCTGATGTCTGCTCAGTGCTCCACTTCATGCCGTGCTGCCTCATTATGTTAGTAGAGCCACTGACTCGCTCAGTGTTTTAGTCCTGCTGTTTCATTGTTATTCATCACCTCATGTCACATCTGTTGAATCCCACAGACAAATAACGTAAATCAATTTTCAGTCTCGAGGTTCAGAAAACATCTAAAAAATGTGAGTCGTGTTTCATAGTTTCAGTAAAACACACTCTTGTTGACTGTTCGATGAGAAGACTGATACCAGTCTAAAATTTGTACATTAAATATTAAGCTAAAGCCAGTTGATCCAAAGCTTCACTCAAGACTGGAAACAGGAGGAAACAGCTAGCTTGACTGTGTCTGTAGGCCAAAAAAAAAATTTGTCAACACCTCAGTCTAACTAATTAACACAATATTTTTGTTTGTTCAATGTGTTAAAAAAAACAAGTGTTAAAAAAAACCCATGGTTCATAGTTGATTATGTGATGGCCTCAGGGACTTCTTCTTAATTTCCAGTCTTTGTGCTAAGTTAAGATAATCACATACAGGCTTTAGCTTCATAGAGACATGAGAGTGGCAATTTAATGACCTTCTCATCTAAATAATCTGCAAGAAAGCAAACAAACAAATATCTCCATGTGCCCAACTGTTCTGTTAAGGAAAGTTGGTGCTTACAAATGATTTACACGCTGCGAATGATTAACTTCTCAGTTTTCCTTTGGTGCAGAATTTTTTTCTAAACATTGTCTGAAGGCTTCAACTGGGACTACTGAGTTTAAAGAGCTGTTTCGTGTAGCTCTACTCTTTTCTGAAAAGTACAGTATTATGTAATAAACTGTACTGTCACTATATTTTGCGTCAGTGCTAAAAAAGGAAGGATGTATGTCATAGCAGTATTAATCCTGCTGTGTCGGCACACAGGCCACTGAAAGTGAAAAACTTATTTTAAGACCAAATAACATGAATGAATAGTTTTACTACTTTCCTGTGGGCTGCAGTTGTTGTGTTCAAAAACCAAGCGTTTATTACAAACCAAATGACTAAAAACATCATCACATTACTTTAGAGTTGTATATGTGTGCATGTGTGTGTGTCACCAATAGATGACGTTTTTCATGTCACAAACATTATTTTATACAGTTTACCCACTGTGTCTTGTTGGAAGCAACATATTCCCCTGATATGTTGACATAGAGCACATTGTGTCATGTGATTGGTTACACATGTATGCTTTTACACTGAAAAGATTTCATGTTGCGATTAGAAAGGACTGGAGACACGAACATGTGTCCTCAAGAACAGAGGCATTCCTTTGGTATTGTAATGTCTAACATGTGTTTTCTTATATATTAAATACAGACAAAATGCTTCGCCTCGGTGATTTCTTTGGTTCTTGTCAAAATAATCTCGACGTGATATCTCCCATGCTTCGAGTTGACTAAAATAATGTGTTTTAAATGAGATGCCCTGGTGGAACGTGATTCAGAAATGCTTTTACTACTCCATTTGTGGCTTTGAATTGACACACAGCAAACAAACTCATTCAGACTCGGTGAAAAACATAACATCACTGTGTGTGGTTTATCCCAGCTGTCATGTGACTTGATGCACTGCACTCCAGGCGAGTTGTGGTTCTGTTATGAAATGTGTGTGTTAGTCCTGGTAGAGACAGGCAGCCAAGAAAAAAAAAGAAGAAAAAAAAAAAGATGTAACTCCTGCAAATTTAAGACACAGTCTTCTTTGTTTTTTCTTTTTACCAACCAACGGGTACAGATTACAGGATTGAAATGTGTTTTCTCTCATGCAACCAGTAAACATTTAAGATGGATTTATTATGTTTTCTTATTTAGATAAAAAAAGAAGATTTATCTCTCATCCAAAGCGACAATATGTCCCCCAGAATACTCTCAGCTGGCCTTCCTCTCATTTGTCTGACAATAGTTGGTGGTTTTGTGATAAAGAGAAAAGCATTTCTTAATTTATTATTTGTGGGGGGCAGTCGTATGTCATCAGGGTATATTGTGCTAAAAATACCATTGATTTTAAAAAAATAACATTCAAATACATGTTAAATTATGGTTTTAATTGGATTAGTTAGAGTCTTTTTAGACAGGAAGTCAAAAAACTCCTGATTTCACAACTTTGATCTTGCTAGCTGACTAGAAGTCTTTACTTATTGAACTGACTCAACTGAACATTAACTCAGGTCCAAACTAATTGTCAGGTCAAAGGACCAGCACAAATCATAGCATCAGTCTTTACATGAGTCTTTACATCACACAGTAGCTGAGCGGCTGGTAGAGCTTCTTTGCTAAGATTTGTTGGACATTCCTGGTATATGGCGGCATTTTTGTAGCTTTGTTCTCTGTTGCACCATCAGCTTTTCACCAGTGTTTTACTGCTTTAAACCCAATGGGGGGCAGACAACACCCTCTCACTGTTACCATTGAGACACACAACAACTCACAGGCCAGCTTCCTTGCAAGCCATTCGTGAGTAATTCACCCTCTTTAGACAGCCTCACCCTCCCTCCCTCCTCCCACGGGATCATTAGCTCAATGAGGACAGTCATCTTGGTGGCAGAGGAATGAGCCACTATCCGGGTGCACTGATGTGGCGATCTCTCTGGGGGGATTCTCACCGCTCAGGTTAACCGTCATTGTTGATGCTACGTCCTCAAGTGTTCCCTCCTATCCCGAGGAAATGGAAAAGATTTATTTATTTTTTTTATTGAAGAGTCGCTGCGGTTTGTCTGCTCACAATTAAAAGAGGAAATGTCAACAATAACACTGAGTTCCTCTGTGATATGTTTCAGTTTGCATGCCTCTTCTTTCTTACATCTGAAAATAATTTCGAACATGCACATCTTTCCTCATTTTTTTCAGTCTTTCACCTCTTGCCAGATTTCCAGTGTCGTCGCCTCCTTTTTTCAGTATCTGTTCATACCACTAGCTGTAATGTCCCTGGGACAGTACAGTCTTGTGGACAGGATGTGTTTTAGGTTTGTGTTGTGGAATATTTCCATCTCATTGTCAAGGAATGAAATAAGGATCGCATGAGTTGACAATTGTCTTCATATCTTTTAATGTAACAAAAAGCAAAAGAAAAGTTTCACAATCAATCAAGTCTTTGGCCACATTCACATCCAAGGATGGTAGCTCAGCCACTACTTCCATGAGAAAACAACGTAGACTGGCCTCATCTGTAATAATAAGATAAGGGAGGCCAGTGAAGCTATCAGGAACAAGAGGCCGTAATCAGTTGCATCCTGTCTCATTCTGACGTCTTCTCATAACTAAATATCACAATTAATCTGAAGCAAACATTAATACCCAGAATGCATTTATATTAGATCATGTGGTTACACTGGTAAATGTAATGTGGAATGGCTTTGACAATCAGTTATGCTAAAATGACACAGCGGTTTGCATTTGCAAGTTTGTGACGGCTCCGGTGCAGGCAGACCATCGTGACGCACTCTGATGAGGAAGCTGTGAAAGGATTTCCAAAGGTCAAACCCAGTGTGTAATGTGTCGATGATAACTCTCCCAGCTTCCTTGTTCCATGTGACACTTCCTTGATCTTCCAGTGCCCCTGGTGTGTGGTGGTCACCTCTACCACAACCATGGCGTCCATTTCCTTTCTTATGTGACTGATTATCCTTTCAGAAGGGCTGCTCGTCCAACCTGAATCCTGTCAGCATTTTCCTGAAGTTGCAGTCTGCTGATGGCTTGTCCCAGTTCATTAAACCTCCACCATCTGAATGACAAAAAAAGATGCAATGTGTAAATAAGACCACCTTGTCGTAGCTGGAATGCAAAATAATTTATTTCTTCGGTTTTGCCAAAATTAGAGCCGGATTCATTTACAAACAGGCTTCGAGGTTAAAAAGTGAGCAATGAGCCACATGTTCTTTGTACAATTCTGTTTGCAAAATTTAAGAATAATTATATGTGCATCATTTGAGCATAATATAAACTGAAATATAAAAGCTATTAAAATAATCTTGAGACTGAAACCCTTTGAAAGATAAGGCTTAAAGGCCAAAAGCTGAGTACTCCACTGATTTAGCATTGCTCTCCTATATTAGGTGAAAAATATCGTCTTTCCTTTCCGCTCTCTTTCCAATAGTTCCTCATAGGGTGTTAGTTGGTCTGAATCACTTTTGTTTGGACACAAGCACAGAGCTTGAAGCCTGACAAGAAGGATCACATGGTCAGGCAAATCCGGCTGCCTTGCAAGGTAAGAAGGTGCTAAAGGCAAGACATTTTTGGAGACAAGAGAGACTGAAGTAAACTGAGAAAACAGAATTTGTTTCACACACCACAAATGTTAAACATACACCCTTTTAAGCTGAATATACAGTACAAAGAGATGGCTGGAGAATGTCTAAAGAGCGTCATGTAAAACAGGAACTGTGACCTGGTGGTGAGTTATCACCCCTCACACAAATAGGAAAGGTTGGGGAAGCTACAGTCACATTTTCATGTCGAATGCAACACAAAGGGAAAGGCACTAAGTCTGGAGTTTGCTTGCCTTAGATTTAGGTTAAGGCACAATCCTAGTTTAGCATGGCAGTGAAACATTCCTAAAGACTTGTACACAAACTCTGATGTGTAAAACTGCAGGGGGCCTCCTTAAATCTCATCCTAATTATTACCTAATTAGTTGTCACACAGTGAACCAAGCTTCCTTTTCCTGGTTACTAATTAACCCTCTGACAGAGACACACGTAGTTAATTTCATTTTGTCTTTATTCTCTAAGCTAACACTTGTTCTGTGCTGTATGTGCTGAGACAGAACAATGTAATCTACCTAGCTGACTCTGGCAAGCAAGCATATTTCTGCAAATACCAGACATTCACACACACACACAAACACACACAGTTTGCATCAGGGAGAGTTCAAATCATAGTCATGAACATAATACTAGATGAGGTGCTATACTGTATTTCAGATCTTATCCCATTATTCCCAACTATCCCACCCATATATTAAATGTTTGGGCGCTGCAGTCATGTCTGAATACACTCAGGGTGAGCAGATTGTAATACACACTTCTGTTCTTCTACCACTGAACAGACTGTATTTTACTTGGCATGCACATATGCTGTGAAGTGTTTTGCTTCCTTTTACAGTTTGCCAGTTGTGATTCTCTTCTGTTCCCATTATGAGCTGCTTACACAGGACGTGTCAAACACACTACCGAGCCACTCTTCTACGGTAACGCAAACACTGAACTATGCGTAAAATGAAAAGTGGTTGTACAGAAGTAAACTCTATAAGTTTCCCCCTCGTAACACTTTACTGACTCTCCATTTTGCACGTCTTTGTTATCACTATCTAGAACGCATACAGCGAATCTGTCCTCTCAAAACCTGAGAAAAAATTTACAGCCAACAGCTCAGTCCCTGCTTTTCTTACAAATGGCTTGAATATGAGTTACGGTGCATTCTTAATGGGGCTATCTGTTTTAATTTGATTCGAAAAGCAAAGGAGATTCACCAGAGATGAAGTCCATAAAGGGGGAGTTATTTTAAAGAATGATGATATTCAATACCTTGTGCTAAAAGATAACATTAATGAATGGTGAAACGGGGAAGAGGTGCAGAGGTGGACAGTAATTTAGAATAACTGGATTTTTTGATGTTCTCTGTAGGTCTGGCACATTTTGAAAATGTACGCTGCATAGATGTGCAGTTACACATGCATTTTAAATTATTTATGGCCCATTTTCGTTTAGAATAAGTTCCACACCCAATCAAGTCAGTGCTTGCTTTTCTCAGTCTGGCGGGAATTCCAGATGAGGACTTATGGCGATTAAATGTTATTGAATTATTAATGAGGTAGAAAATGAAAGCGGGGGCTGCTTGTGCTCACAGGGACTTTTTTGGTGCGAACATAAAGCAAGTCAGGGGATGAGGTTAGTTTGGCACTCTACGACTCCACTCCTGTCAGGAGGGAAGAACAAGTGCTGCTGCCAGATGTTAGACAGATGTTAAAGTCAGAGTTTAAAGGGGGAAGAAAAAAATTAGACTTAAGCGACCAACCTGAATTTGGATCAAACAACACCAATGGCACACGTCAATTTACAAAGTCACGGCTTATTTAACCTTCCAACCACAGGCCTGATAACGATAAGCTGAGGGCGGATTGTTTGTGTGCTCTGGAATACATCAACAGAAAGTGACGTCTCACCAAAGCTGCAGGTTTTGTTGCCATGCTCGGGACAAATGATGATACTTTCAAGGTCTTTGAGAACCAATGGCCTATGCACAATATGTTTTCTATTCCAGATGAAGAGAAACAGCGTGAACACTCCAGCAGCTGAGATACACAAAAGAGGATTTTGAAAGGAGTTTTTAAGAGATAGGATCAATAAAGCTGCAAAAAAAATATATTTAGCTTTATTGGGGTCGTGCATCATGCAGACTTGGTTTTATTTGATCAGGTGTTGAGGTTTCTGTCATTGAGATTTCTGCCCCCTCCCAGCTACAAAGGAAGTAAATTTGAATGTGAATACAGTGGGTTTTGTGGATTTTCCAGTGTAAATAGGCAAACTGTTAGTAGAAAAATTATTGTTGAGTTTTTCTAAACATCATCTCTCAGTGCTGCTATCCCCACAATTAAAATTCCTCCCGTGTCCTGATTAAAGAGCAGAAACTTATCTCAAAACCAGGGCAAATAAATTTACAACTAAAATCACAACTGTTTGCATAAAAACTTTTAGTTGGAACTGAAAAAATCTATTATTGATTTAATTGAAAAACTATTTTTTACTGTAAAATATCAGTGAAGATAATCTCTCTGCTGTATGTTTTTGTGAAGAAGGTCTAGACTGGGTCTTTTTGAGCTTTGATTTAAATAAAAAAAAAGTTTATAAGAGCATGAGACTGATCTTAAATACTTAAGGGTTGAAAAAAATAAAACAAAAAATGTAGCTAGAAGACACTAAAACATTGTGAAAAATTAAGGAACTTCTAAGTTTGAAGATCATTATGAGTGGATTTAACTTTAAGTGCAAAATTGTTTCATTTCTTCCAAAGATTACATAAAATATCGAGTTATGCAGCTTTTATAGCTTATATACAAGGCTTCCAAACAGTGTCTTATAGCGGTTTCTTTGGTATTATTATATATTCTTAAAGCCATAAAACAAAAGCTCTGAGGGTCTTACGCTCCTGGTCAGTGTGCTTGGCTGAAAAAATCCATAGGAGCCCCTCTCTGTTATTTATGGTCCAAACACAGATTAGCCACAGAGTGCTCCAAAATAAACTTCACATGTCCCATGAATAATGGGTTGTGATGTTCTCCTCTGTTACCAGTCAACCCATGCCTGATAATGCTCCACTCGACATAAACCATCCTATAGCTTATTATTAGTGTGAAGGCTCTAATCTCTTCCAGATCCGCAAATGTAACTGTATAGGCAGGACACACATGGCTGTGAAGGCCTGATATTCGTGGAGGCTGATTTATACCCCGGTCCGTGCCCAAACGAAGGATCCGGTGTTTAGACGCCACCTCATTCATCCGCCATCCCGTCGGCTTTAAGAGCTCAGCCTGATGGGCAGCTTTAAGTTCAACCTCGGCGGCACGCTCATGTCACAGCCGATGATGAAACTTCAGAGACGTGTCAGAGAGGAAAAGGCAGCTGCTTTATGGCTTATGGAGACACACGAGTCCATACAGACCTTTTGCCTGTGTTATTAAACCCAAATCTGTCATATGTTTTATAAGCTCCCAGGAATGTGTTTGGAGTTGGGAGGTTGATCGTAACTTTGTGTGAAAGTATCACATTACTGACATTCAACCACTGTTTATTTAAATAATCTGTCCTCTTATCTTTACTTATTGAGTATTATGAGCTTTTTCTATTTAGATAATAAAAAGTGATTATAGGACATTATGTCATGACAGAAAGGAAATTACGCTAAACCAAAGACCTACAAAATGCTAAGTTTAAAAATCTTTAGTGCACAGTTCAGTTAGCTTTATCGTAGTTTTTCACACTGTCAAGTCACCCTTTTTTCTGAGACGGATAATGAATGACTTAGCTACAGCACCATGAGACCGCCTGCAGATAATGATAGCTTATTTTGGCTCCTGGGAAAGAATGATAGAATGAAGGCGCTGACAGACTTTCATCTCAGCTGACAGTGTGTGTTGACAGTGACAGCCAAAATCAAAAGTAATATTTATGTGCCCCTCTGAAGAAGGAAAAAAACCCCCAGCTTTTTACGGCTGTGTGTAATGTTTTGTCTGAGATGGTGCTCAAACTTCATCACAGACGTCACAATGTCCTCCGCTGGTTCCTGTCTGGGGTCAGACTATGGCGTGCCACTGCAAAAAAACATGTTTATTCAGACAAAAGCAGGGCGTCCCAGTCAAGTCAACATGACATCATTGCACCAGAACCTCATTAAATAAGCCTCATAAACTCGCAGATGCCTCCTCAGTGTTTCCTCTTTGCAAGACATCACATAAATCTGATTCTCCCTGAAAAATAGGCTTTTTTAAACTTATTTCACCCCTGAAATGTAATTCTTTTTAGGGGCTTTTCAGGCATCTTTCTAATCTTCAATAGTTTATATACACTTCGAAAAGTATATCCTATGACTTTTTTCTCCATAACATTGCAGCATTGAATTCCCAAACATGGAAATCCCCAAAACTAGACACACAATGAATGCAGTGCACACAATAGCAACACTGTTGTTTCTGCATTCTGATATTCTCATTACAATCACTGAGCGTTTCGTACCCGAGATGAAATCCACCGCTTGCACACATGCCAATACTTATTTACCCCAAATCTGCTCAGAATATACAGTATGTTGCCAAGGGTGTAATTCATCATATTTCAGATTTGTTCGGATATGATTAAATGTCATTAGAACACCTGAATTCTTCAAAATGCTCCGTGTAAAGTAATATTCCCAAATCAGTCTTCTCCCAACCAAAACTTGGGGGAAACAAAGAAAGAGAGATGACATGAGTTAATATTTGTAATATAGCTGTATTTGTGTTCAATCTCTGCCCCTGCTGATTCCATTACAGGGTCACTGAGGTGAACATGAATTATTTGTGTATATTGCTTTGGAAAAGCAAATGACAGTTTTTCATTTCAACCAAAAAGAACAAAGATCCAGAATCAAAACCTCATCTTCCTTGCCAAAGGTTGAGGAAAAATTTGGTCTCTAAAATAAGGTTTGTATGGGAAAACATTGCTGCCTGGGCTCCATAATGTTTCCTAATCATGTTTGTTTCTATAGGAAATGTTACAATCATGTTTGGTTACATCAAAATTAGGAAAAGATATTTACAGGCTAAACAGGTCAGGCACTTTTTCGTGACTTTTTCTGCAACTAGATCATAATCTTTCACTGGCTTAAATCAAGAGCAGCACATGCCTAAACACAACCATTAAAGAGCTAAAATCACGCATTAGTTGCATTGTACATTGTGTGGTAAATGATTGGGACAGCAGATATTAGAGAAAAAAAACATGTCTGGCTGTTTCACTGATGCTTTCAGTATCATTTTGCAAATATGCAAATAGGTTAACAATGTCCCCTTAGTATGATGACATAAAGCAGTCTGGGTGGTAAAGAATTTCTTTTATAATGTTTGGCTGCTCCAAAATTCTCACTAAACCACTACATCATCTTCAGCTTTTTTTTGTCTAGACTTAAGCTGCAGTTGTGGTTACACTGCATTTCTCCACCTTTATCACCAGCAATTCGCATTGTTTATCACAGATACCCTATTGTATATACAAAATGTTAGTTCAACAATCATTGTCGCTGACGATGAGTCACTGTTTATGTCTGTCTGTCATGAAACAGAAAAGAAAAACATTTCTGTCTCTCTCTCTCTCACCGCTTCTTTCTTTTCTGGACAGCAGGAAAGATCTGCATGGTATCCGTTTACAGGGAGTTTCTCTCACCATGACACACACACACAATTCACACCCTGAGGTGAAAACAAATGTCTGCATGTCATTCAACAACCGCCTCGGAGTGTCTTGGCTCAAACAAGAGGTACTCGTCATCCTCCATAACGCCTCAGTTATTCCCCCCGCAGGAGTGAAACCTCCACTGTTCCCTCAGCTCTTCTTCCATTATGTCGTTTCAGTTCCAGACTCACTTCAGCTCCGACAACCTGTGAAATACGTCACACACTCAGCTGCGATAAGAAGGAATTCATTATGGGCATGCATATGCACACTCAGACAAATAAGATGAACTGCTTTTGGCTGTTTCCAACACAAACCACCTTTGACTCTGAAACTGAAGCTTCTGTATCTCGTTGTGGTTGAGGTCTGCAGCACTTGGCCTCCTCACAATAACCTCAAAACCCAACTGATGGCTGTTTCAGTAATCCTTCTCTGTGTATAGAAAAGGAGAGTTTCTTCACCACTGTTTTTCTAAGCTTGGTTTCACAGGACTCAATAAACTTTTGTGTGGCTTGACAAATGAGTTTGTAAAACAGTTCCTGAGAAATAAAACAAAATCGCAGGGAGATGAATGGGGGAGGAAGCTGCAGTTTCCGGGTGGGGATGAGGGTGGTTTGGGTGGGGAAGCCGAGAGCTGACACGCCCAATGTCTGTGTATGTGTGACACCAAATCTCAGCATTCATCCACACAATTGACCAAATGAAAACATGCCAAAGATTGTATTTCCCCTCTGGCCTTAAGTTATGAATAGAAGATTTTCAGAAGCTCAACTCAGGGTTCGTCCTTTTTTCTGTCCCCCTTTCACTCCTGAGTCGCCCTCATGTATCTATGACCTGTTTTATTTGGTTCCAGTCATCCCTGTTGTCACAGCTGCAGCAATATCATTGTTCAGAAACAAAGATTTTGAAATGGAGAGCTGCAGGAGGAGACACTAAAATAGCTCATGTAGTAATTAGCACCATTATGAAAGGCCATTTATCTGAAATGCAAGTTCTTTTTCTGTCAAATGTGAAACAATTACTGTAAAACATTTCATAGCAATGAAATTCATGTTCCCAGGCTCCCTCAAACAAATGCATAAAAATAAAAATCAAGTTGAATTAAGAAAAGAATCTGAGACTCACAACATTGTGCAAGAGGTATAATATAGAAATTATATAGTAATAAATGTAATACTTCTGTGGTAAACTGGTAATAGCGGTGATAAAAATGAATAAACTGTATGTAGAGGGAGGTTGAAGTTGTGATAAATCACGCTGGTCCTACAAAGAATTCTCTTTGTACTATTTAGTGTGAGTTAAAGTTGAAGTTAAGGTCCAGATGTGAGGTGTGGTAGATCAACAGATTCCAGTTTTATGCTCGCCATAAAGTACAATTATAAGAGAAAATTATTGTCTCAGCAGCTGAGTTCAGGATAAAGATTAACTCAACATGTTGACTTTTAAAAAACAACCCTGCGGCAGTATTTTTTTTTCTTTTTTGCAGCATCTCATATCATAAAAAAAGAGGTGTGATCTTGATAATTTGCAGAATTATCCATGTTACCATAGAAACATGGACCATGTTCAAAAGAGCGTAATTTTGGGGCTGGGGGCCAAAACATGTCAGAAAAATGACAGGAAAGATCTAAATGGAATGTAAGTCTTTTGTGTCTGATTTTTTTAATTTCAGTGGAAATTCCCTCAAAGAGAGTGAAGGTCCTTTGAAAAAAAACCCAAAACATAAAAAGACAAAAGAGAGTTATTTATTTTAATGCACTTTATTCTGAGTTTTTCACAGACAAAACATGGCAATTTTAGACAGGTCTTTGTGTAAAAAGCAAACATTCAAATAAAAAAAAATAAACTAAACCTCTCATTAAACATGTAGCGGTGCATAATAAAGTGATTTGACATACCTATCATAATCTTTTTTTAAGCTCTGCTGATTGCATGGCTGTAAGGACCAGCAGTTTTGTTTACCATCAAGATGTATATTATGCTGACTTTACAATAAAATGAAAACAAATATTGTCAGTCTGCCCATTCATTTGGACCAAACTGAAATATTAAAGTATCAGATCATAAAATAATGATGAATTAATTCTGATTTTTACCCTAGAACTATCATCAGATCAAAGCTGTAATTACTCCAGTACTTTGGTTTGCTGACTTATCCCAGCTTTGGCTGTACTACTTTGTCAGCATGCTTACATAATAAAATGATAAGGTGAAAACTGGCAAAATCAAAATGGTCCGGATGGTCAAGATGTTAGCATTGTCACTGTGTATATGTTTTTATGCTGGTGTTAGCATTTAGCTCAATGCAGCATTGTGCATAAGTAAAGTCTCCTGTTTAAATTTGATCCTAGGGGGGTTTATGGATAAATAGTTCAAGTGTGCAAATATTCCAGGGGGGATTACAAAAGAGAGGAAGAAAATCAGTGAAACAATGAAACCAATATGTATTTTACAGCATTCACCTGTAAAGCAACACAATCTCACACCCAATAACAAAAGCTTGAGCTGGACCCCCTTGGTGTCACTTTTTTAATGCAGAAAAGGTGCACTTGTGTGAAAGGCGCTAAGCCGTCCTGCGAGAAAGCATGTTTATGTAAAACCTGCTTCTTCAAACAACAGTTTGTGAATCTGCACGTCTAGATTTTTGGTTTCCTTTTTTAAGTGGCGGAGGCAGACTATATGCCACTTAGTGGTCTAAGGAAAGAGTCATCTTCTTGCAGACGCAAAACTTAAGCGCTAATGTGCATTTGGCTGTGGTCCCTGCAGTTAATTCAAGAGCAACTTTTTTGGCCAAGACACTGATGAGGCAACGTAAGACTTGGACTTTGTTGCCACTAGTTCTTCTGTGTCAGCTTAATGTGTCAGGACCCAAAGAGCTGCTTTAAAAAGTGATTCCAAGAGGTCTTGACAAACCCTCCGTATGTGATGAGCTGGGAACGAGCACAGGTTGGCATAAAACAAAGGCTCATTGTTTTACTTCATGAAGAGGTATTCTCAGTCAACAGACTGGTTTCGTCTTGACTCACATTTTTTTTGCCATCCATACATCACACACCAAAATAATAGAGGTAAAGTTTTTCAGTTTGGTCTGTGGTTCAAATCAATCTGTGTTGTAGATTGATTGATGAACTTTTTCATTGAGGTCGATGTGTCACAAGAAAAGGCTGCAACCCAAACTGGGCTTTCCATCCCGGCCTTACACTTGGTATATGGTTTGTAATTCAATAGGGGAAGTGGGGGGTTTAAACAAACACAAGCGTAAGGGAGGAGGCGTGCGTAGGTGTGTGTTTCACCACTCTCTGCTACAGTATTAAATAGCTTTCCTTCACGTACCTGTCACCTTGTAATCAATAATGCTTGAATAACACCTGAAACACAACAGTCATCAGTGACCTGTCACTCACGCACACCCGAACTTATCCACGCATGCACACACACTCAAAAACATCCTTCATCCGTGACTGTCTAGTAGGTGCTCAGACAGAACTCACATGAACAGCTCCAGAGCTTCCAGGCATCATCCATCACTTCAGCCCACCAGAGGGGGTCTGTGGCTGGGACACACACACACAGGCAGCGAACCTGATCCACACCAGGCTGCAGACTGGACACACAGACCTACCTCTGAGGCTGGACAAATACAAACACACATAAAACATGGGTCGCCTGCAACCGCACACAGGTGCCCTTTTACATAGCTCAGAGCTTTAAAAACATTTCCCCTCCCTGTCATTACACCATGTAATTATTTTTAATCCTTAATCCTCATTTTTAATTAAACCTTCATACATTTTTCCATTACTTTGCACCTATTCTCACCGCAGTCTCTCCCTCACCCTGTGTCTCCCACTATGGGGATTATGTTTGCAATACCGGGTATAAATAATGCTGAGTAGGTGGCCTTGTAATGGAAACAAAGATATACAGATATCAAAGGCTTGGCCCCCTTCTTTCAAATTCTGCGCACATTAATCAAGACTTGTGTTTCACAGATGTGTAAGAGCACATGTGTGCGCCGCTGTAAATGTGCAGCATGCAACTGTGCATGCCGGTCTGGAAAAGTGTATGTTCATGTCAAGCCAGCGGGTGAGAATTCATGGCAGCACAGTTTACACGTTCTCATAAGTGCAGGCTCAGTGAAAGCCTTAGGTAGGCTTTAAGATGTTTAAATGAAAACGTTCAATCAACAAGAGGATTTGTGCCTTCGTGCAACATCTTTGGCTTGTTTCATTCACAAGCTGAGGTGTAATGACAAAGAAATGAAACTGTAATTTAGCACTGATGTAAAGGTGTTCGTGACATATAGCCCCGAGTAACATTATCAACTCTGCTCTTCCATTAGCATTAGTCATGAGACGCTTAGTGTACTTTAGTATACATTTGGTCCTTCATCACTCATCCTGTTCCCATGATCTGGTTCTTCTCAAATGGCAAAGAGAGTGGTCTTATCTCGATGACAGAATGGGCCAATTGACCTTCAATATCATTATAAAAGTTTTAAAAATCGGGGTTTAATCAAAAGCATCAGCTTGAATGCTGCACCGAATCCACCAGACTCCATTTCTAAAAACGATCATTTTATCTTTGTAAAACACAATTAATTCAACAAACCTAAACACATCAAAACCACCCTTGCTGCTATTTTTTTCTCTGCCTCAATCACTGGCTCTTGTACAGTTGAAATAAATCCTTAATTTACTCCCACATTTCCATTTCTGTGTTTTTAAAACACTGTGTTGTTGGCTGCTGTCCTTTGTCTTACCCTCAGGCTCCAACATTCGGTGTGAAATGATTGATGAGGGTGTGATCTCGTATCTAAGTGTGTCTCTGTTTTGGTGTCAACATGATAAAGGTGAGATAAAGGGATTGACAGTTTGGGTTCAGGAATGAGACACCGCCGCAGTAACAGTAGTCTTCAGCATTATCTCATTTCTTACCCAATCAGGGAGTCAGCGGAGTCCTGACATATGCTGCCATGTGCCGAAGAAAACCCACTCCTCTGTGCGGGAGTACTGAGTATCAAGTTGTACAAATAAGAAGCGAACTCATAAATGTCACCATTTGTGATGCGTACACTTTTGCCTGGTTACATCATGTTTTGTGGTTTAGTTGCTATGTAGTCTTCCTGCATGAGTCAGAGTCGAGCCAGGGAGTGACAGTGAGTGCAGCTATAAATGTCTTAACTTGAACGCTATGGTGATGAAAGTGGTGTCATTGAGCTGTGGTGTGGACACAATACTGACTTGTAAAAATAGAAGCAGAAGTGTGCACATAACCCATGTCACCCTCTGGAGCCGGATCAAATCAAAACACAAGACGTAAAAGGACGCCGCTACGGTCCAAAGAGAGTCGTAACACTGCTCACACATACGCAGCCCTCACGGAGGATTTCATATGTGAAAAGTATTTTTGTTGATTTATGACCTCAATAGAGGCTTGACAGTTGGCTTGAGCTTTTTAAAACCTGCATTGACTGACTTTTTCTTGGACAATTTAGGGAGAACAAGCTGTGAACACAAATTTGACATTTGATTAGCTTTTAAGCTATTTTTTTGGCAAACAGCTTTTAAGCAGAGACAGAGCAACATTAGCATGCATTTGGTGTTGTGTTTCAAGCTACTAGGTGAGTAAATATTTCACGCTATTTTTTGCTCTGTTTTCGTCTAAACCATCTCCTGGGAAAAATATCTTAAGCTCAGACTCCTCTTGAACTAAATGTTCCACCTTGTTCACCAACCAGTCACTAACTTCTGTCCTGTGCAGGGAATGAACAGGAGATTTTTAAAGCTTTAGTCTGAAAACACCTGCCTTTCGCAGGTGAAAACAACTCAGTGAGAGCAATGAGATGCATTTACATGACAACAGTTTGGGCTAAAATTGGAAAGTTTTCATTAAGTACTGCAATGATATGAGAATGATGCAAAAACATTCCTTGAGCAAAAAGATCTGCCAAAAAATGACCAAAATGTGAAAGCATGCTAGTTCTGTAGAAGGTGGTGTAACTGTGAATTAACACCACAGAATAACACCATGTGCTTGCATACAAATGCTTTCATATAGTTTAAACATACAAGACGATGACGGCGAATTAACGCTCAAAAAGAGACAACTTTGATGGATATTTTGCTGAAGGGAGGGTTAATAAACTCAGCAGAATCTGCAGCACAAACCAAGCTTAATAGTTCCTGATGTTTAAACTGCACAAGGCTATTAGACTGAAATGTAATAGCTGGAGTCAGATGACAGTTATCAGTGAGCTTGACAGTCTCAGCAGCCCCTACACATCACATGCAGTGATTGTTTGAGAAATATTCATTTTAAAACCCTTAATGAGTAAATCCTCCATAAAATAGAGATCATTCAGTTACAAAAATATACATTTTGTCCTCTCAAAATATTTCACCCTGCAACACAGATAGCGGGGAAGCTGTGGGGCAAAAAAAGGGGGGCTCAGCGTCCACTCTAACCTGCAGAACATCTGGACATGATATCTACCCCTGCCTCCCAGGAATGACGCAGGAGGAGGAAAACCAAGAGTTCCACCCTTACAGCCCATTTCTCTATTCTCCTGATCTTTGCCATAACTGAATATGTCAAACCCTTCTGGAAAATTTCACGAAACTTCTTGCAAGACAAAATGATATAGATTATGGTCTATTTTAACCTATAAATTACTTGGGAAACACACCTTAGAGACATCTCTGGACATGTTGATGAAAACTGGCCCCTGATGTCAACAAGCTGTACTTTGTTGTAAAAAACATTTCTAGCATGAAACATCATGATGTTGCCAAGGCAATGACATGAATCACTTCTTTTTTTGGGGGGTATTATTATTATCATAAGATGCTATTCACAGGTTCCTCTTATCCTTTTTCTCCCAGTAAAGTTATACTCTCACTGGTCACCACATAATGGTAGAAACAGTTGTCTCATTCCTTTATGCGTTCACGGGATATTAACCATTTTATTCTCCCCTTTTGTAACACACAAAGGATTCGACACAGATCCGAGTCCAATGTGAAACAATCCTCCACACACACAAAAGTCACACTCATTCTTTTCACTTTCATTATACATTCAGGAAGTAGCACAAAGTATGCCAATGTTATAGTGTTTTCGAATCCTTGCCAAACACAAGTGTAGGGAACAGTTCAGTTCAGTTCAGTTCAACTATGCATGTTGAAAACTGGAGATGCTCTTTCAGATTCCAGATTTGGTGTGGTTGAACTTTCCCTCACCTCCGGAGGCAGGGCAGGGACACAGTAGACAAACAGTGAGCGGGCCGGGGGAAATTCCTGCCAGGGTTCCATGAGAGACTTAATACCACAGGAATGCACAGTAAAAATTGACACAACTGTCATTACAACTACAGGTAACCCCAGGTCATCTCAAACAATCATCCTGGTTGTTAGTGGTACGCTTGCTGTTTGTTCTGATTGATAGTTAATAGCTGCAAGCACGTTGGTGCACTGTGTTTGTTTTCAGAGCCATCGCAATGTTACAAATTATAAAAGCATTTGTTTGTTTCTAGCAATCAAGTCTTCACCTCAATCATCACAAAATATGTGTGGTCTCGTGACGAGACTTGCATTTTGTTGACATATTCGGGAACATAAAACAAAATGAAAGTAATATCAATCTTGTCATCTAAAGTCCTCGTAAGACAGCAAACAAGCATTTTTCTTTTTCCAAAACAAAAGAGTTTTTCTCTGGGTACAACATTTGTTCCTTAAAGAATACTCTTGTAATTTAAGTTCACTGTGAATCTACCATTCTGCACGCAGATATGTGGACTCAGCTCCAACTCAGATGTGAATAAGAGGAAAAAGTAAGAAGCAATCGAGTGTTTATTGGTAATAAGTTTAAACAGAGTTTAAGTCTAAGCAAGCAAGTGGCAGGTGGAAGAACCAGGAAGAGGCTGTGATCAGGAACAAAGGCAGGACCAGACAAGACTGGGGAAATACACTGAAATGTTCTGGCAAAGGATTGAGGAAAGAGGGCCAGTATATTATTAAGGTGAACAAATGGAGGAGTGGGGATGTGCTGGTGAGCGAGGGTATCAGGTGACTGGGAATGCTGGGAGCATTCTGAGGGCAACTACAGGGCAGGTAGGGAATGGCAGATATCTGAGATGATGGGAGAGAAATATGCTCATCCACTTTCTTGCAGAGAGTCACAAACAGGAGATAATATGCTGACTAGTGAGCTTTGGATGTGCTTTATTTCTCCCTCTTACAAGTTGATTTTATGCTAAATTAAGCTAACTGCCAGCTGATTGCTATATATTAACCATCATCATATGCTTACCAAGATAACAAAAAGACATATTTCCGAGAGAAGTCAAAGTATTCCTTCAACTAACACTCACTGCAATCAGTCCAATACTTAATCATCATTTATATTATATAAAACACATGGACATTTTAACAATGCAGTTTTTCTGTGCAGCTCAAAACTCTAAATGTTTCTTAGAGGAGCCACTGTAATTACAGAAGCTGACATAGCTAAATTGAACTTACTCTTAGATTAACTTCAATACTGTAATTAATGAGTTACTCACAGGACCTGTTATTTAACTCAAGGAAATCCACCCTTATGAACCACAAACTGCTTTCATTTTCCAGTTCCAGACCTTACATAACCTAATGAGGGAACACCCTGAACACGGCCTGAAAAACAACATCGATTCCATCTTACATTGCTGAACTTCATCACTGGGTGGATCTTCTCCAAAACTGCCCGTTTCTGTTTGTATCTCAGTTAGTCTCTGCAATAACAAGAAAAAAAATTCGCCAAAGCCTGTGTGGATTTGTGGTTTACTTTGTGCTGCAGAACTCCCCATCGTGCCTCCATCCCGTTGATGGAGTAGCTCATGAAGACTGTTGGCAGAAGGCCCGCTGATCCTTGCACCTCAACGGTGATCATATTTTTTATTCTGTTTCTTTTCTTCTCTCCCAGTGCCATCCGATGTCTCCTGGCAATAAAGATAAAACTGAAGCGCCTTATATGGAGCTGTTTTCCAGCATTCTTTGCTCAGGTTTCAGGAAACCAGCAGGACAGGTTAAACGCTCTATTAATCCCTGATTATCTATTAAACTCTTTTATTTGGCTTTCAAGAGCAGAACTATGGATATCAACATCACTCCAATAACATTTTTTATGGCAGTAAAGTGCATATAGCACATGCATACACTTAAATTATAGCAGCTTGCACCAATATAGTTGTTTCTTTCCACTCCCACCTCTCATGTCTGATGGAGTGGTATTGTATAGCAGAGTCCATTATTAGCTTCTATACATGCTGGCCACCTGCCAGGCCCTTCTGCTAAGCCACTCAAAGAGGCCAATGCTAGCCAAGGGCCCGAAGCGTTCCCATGCCAAACAAAAACACATCAGCAAAGTCAATATTAGCCTTTTATGCTGCCAACCAGCAGCAGGAAAAGCAGAGTAAAAGGAGCGAAAAATACCTCAAAGGATATCTAAAGGTTGAATGAAAACGCTCGAGTAGTAAGAACGCTGCCATAATGAAGCCTGGAGTTTGGTGAGGAACTCCTGTAGGTCTGTGCGTCTCTGGGGGGCTGTAACCCATCACATTTCCGTCCATTCTCCTTGTGAGGTTAATTGGACAACACTTTGTCAGGATGTGTGTGTTAGTCTTTAGAGTCATTTACACTGGCCATTTTTTTTTTAATGGAACAAGCAATTTCCCCTGATAACGGTGTTCACATGTTTCTCTGCCAGGACTGAAGACTCAGAAGGAGTTTAAACCAACAGCGATCCGAGCTGTGATACTCTTACAGTGACAGGCGTCATAAATTTGCTATTAAGTGTTTCTGGGTTATTTTCTGACCTGTCAAAGAGTAACTTTGGACTGCCTGTCTGTGTGCTGAATGCACAGAGAGCAATAGCAGTATGGATTGGTTGTTTTTTTTTTGATAAACAGCAGGGACAGCCAGATAGCCTGTGAATCATGTCACATGCACGCTCAACTCTGTTGCATCACAATCTATTGAGGCTGAAGGATTTTTGGATGCGCCTCTTTTTCTGCTGAGTTTCACTCTGTCACTGTTAAATCACGGCTCTTGCAAAAAAGGATTACATGATTAAGCAAAGGTTAAAAAATAAACAAAGAAGAGTCTGGAGAGAAAGCTGTTGACCTTTTATTTTGAAAAGCTGGCATTTATCATCGATGACTGAGGTGCCTGAGTAAAGGATGCATCAGAAAAAACCCTGACATTAAGTGACATCATAAGCATTTTGTGATTCATCTGCTTTTCCATGATAGATACACAGCCAAACATCAGGATTAGAAAGGGTGAGGTGCATTATCAGCCACTTGAACAGCTGATTTTTTTTAATACTGTCTGGATTTTTCTGGTACTCTTTCTTATAGCTTGGCATTTTGCTTCAACACATCTGTGAGTGTCAAAGTCTTAGACGTGATTTTGTGTTAAAAGCTGCAAGAGGTTTGAGCTTTCAGCTATGTTCATCATTAGTACTGACAATCTAATGTGTAACTTTTACTTTTGATCCCCTTAAAATCCCCTAGCAGCTGTTTCTATCCTATAGACTTTTTCCCCCCTTGACAGTTAAGCTGATATACTTTTTTAATCAGTAACTTCTCAAGGTCTTAATATTAATCTTGTCTGCCGTCAGTCAGTGTCGTTTACCGACTGTTCTCCTCCCTGTAGAGTCATCCTGTTCAAATCCTGTCAGGAAACTATGTGACCTTAAAGAAAGGAAGAGAGTCAATATGTCACAGGCGGTTTTGTGTGTGTTTGTTTAAGTTTGAGAACAAGTGTGTGTGTTTCATCTCATATTTAACTGCATCTGTGTGCAACTTGACTACCTATCCTGCTGCAGCTGAAATCCCTAAACAAGTTTTTATTGAGAACTTGTGGAGAATTTGTTGAACTCCTCGATTCTTTCGCACTCACCACAGTGGGTCCGACAGCTGTTGCAAACACCAGATGGGGTCAGGATTCATGCTCAAATGTTGATCATGTGACGGGGATATTTCTTACTTTTTTTTCATAACAAAGTTATTTTCCCCAGAGATGTTTGACTCCAGGCGCCAGAAAGTTTTCAAAATGTTCTTTTTTTTTTTTTTTTTGTTTTAAACTGACAATTGAGTAATGCTCTGCAGCAGATGTTCTGGTTGTGTTCTTACCACCGACAGCACGTTTAACTCAGCAGCAGAAGAGTGAATCCTCATGATTCACAGTGCAGCTTCCATCCAATGGAAACAGAACGGGGTGCTCTCCATTGAGCGAAGAGAAATGATCACTTGCTCTCAGATTTGTTGCCAGATTTCCTGTAGCTTTGTAAGACTTTGAGACTGTTTGTACTCTCTGTGTTTTTTTTTAAGGCTTGAATGCAAAAAAAAACATCAGAAAAATAACTTGGGATTAAGGTTGGTCAATCCTATCTGAAAGCAAATAAGGATGATATGAATTTGAAAAAAATGAATGGATATAAAAACATTATTTTATAAAAATATCTGTCTGATCTAATAAGCAAATTTTATTAGAACTAGATTTCCTGTTTTCGTTAGCCAAATCCCTGCCCTCTGTGAGCACATGTTGCGAGGAAATATTAAAACCTGCTGTGTTTTTTTTCGGCAGTGCCTTGCATCCACAATCTTTAAATATTAAAGATTAAACCAGGTGGATTAGATTTTTTATGAAGTCGGGAGGTAAGCTTAAGGCCACTGCTATTAAATCCCCCAAAAGTATTCTGAATAAAATTATGATTTTATTCTTACACAACCACATGCTGTCATTTTGAAATGTCACTGGTTCCCCCTGTGGGCATTTCTGGCCCTTTGAAGTGACATGTTGTCCTCCCTAAAGCATTAAATCATTACTACTGGAAGGGTTCATTTCTCCCAAGAGAGTGGGGGTGGGGGGGTGGGGGGGGTGGGTTCACGGGCAGTTACTGTCATATGCTGGCCACTAGTGCTCTGCAGTGTGTGCTGTGGTCAGGGTCCATAAAGTTGAAGTCATGTCAGAGAACACATACCATGACATAAACAGATTTAATGCTGTTTAAAAATTTGACAGAAAGCTAACTTTTCTTAAGACCAGAACAGACATGGACATGTAGCAAGACAACATCTAGACACATAAATATGTCAGGACAATTTCCTTGATTTCCAGATTTATTTTTATGTACTTGCAATTGCGTGCTGCATGCAACATTCACTTTTACACTAACAAACACCCTAAATTCTGCAATAACAGGCCAAGCAGCGCAAATAAAGACTGCAGCTTTTTCCTAGTTCAAAAGTCTCAATTTAATGTGGTTAATGATTACAGGACTGGGGGCCACAATGAGTCCTTGTGGCTTCTGCGTTCCCTGTGAGTGCGTCATTATAGGGAAAAGCCTTTCTATAGCATCCAGGGAGCACTGCCAGACATAATGGGTCAAGTTGAACACTTTAAAAATCGGCCCGGGGCATTTCCTTCTTGTCTCTTTATGCACATCCCACCATCAAATACTCTCCAAATGAACGTTTGCATGTTGAGCTTCCATACTGAAGGCAGGAACACAAACACACACTCCCTTTGACCACCTGTAACCCCCCCTGTGGCAGGAAAACAAACTTGATTGGGAGGATTAACCTATGGTAGCACCCACCCCACCCCTTCCCTTTCCACTCGCGGACCCCGACCACGATGTCATAAAGTCCAGGAAGGGAGGGACTGCAAGGACACACGTTCAACGCTCTCCTTCCGACCATCACAAGAAAGTGGCTTATCGCTGTCTGTTTGCTCAGGAGGCTAGAGTCAACTGCTGGAGGGAAGCAGGAGGAAGGTTTCAATCAAGATAATACATGAAAAGTTTGGATGTGCACCAAGTCCTTAATAATTGACCACTGCAGTGGAAAAAGAAAAAAAAAAAAACAGCGCAGCACTGCCTCCGTTCCTGTTCCTGCCTACTATAGTAGAGGTTAAAGGTCACATAAACCTAACTTTATCCCAGGTTGCAGCTCACATACAGCCGAATGCAAATGTATACATCTTGAAGAGCACTTACAGCACACACACAGGAATTCTTTCCTATATGTAATCAACACACCATTTCCTCTGCAGATTAGCAATTGTAATACAGGAGGCGTTTTTTTCGGTATGTTTTCTTTGGGTTCTTCTTTGCAACTAAGCTCGCTATTGATTTACAGGATAATTAATTCATGGTCCGTAACTGATGCACTTCAAACGACTGTTAAACAAGTTCAGACATGTTTATTACAGGCTGCCGTGTAGCCGTTAATTAGCCGACTGTAAAGGCTAAATTCAAACCTCTGGGGACACAGCTGAATGTGCTGATGAAGCCATATGCCAACTTAATGAAAAAGTGCCGATACCTTGGGGGAACAGTCTGAGATTTCAAAAAAAAACAACAACAAAAAAACCCCAAATATTAATTTAAAAGAATGCTCCGACTAAAAAATTTAAAAAAACAACATAATCATTCTAATTTGCAATTCAAAGAAACTGGAAACTCCTGAAAGTGGCAACAGCTAATACATATGAAAATGAACACACTCTCATTGAGAAGACCAGGAATGGAACTAATTAGTCTTCCATTTTCCAACAAAAGACATTTTTCAGTTGTCTTCACAGATGACTGAGTCGCAGGAACGCATGTAACAAAAATCTTTCATCCGCAAGCTCATTAAGGACCACAGACTAAACACACAGTGAAGACGAAGGATATGTACAGTGCAAACACACTTAAGGATTTTGATCATCCACATAAATCCTGAACGTCTTACCATTAATTCTGAAGAGGCCCACCCTACAACTAGAAAGATGAGATGGTATTAAAGAGAGGAAAGACTTAAAGCTCCGGTAATGGCTTTATTTTGCCATTTTGACCTTATGTGAACTACATTTATTGAAAAAAATGACTCATATAACTGAGAAAAAATATCCTGAGCAACACGAGCATTTTTAAAAATAGTCAAGGCTTTGTTTACATTCAGTTGTATTTTTTATAGTTCTTTTGTAAATATCACTGTCATCGGGAGACTATATGTGTGAATGTATTTGGCAGTACAGGAATAGTTATCCTGGAATGTTTTTAAATGAGAATATGTCCACGATGAGCAACAGAGAACAGCTTGACAGCATCCTGAAATTGGCTGTAAGTCACATTCCTGAGCTTCCTCAGCAAGAATAAAAAAGAAAGAGGTGTCTTTAACGGGAAACTCCAGTAAACAGAAGCCTGTGGCTGACTGAAATGATGATGTGCTTGGTGATAGAGCTGTTTACAGTAACTGTGAAGAATGCATCATAATGGCAGCTGCAGGACAAAGAATGACTCTTCTTAAAGACAAGACACAAAAACATCCACCACACTGGCTGAATGTGTAAAACTTGAGGGTTATCTCTGTGGAAATAGACTATTTAATCACTCTAAAATGTTCATTTTGCTCAAAATAATGCTTCAGTTCTCTAAATTAGGATGATAATTGTCACTAAAAGAGCTGCAGTGAATCTTCCCTGGACCACCCTTGCTGTCAGGAATTAAAGACACCATGAAGGACTTTTGCAGGGCCTGGCTTTAAAACTCATCCTCACGGTAACAAAATGACTGTCAAAGCATGAAGCATTTTCATTACCTTCCTAAGAGGTTTTTGAGGCCCCAGTTCTTTCCGACGCCAACTTACTCTGCCTTAAACCCACTCAAAAATCGCATATATCACCTTCCTGTCGGCCGGAGAACGCTGTGCCACCAGTGTTTCCATCATTGCTGCAGTAATGCAAAAACGTGGGCAAAACTCATAAACGTCAGATTCTGTTTAGCCAATCTGGGTATATGAGTGTTGCTCTTTGTGGGCTGAGTCTTAGCAGAGTGCTGCAGAGGCTTTTTAAAACCTCAGCCATCTGCTTCTTATAAATCACAACAACTCACACACTCATCTGAAAAACATTCGTAGCATTTCAGTGGACTGCTTCCAGGATGATGGAGGTGACAAACAAATCAAAAAAAGAATAAGTGCAGCTAATATGCAGGGAAGATACTGCAGATTTATCTTTGAGGAGCTATTATGACTCAAAAGTGTAGGAGATAGAGGTGGATTATGAAACATCTGGGACTAATTCAAGCTTGCATATTTTCCAAAATCTATCCACATACATCACAAGATCGAATTGATATGATATATTCAGATGTAACATCAGTTGATTATTTAGGACTGGAGTGTTTAAATTCATCTATCCTTATTTTGCTGGAAACCTTTTTTCTTATTTTGTCTATTTTGTTTGCTATTTTTTTTAAACCAGTTTCAAAATAAAATTGGACATTCAAGGCTCCTCTGATGCCAAGGGTCCTCCCGGTCTTTTTTAATTTCTGTAAGAGGTTTTCTGTATGAGAAATAGATTCATTCCAGGTCTTTGGCAGACAACCGTAACCCTGCAGGCTAACATGCTCTCCATGCAGCCAGTTGCTTCAATCAATAAAACCTATTTTTTTAAAAACGCAGCCAACTTTACATCATAATACGTCTGCATCCTTATGGCACCAAATATAAGAAAAATATTGTCTTCTATGCAGCCACTTAATATACATCAGATCATTCTGACAGACAACATATATTTTAAGTGATGGCACAGCAGGATGACAGATGGAGGGTGGTGGCTGACAAGAATAAGCCTGTGAAATCTCAGATGTTAAAACATGAAATCAGTAGCCAAGTGCTGAGAGAAATTAAAAGCAGAGAATCAAAAGGTTTGATGCCTTTTACATTTAGAAAACTGTGTCCCACATTGCCTAACAACGTGTCTTACCAAACACAATACACTGATTACAAAACTGTGTCTCATATTACCCAGTGATGTGTCCTATTACTCATAACTGGCCAAAATGACTTGTTACTTGGATTGTGTTTACAGAATTCTAACCAAATTCCTTAGCTATTACTCTGTTTCA